>JANZLQ010000065.1:5264879-5302831 GCA_026212715.1 Elanus axillaris
GGGAAGAAGGAAGGAAGGAAGGGAGGGAGGGAGCGAGGGAGGAAGGAAAGAAGGAAGGGAGGAAGGAAAGGAGGGAAGAAGGAAGGAAGGGAGGGAGGGAGGGAGGGAGGGAGGGAGGAAGGCGTGTAGGGCTCAGTGAAAGGATTAAAGCCCCAAGGACAAGGGAATGCTGTAAATAAGGGTATTTTTCCTTCTGTTCCCTGAGAAGACAACAACCTTAAACCCTTTTTCAGATAAATTAACAGGTGCCGAGGCACACGAGAGTCTGCAGGCACCGCTGGGGAGGAATCAGCACCGTAGCTCCCCGCTGAACCGTTGCTCCAGCGTGGGCTAATTAGGAAGCTTTCACAAAAGGCCAGCAATTAGGCCTGTCCACGCCAGCCAGTCCATGCTGCAGAAGACAGCTCAGCCCTTGAGCTGCTTTTCAGAAGCGGCCCCATCTCCCGAGTCCACAGGGCCGTCACGCGCTGGCTGGATCGGTTCGAGGTCACACACAGGGCTTCCATGTGTTTAGCGGGAGATGGAGGTTTATCTCCTCCTCTTTATTAATCAAATACCAAATCAGCTACTCATTACCCTTGCGAGTGCCAGGTTGCTCTGTTTCAAAACAGGAACGACTTTTTGAGCCGCGCGGCGGCAGCTCCTTACAAGCCCCCGGCGCAAGCGCTGCGGGCCGCGATGGCTGGCTGCCGGGCAGGCGTGATGCCGGTCCCGCGGGCGGCCGGGTGGCCTGCGACCCACCTTGGCCAGCGGCCGGCACAGGGGGGCAAATAGCCTGTGCTGTGTGTTCAAAAACGACCTCCGCATCAGGCACGCAAATGAGAAGGGTTAGCTGTCCTCCCCCCTTAAAATGTGCTTCGTGTGCTGCAGCCGGCGTGCTCGCAGCCACGGCTCGCGGAGGTTTTTTCTTTCCCATCTATGATTTCCTTTTTTCACTTGCAATGGGTTGTGAATGACCAGATTTTGCGCAATTTGTGCACATCTTGCAGCCCTGCTCTGTAAGCAAAGCCAGTATTGGTTCCCGTGGAACAAGGTGGTGTTCGCTGGGAGTCTGACCTCAAGGATCATAGCAAAAATTCTAGTCTAGGTTTTGAGGGAAGGGAGCGCAAGGAGAAGCAGAAGTATTAGCAACTGTTGTTTCACGACTTGGAGGTTACATGAAGGGAGAGGATCTCTCCAAGTCAGACAAACAAGAGGTGTATGAGTCAGAGTAGTCTGACTCCATTTATTGCGTGAAATTCCTGTGCTCTCTTGTCCAACCTGTCCCGCTCCCAGCCCTGCTGGAACTACATGTGATGATGCTAAGTTATTTACCGTGTTTCCTCAGGTAGCCTGCAAAGCTATTAGATTTTCCCTTTTGATAACATTTCCTACAGACTATAAAAAATAAACGGCAGAGATCCCAAAGGGAGGAGAGGAGCACTGCACTTCTAGCGAGGTCTGGCTGTATTCAAAGAAAGGAAATTCTCATTGTGACTAAGGGGCCATGCTGGGATGAAATAAAACACTCTTTAAGGGGGAGGTACTGCTAAGTGAGCTAGAAGGCAGTCTGACATCCAAGAATTAATTTTCTCATGTCTAATATTTAGTCAGTCTGTCCGAAGCAGAGTAACTATGAGGGACAGACTTAAATATGTCAATAAGTCCATTACTGTAGGAACAATATTAAGGAATACATTGCTGCGACACTTGGGAATAATACCTTGTAATGATGGAAAACAAAAGCAAGAATGAAAACTTTCACCACATACTTCATTTCTGTTGATAAGGACTATTTCTATCAATACATTTTATAAATCTAAGTATGCATGTATATATTTATTATCTATAAATACACACTTACTTTATGTATAAACATACATACTCTACCTCCTCAGCAGATCTCTTCTTCTCTGTCCGTGCCTTTCCTGAGGGCATAGTTCAGAATTTTTTAAAGATAAAGCCTGCATCCAACCCTGCCGCATTCTTCCTTGCTGTCCTGCACTCTTCACCCTGTTACCTTGGGCATCCCTCCCACAGCCTGAGCAGCCCCACGGCCCCCTTCAGCCTCCTCGCCATCCTCCTGACACCACCCCATCCTTCCCCGTGTTCCTGCCTAACACAGGCCATAAATTCCTCTTTCCAACTCACTCGCCCAAAATCTCAGCTGTTGCCTCTTTGTTCTCACTGGCCTGGCGAGGAGTTCCCACCTCAGCACCATGCCATGTCCCTGCAGGCACCTGGGCTCCTGCAGCCTGCCAGCTTTTTGTCTGGTTTCTCCCATTTTGAGCTTAGCAGCTTACAGTTAGGACAGTTTATTTCTGAGAAGCAACATTCAAGTGGATTAACAGCTCCCGTTCATTTCCCCTGCTGACTGGAGAGCTCTGTGGCAGGGAGGTGTGCCTCTGCTCCCCTCTGCCCCTCGCCCGTGCGAAAGCCCACAGGCTCTACACACAACCAGTTCTCCCTTCGCTTGTAGACTGGACCCAAAGCACGCTTATCACCTCGGAACAACATTCTCAAGGTTTTAGCTATGCCATAATTTCATGTAAAAGTTGTTTTCCGTGTATCGGGGAGCTGAGTAAATCATCAGCTTGTCTGACCTAGTTACTTCTCAAAAGACTTGTCACACATCAGCGTCCTCAGGCCTTTTACAGCCACTAAATACCTTCCACTCACCTGGGATTATCTTATCCTTGTTTGATCTTGTTAGCATGGTCCCACATGTCTGCTTGTGGCAGAGTCAATCTGCTTGCTCTGCTGGTAATCCTTGCTATTCTTTTATGAAAGTGTATTCTAGACAGTCCAGATTTTACTTTGCAGGGGATTTACTCACATTGTGACATCATTTTTCTCAGACTTACTTTTATCCAAATAGTGCTACTACTGATAGAGCTCCCTTAATTATGTTCTCAAAAGAGCATCATTTAGCTAATTTTCCTATTACAAAAGGTGGTTTAAAGCTAGCATTAGAGCTTATCATTTACCAGCCTTTGAGGTCAGCCACCTCGCAGTGGTTTCCGTGGTACCTAGCTTAATTTCTCACTGGCCAGCCCTCAAACTTGCCCCTAGTAAAAGGGATTTTCGAGTGAGCTCTATGCGATATTAGCTAGTGAAAAATTTATTCATGCCCAGAGTTACCCAGATTTGCCCTAGCCTAGAAGGGAATAGGTGTTTAGCTAATTTCCTTACCTAAACAGTCATGCATCTCAAGGGTGCTATACATTTATTCTACTGTAAATATAACAATAATAAACCAATGGAGTTTGCACAAATTAATGAAAATGCAGTAGACAGTTCTGGAGTTTACCAGAGCTTTGATTTTTTTTTTCAATCAATCAGCTCTTTAAATCCAAAGTACAGATCTTGGAGACATTCAGTATGAGAAGGCTGTGCCTTTCAAGCTCACTGATTTCTTTATCAGTAGTCATATTGATAAATCATTTTACTTCTAGGAAATTTTAATTCTCAGGTAAAATTAATTACAAAATCCTCAGCTATTTGGTAGCTATTTGGGTGTCCAATAAACAACATGATGCAAGCTAGCATAATTTTAAGAAAACTCTAAGTATTTTCATCTTTGCTATCTACATCTTTATATCAGTGATGCTTCTCAATATAGAAAACAATGGTCAGATTTGTGACCCTATTTGGAATCTGTCCAGATCTTCCTTTTTCTAGAGCATTCATTTTTTAATACTATACCTCACAATTTTTGATTCCTAAAATGTAGGGACTGATAATGAAGAGCTCTCTGCTATCAAAATTTTAAAACTGAGAAATAAAGAAGAAGTAAACTTCTAATTTAAACATTTGGCTTTGTTCTGTCATGGCCAAGGGAGATGTGTTTGCTTCAGCACAAGTCCTCAAAGGTATTAGGCTTTTGCAGTATCCCAAGAGTTTCCCACACTGAGGAATTCTTGGTCCCGCCTTATGCACTGAAGCATCTAACATTACTCACAAAAAGGGTTGCAGAGGGAGACTGAGCATCACCCGGATACGTCACTGCTCAGGTTAGCTCTACCCCATATCCCGATCAGATTTGCAGGGATACGAGGTCAGTAAATCACCCGGATTCCTCCTGAGCAGGGCGGCACGGTTGCGCAGAGGTGCCAGGAGAGTGCCACGCTTTGCCACCCTCCATCCTCCATCCCTAGGGATGGCCGAGACCCAGTGCTCGGGGGCTGGGCTGGGGGGGAGACGGGCACCGCTCGCTCGCCGTTTGGGATGCTGAGCGATCGCTTCTCTGGGGGTTAGGGCTGGAAATGTCCTGCCTGGGACCAGCAGCAGAGCCATTTTCCCACCCTCGCCGGCTCAGTGGTCGGGCAGCGGGGTGCAGAGGAGGCAGGGCGCTGGGCATTGACCACACGCCTGCTGCGAAGCCCGCAAGCATTTGCTCCCCTCCCCTTGCTATGAATCCAGGTTATTTCTCCCGGTAGAAGAGTGCCATGGGAAGAGGCTGAGAGGGACCCATCCGCAGTATCCAACGGCCTCCTGACAGCCAGGGCTGTCTCCCACCGCGTGGGAGCGGCTCAAACCCCCGCTGCAGCCCGAGGAGTTGAACCCGATTTTCACAAGGCCAACGCTGCCAATAACAAGCTATTCGGGAGATGGAGACGTGCGAGCCCTCTCGTGCCTGGCGTGCCCCGAAACGTGCCTCAGCGGGGCCGAGGGGCAGAGCAATGTCTGTGCTCCAGGGTCCCACTTCTCTGTGGGCTTTGCTTTGGGGGCTCTGAACAGGAACGGGAGCAGCTGTGGAGCTGCCCACTGTTGGAAGTATGGGTGCTAGCGGGATTTTAAGGAGCCAGAGCAGTGGGGTTTGACTCCGAGGCTCTCAGACCCCTCTCCAGCTCAGCAAAGCTTTCTGGACCCAGCGTGTTCCTGGTCCCCCGGGGAGATGGATCTGGACTCCTGCAGAGAGCTCCCATTTGCTCCCAGGGTCTTGCACACAACACTTCAGCCTGATGTGAGGTTTATCTAAACCCCATAAAGATGAAAGAAATGCATGGTTTGCATCTAATCCTAAATATATTTAGTGAGGTAAGGCACAGTGTAGACTGCCGGTGTTGATGTTATCAGGCGACAGCACTGTAAAAACCCAGCAAAACACTGAAGTTACTGTATTCATGTTCTGAGGTTTTGAGCAGAGGTTTCTGAAAAGCCTAGCAAAACATGAGCTCTATTTCAGATGCCAGCTCAGCAGAATACTAATACCTGGACTAGTAATGATGTCACCTCCCTGGCAGGAGGCATAATTTAGGCTGAAAGTATTGATTTCTTTAGTAAAGCTCGATTTATTCACTCACACAACCAGATTATCCCTCGCGTTGTGCCATGGAAAAACCTGCAGGCAAGAGCTTCAGTAATCTCAGCCATATAGAAGCTCTGTTGCTGACTGACGGGATTTCATTAGCACAGGACAAAATTTGAGGACCCACACAGCTTGTTCCAATAATACCATTACTGATTTTTGAGGAGCGCAGGGAAATGTGTTTAATATTAGATAGCAGGCACAGAGGGGATAGCAAGGTGAAATGGTCTGACTCTGCTGTTTGCGGAAAGCTTCCCAGCTCCATCAGGCTGCTAAGGGAGTTACTGGGAAGACATTGCGTGGATAGCAGATGGCAGCCTTGCTAAATCCATAACTTCAAAAAGCAGTGGTTGGGCTGAAAAATGAGCCCTTGTGATTCCTTTTTTCCCCATCAGCCCCTTTCCTGGTGATGGTTGGACCCTAAAACCTTTTCCACCACCCCGGCACTGCTGCGTGTAGCTTCTTGTCCTGATAAGAAGAGGAAGCTCCAAGGCGAGTCGTGCCAGGGCAGGACGGCGATCGTGCTGTTCCCTGCCCGCCAAGCAGCACCGCTTCAGGCTCCCTTACATCACCTGCGAGCAACCTTCGTCAGAGCCACTGCCAGTCGTGGGCCAGGGCTCCCTGCTAGCTCTTGTGAGAAGGAAGAGGGTGGATGCTTTCCAGGTTGCATCGTGTTGCCATTGCATGAAATTCCCTGCATCCTTACATCAAAGGAAAAGCATTTTGGGCTCCACAGAAACAGCTAGAGGGTGGTCAGCCGTAAAGCCAGCAACATGCCGATGCCTGCTGGAAACCATTGCTACAAAACGCGGCTTTGGTGTCCCTCCCCTCGGCAGCGCAACATGCTAAGATGCAATGATGCCTCACCTTTCCCAGGCTAGGAACGTCAGATGTAGAGAGAGGGAGTGGAAGTTTTGGCAGGAAACCTACCCAGCCTCAAGGGGACTAAGCTATTGAGTGTGGTTGGGCTGCATGTCTCCTTGCAGCCAGCAGTGTTTTAATTAGCCTGATTGTCTGCAGAGGGGCTCGGTGGGATTGCGTATTGCTCCTGTTCCCATCTGAACAAAAAAATGAGCGTCGGACGCCTACTTTGCAACTGGCTGTAATGCCAATGACAAACACTGGTCACTGGGGAGTGTATGAGCATGCTGTGAAATCTTCTTTTTCCAGCAGTAGAAAAGGAAAGGATAGGTATACCCTCATCTGACGTTGAGTTTCATGGTGGGAGAAAGACAGCACTCTCCATAAACGTGATTATGCTTCATTAACAGCCCATTGAAGGGGAGTAGGTGGCACTGGGCACCTCTTAGTGGTGCTTCTAAGACTGGATGTGGCAGCAGCAGCAAGAGCCAGCCATAAGCTACAGCCCACCTGTTTCCTTTGCCTGGAAACTAAGCGCCTGCAGCAGACTCCGACCAAAAAGCAAGGGTGTCCTGGCTGCAGGCGGCTTGCTGAGGAAGATCTGTGGCTGAGAGCTCTTCCCAGCCTGCAGAGCTCCTGGTTTGGGGCGCAGCAGTTGTCAGTCTGAGCCCCTGCCATGAACCGGCGGTAGCACTGCGTTCGCACGGTGGCTTTTTCCAGTGGATACTGGCTACAGGTGAGGCAGCATTAGCTCCTGCCACCAACGTGAGTTTCCATTAGCTCTGGGTGGACCCATTCCTGTCTCTGACATATCCCTGGTGTGCGGAATTCATGGCAGCAGCTGGGTGATACCGCAGCAGCACCTCATGTCTGCCTTTTCCTATGTGTTTTGGGAAGAACTGAGGCTGAACTGCTCACCTCAGTGCCATCTGAGGGGGAACGAATACCTCATGAGTTAAATCAGATAATGCTGATTATTAATTACTACTGTTATATCATTGGTTGGAGTGTTTTAATTACCTCTATAACTCAATAATTATTTGAACCAGTAAAAACATGTAACAATAGTGCCATGGAAATGCTGATTATACACAGGGGCTTCAGCAAGGAGACGATGCCAAGATTGAGAGCTCATAGATGTCTCTGTGACTGTATTAATATAAAGGTCATCGTAGTGCACAGTGAGCACCCGATGTGAGTTGCCCAGCAGAAACCACACATCTCGGCTGCTCCCTTCCACCGTCAGCAGAAACACCCATCAGCCAGCACTGGCACGGGTGCTCCCCGTGCCCCTTGGCCCCTCTGCTCTTTCCTGCTCCCATCCCAGGCCGTGCTCCGTCCCTCTCATTGGCCACAGCATTAGTCAGGGTGCACAATGGTTCCCAGTTAAAACTAACTGTGCAAAAATAATTTCTAGCGGCAATGCTGGCTTTGGCTGATCATATAACTCCACCAGCAGCAACAAATCATTGTAAGGCACTCTGCTTTTCTGTGGTTTCTTTGGATAGCAATTTATGACCTCCTTCCACACACCGCGAGTGAAAACAAGCTGTGCTTGAGAAGATGACATTGGCTGGCTATTGCACATCACACAGTTTTGGCAAAGATCCCTTTTTCCTGGCACAAATACAGAAGCACTACAGGCTACAGGGTGTCAGAACCTCTTCTGTATGGTGCTGATGGTCAGCTTTCAGCGCTTGGCTTATTCATTATCTTTAATGCTGCATTCAAATTATGATGGCCATCGTCACCTAAAGCGCACTCTGTAACGGCACGCACACTGTCCTGCTAAGATAGAAACAGTGCCTGTACATACAGATCTCTTTTGCTGAGAAATACAGGTTTAAAAAAGCAATGCAAGAGCCAAAAGGATTCCTACAGATATTTTATCACTTGGGAAGGAAGATCCAGCTTTAACAAAAGTGAAATTCCATGGTCAGGAAAAAGCCCAAACAAGTTACAGTATTCTCCTTAATTGGATTACAAATGTCACCTTTGGAATACATTTAAAAATCAATTATTCTTTTCTCTTTGTTGCGCTGTCAGTTTGGTTTTCACACTTCATTAAGCAAGGCAATGAAACAAGGCTGTTGTGCTTCTTATTGATTCTGCTTTCTGTTCAAAGTCAGTTTATCTTTCTAGATGTTGGGCAACACTAAACTGTTTTCTTTTCTAGCACAGATGAGATGATAGCTATCTGCACAAACTTTACAAATGAGCAAATTGCCATCATCTTCCACAGGGTCATTTCTGGTCTTCTTCGGTTGTAGATTTTTTCCATACAATCAATTAAAAGGTACATTGTACCATAAAAAGAGATAGCATGTATAGAGGTCAGAAAGACAGCCTGCTGAACCCAAAAGTTGATATTGGAGAAGACATATGAACGGAGGCTGAATGGGACATGGCTGAGATTTATCATCTAAAAGGTAAGGATTAAACAAGGATTTTAAAAAAAGGTTCTGGAGGTTGTTTTCTAGCTGTAAATGGGGAGACTGTGAGAGGCAGAAGAGAAAGCGTGAAGCTCGGGGTGAGAAAAGGAAGCAAAGAGAACAAAAAGGGTAAATGTGTAAATGGGGGGAAGAAGATGAGTGGTAATAAGGGGAACTGGAACAGAGATAAGTAGGAAGATGATTTGCAAGGTCCCAGTGGAAAAGGTCTCTGGATGAAGACAAAGAACTACTATTTGAGACATGAAGACTGAACAAAGGAGACAGACAGTCATCAGCATGAGACGGGTTTTAGTAATAGGTTGAAAAAAATTATTTTAAAATTCAGAACTTTATTAACTTCAAACTGGCTACTAGATGCAGAAATATGTGGGGTTTTTTGTATTTCTTGCAAGTCATAGTACTGCTTGTACAGTAAGATTTAGCTTTGATTTCTTTTGTCCTAAGATTTTCTTCCTGTACCAGTCCAGATGTTCCAAAGCATTAATAAACAATATATTAATTGAAATTCTAGGATTTAATGGTGATTTTTCCTTACCACCAAAAGGCTATTCCCCTAACTCAAAATAATTTGTACCTTTTTTTACCAGGACTGATTTTCAAGTCAGAAATGTATATAGCTATATATATCTGTATGTATGTATGTAAGTATAGACATTGCCATAGTGATGTCTGTGTCATTTTTGATCCTTGGTTCCATGCATTATTATTTACTCTCTGTTATTTGTTCTGTACATTCCAGCTCAGTGCAAGTACACACCAAGAGTACACTAAGAGTAGGTAATTCCCTCATCTAGCCAAGGCTGAGGCCAAGTCAAGAGCCCACTAATGACAGCTAAAAGAGGCCAATGGATTTCAGTAAGGTCTGGGCGGGTTTTTGCTCCTTTCCCTTGGCCTTCTTCCCCCACCTGTAAAGTGAGGATGACAGCAGCCAGTGCTGGGGGCAATAAGTTTTAACTTCTGAGAGCCATATCGCCATCCCAGCTGGTTGCAGCCATAATCCTCTCACCAAGTGAAGGTCAACATACAAGTCTGAAGATGAAATGCTAGGCGTTACTGTTATGGTTATGTTATGTCATTTAACAGGCAGCCTTCTGTCTGCCTCTCCTTCACCATACATGGTTTCAGTCTTGTTCCTGAAGTGAGCCACACCAGTATTTCCAACAGCAAAGTCTCAGCACGACTCAGGCCAAACCCTGCAGAAACAGTAATGGAGCAGAAGTGGAACAAGCCCTGAAAAATTTCAGCAGGTATTGCAGCATTCAAAAGCCTTCTTATTAATTTTGCATACCAAAATCTAACCTTTGTGTTTGCTTTACAACAGAAATAGAAGAGGGTTTTTTCCAGCCTGTGGTTGCTTGGTATGAACTAGACCTTTTAAAGACCCCTTGACATTGTATGCGTCCTTCCAAAACCATCTTTTAATGTCCTAAGAATAATTACATGGGCCTGAAATTCACAACTAAAATTTGGTTTGATTTATTTACATGTAATTGTTGCCATGCAACCAGATACTGTTTTCAATTTGCCATTATGTTCCCAGCAAAAAGGTTAACAGGAATCGGAAGTAATTAGCTCTTCTAAAAAGCAGTCATTTTATGCAAAACAGAAGAAGATGATTTTCTAAAAAATTTTAAAAGATGTAAGGTAAAATAAAACTGCTTTGGAGGTTAGCACAATTTTTGCTGTTTGATGATCCTTTCAATGGTCTTCTCTAAAAGTTAGAGAAGGGAGTGGGGCGATTCCATTGCCTGTGGTGCATTTGGAGTCTAGTACCAAAACTGATAAGGAAATCAGCTGAGAAATGAAGATTTAACCATTGGGTGAGACAGTTGCTGATAATTACACATTCGGGATAATGAATGCTGGTAGTTTCCACCAGCCTGTGGCTGTTTTGCATTCAGGGAGGACTTGCCAAATCCAGGGCATGCAGCAGAAGACCTTTCATGTGCAGATTGCCTCCTCTCTCACCACACTCGGGTCGCTTTTACCCATTTGGTATTTCAGGAAAGTGTTCTCAAAGTGCTGGTGTGCTTCAGAAGTACAGCTCTTGTTTGGAGAGATGACAGGCAGGCCGTTTAGACACCGAATCAGTTTTTGGTCGTCCAGATGAGACACTAAACCCCATTAACTGTAGAGTACCTGGACACCTTGGAGGCTTGGAGGTGTCAGAAATTTCTACCAGTTTCTTTCCTTGCTTCCAGCCCACTGGTTCACAGCTGGGCAATAAGTGCAAGGCTGGCGGGGCACTTGGCGGGACATTTTCTAGCCCGTTTGCCCACATTTCGTTCACTGTGCTGGTAGCTCAGGAGCAGGATTGTACATGCAACTTCTATGACTGGGGAAATGACGGGTTGCCCGGTCCTGCAAGTGGAGAGCGTTGACCGTTGTTGCTCCAGACTTGTACAACCAAACACAGTCCTTCTCGAACGAGGAAAGTCAGTGACCCTTGGAACTGTTTATTTTAGCTACTGTAACTTCATATGCTATTCAAATCTGTGTAAACGTAATCCTTTCCTGATCACCTCACTAAAGTGTACAGAAGTAGTTTCTAGGGGTTGCTCGCCTGCATATACAAACACTTCCTGATAATCATTTTGCTTTCATTGCCTCCCCACTCCTCCTGCTCTTGCCATATGGAAAATGCAGGATGTACCACATTGCCTAATCCTTTGTTTTCACCTTTGCCTGACGGTCTTTTCACTACCTCCACCCTGAAGCCTTATCTGGCTTATTTCGTTCCTCCTTGCCTGAGAACAGCCCACAAGTGGGTACAGAATGCACACATGTGCGCGGACACACACACACACACATATACACACAAATGTATTATTTTCGCGTGGACTGGGAGGACAACATGGTTTGCATCATCTCACATCTATTACCCTGACCTTTTCAGATAACTCATGTCAAGTTCCAGTGTTATTTTAGTTTGTCTTAGCAGCATGTTTGCACTTGAATTTATATAGTATTTCATAGTTTGATTCTTTTCTCCCTAGTTCATCTATACCTCAGGGAAGAAATGCTGGAAAAATAAATAAATATGAAAGAAAATTATAGTGCAATATACCACTCTAATGTTAGAATTTCACTATGTTATAAATAATTTCATGTATAGATGAGGAACAGACTTTTGATTTACTACCATCTGTCTGAATTAGTCATATATGGTGAATTTCTGTAAAGGGGTCATATTTGACTGAAGGTGTCTGTTATTGTTGGCATTAAGTGATACGCTTTCCAGAACCGCTAGACTACTCATGGCGCTGGACCAGTTTGTTATTTTGGGAGCAGATAAAGTCTTTGTTTAGCCTTCTGGCACTCAGCATAGCTCTTAAAAGTGGTTTTCTTTGTTTTGCTTTAGGTTTTCTGTTGCTCTTAAATCTGCTCCATTCTATGGGGTTTTGTCACAGGAGACAAGGGGCCTGAGTATTAGGTGTACTCTTTCTTGGATGTCTTCCCAGAAGGCTTAATTTCAGGTGGGTGGGAGGGGGGCACATGCAGATAATGTACCATATTGTATGTGGAGGTTGCAGTGTCAGCACTCCTGCATTCGTCTAAGACCAGCAGCTGTCACTGTTGCTGATGTTCACTAGGTGTCAGATATGTTTTTATATTATACCATAGCTCCTGGAGAAGGCAAGTCATATTTTTTTCCACGTGTGTTACCTCATCGTGTACAACTTGGAGTCCCATCCAGCAGAGGACTTGGACCGTTAAAGGAGAAGCATGTTTATACCTGACTGCGAAGCTTCCTCGGTTCCCAATTTTAAGTTTCCTGGACCTGCATGTTTACGCAGAGCCAGAGCTGCCCCAGCTCTTGCAGGGATGTCACCTCGGGGCGTGGAGGATGCCTGAGGCCAGCCGGGATCCTAAGCAAAATGTTCCTGCCCCACAGCCGTGGCCCTGCTTAGTACACAGGCAGGATTGTTCTCGCAGAAATACCAGTGCCAGCTTCCCTGAAGGCAACTTGTGGTGCTATTGTGAGCGATAACCTTGCAATTAGGGCAGCCAACAAGTCTGGGAAACAGGGATTTAGTACTCTTTCCAGGCGGAGGGGCTACCAGCGGTCCCAGAGGACTGTCTCCCTCGCCAGGCTCCAAGCTGCCCTGTGAGAGTGGGGCTGCCAGGTGTGGGTGCAGGAGAGGGGGAGAGCTGTTGGGGCGAAGGGTTATCCATCCAGCTCTTCTTTCTGCCCAGGGCTGCTTTAGTTCATCACTCAGGGGCTGTGCCCTGTAAGAGCACAGTTACCCAGACGGACAGAGAGCCCAGGGCTTCCCCGTCAGCAGTGTCCAGCCCCGGGGCAGGACAGACAGACAGCTCCTCCATCCACTCGCCTCCGTGAAGTTGCTTTGCGGGACCAGGAGTGCCCCAGCCTGGGCTGGCCCATTTCCTTGGGTACCGACCAGAAAAGTAGGACTTTCTGCCTTAGGGGTCCTGAGCAAGGGCTCTGACCAGTTACTGTCATCCATCCCTTCCAGCTGTGGTTTGAAATAAAAGCAGGCACCCTGCTCCGTTTTCGAATGCCCTGTGTTGGGATGTCCTGGTTTCAGCTGGGATAGAGTTAATTGAGTTAATTGTCTTTCATGGGGGCAAAGGAAGGGATGTCCCCGAGGGCAGCCCACTGCCAGGGTCCCAAGAGGCGAGGCTGAAGGCTGCTTTTTGCCTCCTGGTTTCTACCTCTCCGTAGTAACTCCCCGAGCGTCTGAGCTGAGCAGGGCTCTGCCTGCTCGGTGTTTACTGAGGCACCTGTGTGCATCATACGTACAACTTAACTGCCGAGCCGTAGGGGTCCGAGTATCCATGCTAGGGTCTGTGGGCTTGATCCCAGCTGAGGCTTTCCTGCTGTTACACAGCTGGGCCAGACCCTTGCGCAGCTCAGGAGGTCAGTGGGCTCCACTGATTGACAGTCTGGAGCAGTTTGCTGGACTCAGGCTCCCTACTTACACCATTTTTATTGAAGAGGTTCCCAAGAATGTTTTTTGTTTGGTCAGGGCTGAAGTAAGCTCCCTGGTAAAACACACACTTAAGGACATACCTTAAGTTCCACCAGCTTGAAAGAAGCTTAAGTAGGTTCCCCTTAGCAGTTTTGCAGAAGAGGGCTGTGACCTCAGGACCTGATTTCGCAGCCCCTGCTCGGGCATTGGAGTCGGTGGGATGAACAGGCTGGTGTTGCCACACCATGGCTCAGATCTTGGAGCTGAGTGAGGGTTTCAGGCTTTGATTCTCCATGGAAGACATGACCACCCATTTGGATGTATAGCACAAAATGATGCTGTGCTGCCTTTCTGTACTCTCCTGCCATGGCATGCTTTCTAGACAGTCCTGCAGAGATGGTAGACTTGGAACATTTATGCATTTGAGGCTCATAAAATATCTTGCACTCCCCAGCCTCTTGAACTGAAGCACTTCCATATTTTCTCAAAGCACTTTTTAAAACAACAATCAATGAAAATGTCTGCAGGAATCCAGTTTTCCAGGAGACGGCTCCTCATTCATCTTGAGTACCAAGTTATGCTGCAAAAGGCCGAACTCAGCAAACACAAACCCACAAATTTGCCTGAAGTCCCAAGGGAGCATCGCTGAGTACAATTCTGGCTTGCGTTAGCATGTATTTGAAGAGTCTGAACACAGGGACCTGATGTCAGAAATATTTATGACAGCTCGACAGCATTTGTTTGGAAATATCACTCCAGCAGCGCGCAGATCCCGCTCCAGCCTTCAGGCGAGCAGCAAGTGGGTGTCGCTGGTGCCCTGTGCTGCAGGTGCTCTGATAACAAAAGCTTAAATGATCTTTACAGGGACGAGAAAGAGAGCGAGCTCAGAACTTCTGCTCTGGATTAAAACATGTTTCAGCAAAAGGTAAATTTTTATCCAACATGTGCCCACTCTGTACAATTTAGATGTCTAAATATCAGCTTGCGGAGTTGCTTAAAATGTAGGGCTGTATTAGGTAGTCCTTCATCAGTGGTTGCTCAAGGGTTAGGCATCTGGATCTCCTGAAAACTCAGCTGAAGGAGCTGATGTGGATAGTGCCATGGCACAGGTACCTGCAGTACCCCCGCGTCCCCGTTCTCCTGAGGCATGGGCTCCTGACTCCCCCCCTGCCCTGTTTTGGGGGCCCTGAGAGGGAGGACATGCTCCACCATCCTCGTGTATCGCTCTGTGATCCTGGAGTCAAGGGGCAGGCTGGTGAGCAGCGTATCGGTGAGGGTTTGAGAGGTCCGTGCGTACCCTATTCCTGGTCAGATTCCAAAGTCCTCACGCTACTATTTGCTCAAAGAGGCTGTTAACGTCAGAGGGCTTTGTACAAGGTCTATACAGAATGAGAGCATCAGCATTTGATGTCTCATAGGGAGGGAGGGAGCTGTAAAGCTTTACAAAGAATATGTTTTACAAAACAATTTGAAGGGCAGAAGGGGGGTGAGGAGTTGGACAGGAAGGCAGGTCTCTTGCTCTATAGCTAGAATGGGGTTTAACACAGAAGAGCATTGCGGGCACAAGAAGGCTCAGCTTCTTTTTGATTCAGTGCTTTGGCCAACTCATTGCTTTGCTTGTTTTTGGCTGAGCGGCTCTAGTGGCTTGTTTCCATGGTCATCGCTGGCTCATCAGTTTCACTCAATTCTTCAGCATTTTCAAAGGGTCCAATTAAGGCTGTGTCCTTGAAATTCATCATTAGGGACAGTGCTCAGTTTGTGCACTCCAGTTACACGCCAAATCTGGTGCAGCTCTCCCATGTCTGAGGGCTTGTGTGCAGCTTCCCTTTGTGGAACTGGGATTTCTCCTGTCTGTAGAAGAAAAGTTTTCTACCTGACTTGAATTTCCCCAGGCCTAGAACAGTACCCAAGAGGAAACTGGAACCTGTGTTTCTTTTATCTTAAACAGATCTTCACAAACATCTGCCATAAAGGGGGCTTTGAATTACTGGGAGCAGAGGCAAATGGCAGCCCACCGGGAGCACTCTGTACTGCATGGGAACATTCTGTAATGCATAGGATTTGGATCTTAATTTGAGGTTTAGCCAAAAGAAAGGTGTCAAAATATTGATCTTTCTGAATTGTATGGAGCATGTGTTAGAGCTGGCTGCTGAGATTTTACTTCAGTTTGCATCAGGATTGCTGATACAAGTCACTAATATAAATATTACTAAAGGTTCATTTTCTCCTTTACTGTGACTGCTAGTGCTCTGGAGTTTTCAGTTTCGTATTTTTTTTCCTGAATACTACTTACAGAAACCACAAATTAAATAGGTTGCTTTTATATATGTATATATACATATATAATGGTGTGGTTAGTGATGTTTATTGAACAAAGCTATAGCGTGGGTCAAAGTCATGCCAGATTGCAAGTGTGCATTTTTATACCTTTTAACAGGAAACTAATATTGAAGGAATATAGCTACTGCCCTGCAGTACCTGACAATCCTACTTGAAGATTTTCTAGCATCTTATTTTTGTGGGGAAATGAAACTTATTATGTTTTTCGGATTGGATGGGAGGCATATGGACATTTTCATCTTTGCTCTGCCTATGAACATTACTCCTCAGGAAGTTGGGATCAAGAAACAGAAATGATGCTTCATCTTTGCTTTGTTTCTTAATGAATTAAACAAGTTATTTTCTCTTGTCCTGGGCTCTGGCAGACCTGAAATGCAGGAATGATGGATGTGGTAATGGCTGTTCTGCAGTAACAGATTCCTTCCCTCTTTTTTCCTTTTTCCAGCTCGCCTATTTGTTTCAAATATATCTATCCATTTCTCTAAGTACTTGTAACGAGGTTTAATTGCAAATACTGAAAAGTTCTCTGTTTCCAGGTAGTATCATAGCTAGGAATGGAAATTCACATTGGCCCACGTTATGCTATACAAGCAGTAACTATAGCTCTGCTACAGCAAATCAGTTCATTAGCAATGTTTTAAACAAATAAGCAACCAAAGTGATAAATGCCACCCTTTTAGAATTTTTTTCTCAGTGAGGGCAATTAAAAAAAAGACTAGATACATTTATTTTCAATTTAGTACTCATCTGGGTTCAGTTCTGAGTTATGGTGAAGCTGGGTCCTACTTATGTCTCTGCTACCCATCTCAGCAAGTCACCTTAGCCTAAAGCACTGGGGATTATCTCACATTATTAAGTTGATATATGCCCAGGATCACACAAACCTTCCCCACGTGCTATGTATGAACACCCTGTGGTGAATAAACATCAGTCCAAGTGTTCCCATCAGATGCAATCTTTGACAGAACTGGTTTAGGAGGAGGCAATGAACTTGGGCTTCCCTTTACATCCATGAAACAAGCTTTTGCCTTTGGAAACCTGAATAAGCAGCTCATTTGCCAGTAGATTTCCATGTTGAATAAATGAATTCAGGAGAGAAGGGAAACTAAGTACAACAGCAGATGTAGGCAAGGGGTTTATAGCCCAGAAGGAGAAATGAAAGTTTTAGGATGTGGACATTTTTCCCCACTGCAGTGTTATGACCCTCATATATTGTGAAAGGGAAGATGATTACACCGTAGCTGTGTTTTACTAGAATGTTATAAAATGGATGGGATGGTATCTTTCAAGGAGACTATCAAATGATTCAGTAGCATGGATAACTAACTGCGGATTTCTCTGCATGACAAGACCAAGTCGTAATAACAGCTTGGGAATAATGATGCTATATTTTTCCATTAAAGAAAGTTTTATTTCTGGAACCTTGACAGATTTTTAAAGTAGCGTAGACTTTTTCTTACCGCTGAAGCCCACATCTTTATTACAAAGCCAAACTGTTCTCTCTGAAACCACATTATGCATGTTGTAACAGTACTCTCCCACAGACGATGAACACTTAGAACATATTTTTCCATGTGAATCATCCATTCACTTAAAAATAAATTCTCTTATTAAATACAACCATGTGACAAGTTTTGTAGGTTTGTATTCCATCTCTCCTTTTCATTAGACTATTAACATTTTATTGCTGTTTCAAGTAATTTTCTGATGATTGCATCATTTTTCCTCTTTACCGCTCCCCCNNNNCCTTTTTCTTTTCAATGTAACATAAAGCAGTTTCCATCTTCACTTCTTTTGCACGCACACCTAAGTAAAATAAATGACCAAGAACAGATCCTGCAGCGGGATGAATGCGAACAGATCTGTAGTGCTCCTTGAAACCAGTAGTCACCCAGCTGCACGGAAAGTTGCCTGTCTGTGTTTCTCTGCTAGATAAAGCCCTTAAAGAGAAACAAAGCCATCATTACGATCCCTGACACTGTTCACTGAAGAAAACAGAGTCTCTGTAATTTTTTATACTTTCCTTCAAAACTAGAAGGTTAGGAGGGAGCATGAAAAGCATTTATTGTTGTTGTAAGGCTGGCACTCTGGGTGAGCATCCACCCCAGATACTGAGGTTTGCCACTGGTAATACAGCTTTTCATGGGTATTAGCTGTCCATTGCACAGCCCCACATAAAAGGTAAACAAGATCCCAAGTTCCAGGACTGATTAGTTTTGATAATTGTTCTGCTGCTGGCTTTGTGCAATTTACTTCTATAAATACACACCAGGGGAATCATTTGTCTAGTGTATCATGGCACAGTAATTTCCTATATAATTTCATCCAATTGCTGCAGGAACTCATTTGAGCAATTGTTAATTAATCATTAACTGTGGTAGCAATGATTGCTAATCAAGATTTCCATGCTGTCTTTTTAATTTCTGAAGGTTAATCATTAATCAAATTAGTAACATTTTTTGTTATTTGAGGAAAAGGAACAGCATGCATCCCATCCAAAGGAACTGTTAGCAACAGCTTTGCCTTTAAAATCATTGCATGCCTTCACTCTGGCTGTTGTAAAAGTCAGAGGCTTTTTTGCTGCATAAATTACTTGAAAATATTTTGCAGTTTAAATTAACAATGCTTTTCTGTTGTTCGTGCTACTGACAATTATGCTGTTAGGAACAACCATGATAATGACACTGCTCCAACTATTTCCCTCGTGGTTAATTGTCTTTGCCTCATACCCCGTGGCTTTGAAAAAAACACCCCAGCTATTTGTAATACTTTTAACGCCACCTTTTTCTCAATGAGGTAGCTAATAATAATCTATTTTTCTATTAGTGTACCCTTATGGCCCATCAGCAGCATGCTTGTAGATGAGGTAGATGTCGCTGCATCAAGACTTTGGGCAGCTCTGCAATAGAGGAACATGGAATTCTAATTTCCTCTCACACCGCAGTGACTTTGCAGTGTCCCCTTGGAAAGAGGAGCGTGGCCCAGCCCCTGGATGACACGAGATGGAAACCTTTCCTTAGGAAGAAAGGCCAGCCAGATGTCTCTGCTCTCCTTCCTCCACACCTTTACCTGCCATCCTCGATAGCGGGACGGAAGGAGCATGGGTGGAGCGGAGCTGCAGCTGGGCTCCACCACATCTCCAGCAAGGACCTTCACCCTCTGTAGGTTGGTCGGGCTGCACCAGCCATCTTCCGTACTTCCAGTCCCACGTGGGACTTTGGGCGACCACATGGGAGAAATCAGACTTGGGAAGTCCAAGATTTCCCCTTTCTGAGGCGTGATGGAGAAGGAGAAGCAGCCCAAAGGTGCTGTGCTCACAGCAGGCTGTTTGCAAGCACTGGGAGGACGAGGAGGACAGGCTCCCTAAAGTCCTGGCTCCCAGCTCAGCTCCAGCACCCTGGCCTCAGGCAAGCAACTCCCATGTATGTGCCTTTACTCCCGCCAGAAAAAAGGGAGTAATAATTAACTGACAGGGCTGTGACGTACATGAACGAGAGAAGTGCAGCGTATTTGAACAGCACCTCCATCCAACAGAGCCTACCTCTGCCATGCCCGAGCCAGCAGCAGGACCTGCCACGCCGGGGCTGTGCTTATCAGGGTGTGACCCACCAGCCTTGGGATGGAGAGATTAGCTGCTCCTGTCACTGCATTTACTGAGATAAACTTCTCACACACTCTCCTCACAGGGAGCTGTAATGATTAAGGTTGGCAAGTCAAGTCCCTTGATGGTGAAAATGCTATTCAACGGCGCTGAATTTCTATCACTGCTGCTTGCCGCACAAATACTTGCTATTACATTTACTATTAAAACATATTTCCCATAGAGCTGCAGATTGCGAGGCTACGAATAGTATCGGGCTGAAATCAGGGTGATCTTATTTCAAAGAATTCCAGAGAAATGAACAATAATTTGCCACTAATTGCAAAGAAGCTTTGATAAAAACTCTGAACAGATTCCCAACAGCGCATATTTTCCAAAGCCCGCCTGGTAATTTTCAATAAAACCCAAGAACAATATGACCATTAACTCTTATGTTAAATGTCATCCAGATTTGTTCATATCATTCTTCACTGCAGTGCATCTTTTCTATGTGTGTTTTCAGAATTTATGGTGTGTGGCCACGTTTGGGCTCGCTCAGTTGTATGTCCGTGGTTTTTTCCATTGGGTGAAGGTCAAATGAAGCCCACAGGGCATGGGTGGTTACCTTTCCCATCTGACTCTTCTTTAAAAAGTACAAAAGTTATCTTCTAGCTTGTGGCTTCAGTTGTAGACAGATTGCATCGGCACAAACCCCTTCCCACGTAAAGGTTTGAGTCTGTGCGGTAGGTACTTTCTTGCAACGGACAAGGTCCTGAGCAGTGATGGCATTTGGACTGCACGGTGAACTGCACGGCGATGGCTTGTGGCAATGTCTGCAGCCCTGTGCACGTGAACCCTTTCCTCGGTGAGTCTCCCGGAGAAGGACAAAACGATGTCCGACCCCCGACTGTGCAGCCTGGAATCGGGCAGGACATCTACTTGTGCCCTGGCAAGGTCCGCTGCTGCGTTAGGAGGAGGTCTGACTCAGGACCACTCTGGTCTGTGGAGACTTCCACTGACCTACCAAGATTTTCTCTTTGTGCTAGGGCATGCTAAATAACATGATATGCTTGTTGAAAAAAAAAAAAAAAAGAACAACCTTTTCATGCGTGGCTAGTGCTGCTCATGTTGTTTGATGGCTGTAAATGTTCAGAAAGTTATCAGCTATTTGTGAGGTTATGCTGAAGGCTTCCCAATTGTAACTAACAATACTGTTTCATTATTGTGAGCACTTATGCAAGGCACAGGTAGTTTTTGCTTAATTTTGTTGACATTTGAAGTTCCAATAGCAGTAATCAATACCAGATGACAACTTACCAGCCAAACAAGAAGACTGGTGGATGGTTGAAACAATTTGTAATACCACATGGGAAAATTAATTGTTCAAATTATTAAGCAAATATTGCAAATTCGCAGACAACTAGAAAGTCTTTTGAATATTTGGTCATCATGAAAGCTCTATGTCTATACAAAATGTTATTTTAAATTAATATTTCAGCTGGCTCATGTTTGATTTATTCTGTGTAGCTGGCCTGGTTTTGTCCTATTGACAGAGGAAGTAACGAATCTATGAATGTGCTCTGATTTCCCAATTCCCTATTTAATAAAATATATTAAAAAATTAAGAACAAGCTTTAAGGCACATCCTGCTGCATAGCTAGTTCTCTTAAGAAGATGTTATGCCATCCCAGTCCTAGCTGTGCTGGGATCCCAGGTGCCAGTTGCTGAAAGGCTGGAATCTCCCCTCACGTACACACAAGTCATTAAAAAATATAATTGTTGATATTTTAAGTTGCCTAAATTAGGACATGTCCTGATACTGTCTAACTGGGAGACGTGCATGGTATTCATTAGGCAAAAATCCATTGCTGACATAAAGCCACAGAAAGAAATGCAACTAACTCTGACGATCTAGAAAGGCCTTCAGTACAAGAATTCTTATTTCAAAATAAAAATATCAGCTAATATCTTTTTGTGTTTAAATGCCAAAAAATAGTGCAAATGAGATTCTTCGCATGATACATTGTACTTGCTAACCATGTAGGAAAGGGTTTTTTTTCTGTGCTCTACTTTAAGGTCTCCCCTCCACCTCATGACTTTGGTGTGGCCACCACTCTGTCCAGCAATATGTCACACTGAAAGTACCAAAAAGAAACTTTGAATGTTTGAGTCTCTTTCTTATGATTTAAATGCACTCTGATTTGAAATGCTGAGCAATGTCAGGTAGTGATGTATTTTTGCTCAAAAATACCGTGCAGCTTGTCACGCAGTGAAGCCTCCTCAAGAACTTTTGTATGGATGAAAATGGCTTGTACGCAAACAAAGCCCTGACACTGAGGTGGGACGTGTTGAGCTAATTTTTCTATGGATGAGAACATGAGCAGGTATAGCAGCAGGCTGTACCAAGAGAGTACAGGAGTTTTCCCTCTGCATTAAGTTACAGAAGCCGGTTTGCGAGCTAGAGCTGAAGAGCCAGGGTGTCTCTCTGGTTTCTGAAAGCTTCTGACCAGATGGACATGCCAGATTTCACTGTACACTTCAACGTTCAATTAAATGATAACTCGAGTTTCCTAAAATACCTGAAAAATCTGGTGTGGACACTGGCCACATATTTGATCAAAGATGTGTAACTTACCCCTGGGACCAGCCAAGCTAAAGACCAAATGTTTGAAAAATGGTGCAGATGTTAGCAACTGGTCTTTTTTAATAGAAAATCCATTACAGATGCAATTCTAGGGTCAGGCACAAAGTAAAGCCAGCACAAGCTCTGGCAAAATTGTGGGGCTGAGAGGGACAGGGCACGTGCGTCAGCTTCCCCTGTTCGCATTGCAGCCTGTTAGTAGACTCTGCCATTGAGGTCCTCATTGAACTGGAGTGCTCAAAGTGCAATGGCATATTGCTGTTTGTCAACTTTAGTCTAATAATAGGAAAAAAACAACCGAACAAAACCCCATAATAAAAATCATGATTAAGCAAAAACCTGGTTTTCATCGAGACGAATTTCAAATCTACATCTGAATTGTCCTATAGAAAACAAGCAACCCAGAAAATGCTTCTCCTTTCAAATATTTATGCTAAAAAACATGGATAGCTATAGTATCTTCATTTTTGCTAATTTATGTCCTTTTGTGTAATAAGATATTTTTAAATTACTCCCTTCTGACAACTTTATAGAAGAGCTATAATTTCTCCCTTCCTCACTGTGCTTTGCAAAGTCATATTACACAGCAGCATTTAAAGCATGGATAGAATTTGACAGCACTTCATACAAAATGTACTTTTCAAGAACAGAAATAATAAATGTCCAGGAAATTGCTTTTTTTTCTGTCCATTAAATCCATGGAAAGGGAAAAAATACACTGCAAAGCTGCTGAGAGATACACCAGCCCAATCCGTTTTTTAAACACAGAGAAAACTTGAGGAAACCTCAGTGACATGATTTCTGCAAGTAGGAAATATTGAAAGTAAGAAAATTTCATTTGGAAAGCACTAATATAATTTGTAACTTTATTTATACTTTGCCTTCTATTCTGCAAATAAGCTTTCTGTATTTTTGTCCTAGTATTAGGTGTTCCATTTCAGGCCAGGCAGATGTTGTAAAGCCAAAACCTCAGTTGTCATTAGATTTATGAATCAGTTTTGCTACAATAAGGTGCTCTAAAAGCAGTGAAGCAATCTGATGTTTCTGCTATAGGAAACAAATATTCTTCCATATACACAAAAGCATATTTTTGGTGTTGTTTAATGATAATATACTGTTCTTTTCCCGATTTACATATTTTGGCCCTTCTGAGTGCCCTTCATCTTCCAATTAGTTTCCCTATTACATGTATAATTAAAGACAAATCAGATTATGGTGATTAGCATATATTATAAACCATTTTACTAATTTCTGAGGGCATATTCCTACAAGGGATAACACAGAAATTAGAAGGCTAATTAGGCCAAAATTACCTTTGCTAATGACTCTAAGCAGTAGATAAATCCTCTAACAAAAGAGAAAAATGTCTCTTGGTGAGACACCAATGAAGGTGTGGTTCTCAGGAATAAGGAATATAAGGAATAAATCCGTGGAGTTTCAAGAAGATTTACAAAGGGTCTAGCTCCAAGGCACCTGAACTAATGCTTTGAAAATCTGCTGCCATCGGTTGCTTAAGACATTCATAATATTGTAGAAGTCTGAGGGGAGAAGAAATACCTCTCTGTAAAATGCAGCTCTCCCCACTGTTCAGGCGGCTCACGGGGAGAAGGAAGGAGATTAGGGGAGCGAATGCCAAATTTTGTATGTGGTGTGAGGGTACGGTCAGGCAAGAACGACGGCGGGGTGGGTGAAGGCAGGGTACGTGGCCATGTGCTTGCCCCTAGCCCATTGCCCAGACAAAGAGACTTGGGACTGCCCTGGATGAGGAGTTGATGCAAGGTGATGGCCAAAGCGCCAAAGGCAGAAACCTGCAGCGGAGGGATGCTCTGCACCTGTCTGTCCATGTTGTAAGTGCAGTGGTCCCACTTCTTTATTCAGCAAGAAAGTATACTGAATTCAGGAGCAAAGCATCTCTAGGTGTTGGAGCAGGAGCCCGGGGCTCAGGAGACCCAGTGTGATTTGCAGCCACAGAATGGGTACGCAGCCTTTGAAGGCTGGTTTGTTCCAAACAACCTTTACCTGCATTTGAGTTCTTGACTCTCCTTTGAATTAGGAACCAAAATATCTCTGAAGGCTCCGATCTCAGTACCCCTGTCCTAGAGTCCCCTACCTGTAAATGGGAAGAAATGTTGCTTTCTACTTCGCATATGCTAAGTATGTTGAAGAGGAAGGAGTGGTTCAACGATAGAAATTAAAGGGTACAAAAGCATCTAAAATTCAGCAAATAAGAACTGCCAGAGCTATGGAGAGCACAGTCCTTCCCCAGGCTCAGACTCGTAATGAAGTAGCACTATTCACTGGAGGCTCCCTTTCCTAATAGTTCTCCACTGGGATAGATACCTCTTTGCTCAGCCTGGAGCAGAGTGCTTTTTCCTCTCGTTCTTCACTGGGATGCATATTTGGAATATCACAGTCAAACTGTTCCTGTTTAACAACTCTATTTTCAGATGCCGATTACCTGCTGAAACTTTCAGCCTCTGAGCTGAGGCTTTCCAGACTACTTTTCTGCCTGGGATTAATTTCATTTAAATGTGTAAGTAACAAAGCGTAGCTATTCTTGTAGTCAGGGAAAATATTCTCCCTTCATCTGAAGGAAAAAAGAAGAAAGTGATAGATTGTTTTGAACAGCTTTGGTGTTGAAATGGGTGGGAGCAAGAAAAGACTGAAACACTATAGGAAAATAGTCCTTGGAGAGGCGATGAGCCTTTTGGTGTTCCAGTGAAGCTAGCCAAGGTTTGGGGATGATAGATAGTTTCCATATGCACAACTGGTTTGCACAACAATTTCCCTGTATTCTACATAAAATGAGGCAGTGGTGTGCATGGTGATACTGTTCTTTGTACGCACTAAAATACCTCCCTAGCTGGTGAGGTGGGCTGTATCGCCATCGCTCCGCAACAAGTGAGGTTATGGGGGGAGTGAACATGTAGAAGGGAACAAGCTTTAATGTGCAAAGATGTCCATTGGAGTTGATGGGTTTTGACCTCTCCAACAGCTGGGTAGCTTTTTTCTTAAAAAAATAGGAATAGACCTCCTACTGCAGTCACTGAGCATGTGTGTATGTGTGTGTAGGCTGCTCTTAGATGAAACCTGGCTTAGCTGACTCCAGCCCACGTGCATCAAGCTGTCAAGACTGAGGCAGTATACAGTATGAGAGAAAATGAACTATACATTTCAAGAGGAGTTTTTGTGGGCTTAGAAACTGAAAGATCTGCAGAGAATAGAACTAGGCAAAAGAGGTAAAGGGATTTCTGGAGGAATTGAGGCATATAAGGGGCTGTTTTTCACATCTATCTCTAGTACAAGGGTGTTGTGTTTGCAGACCATGGTCTCTCATCAAAGGATTTAGCAATCCCAAAGAGACCAGTGGTGCTAGTAGTAAACTACTGTTTAATAAAAGAAGCAGTTTTCAATGAGTGTCGCTGGCAAAACAGCCTTGACTTGGGGAATTTTCCTTCATTTAATTTTTTGGCAAATTAACATAACATTTTAATTACTGATTTGGATATCGAGGAAAAGAAGACAACTAAACAAAGACTTCAGGAAATAATACCTTTCCTCCCCATTCCCCAGACTCAACTTAAGCCAGACACCTCCTGAGCCTCAGCTTCCCTTGTTTCCACCAGCCCTCACCCTCAGTCCCTCCCAGCTCCTCCGGTGAGGCGATGGGCAGCGCTGGATGGTGCGTCTGTGCGTAACAGTTTCTTTCAACTGCTCCTTCCTTCTTACTTGTTTTCCTCTGTCCACTGGCTGCAGGGGTGTCCCTGCCCCGGCCTCGGTCACGCATGACCACAATCCCTCTGAGGTACCTCCTCTGGCATAGAGCAGCTCCTCCCAAAAGTGTGTCTCCAGCCATGGCCCCAGCAATGTCCTCCCACGTGTCTCCTCTGCCTCCTTTCAGGTATCTCCCACCCCTCTGACTCCTCCTGTGTCTCCTGTCCCTTTCCTTAACCACGCTGGAGGTAGGCACTGGGGATGCCCGGGTGGCTGGGTGTGCCCGGTGGCACACCGGATACAATGAAAGAAATCATGAAACCTATTGAGACAATGGTGAGTAAGAACCAATTTTCCTGGAGGAGACGGTGGCCCGGGGTCCTACTGGCAGCTGAGCAAGCCACAGGCACCTCTGCATTAGGGAGATGTTGGGGTGCTGGCAGCTGGTGGGTGCTGCCAAGGAGGGAAGAACAAGGTACCAAATGTGAGCAGTAGGTGCAGAAGAAATGGAAAGGAGGTCAGAGCTGAGGGTGTGAGTTACTGGGCCGTGGTTTGGAAAGCAGAGGCAACATCCCTGGAGCACAGCAGTGTGTCTCGGAGAGGGGTGAGCACCCCTGCCCAGAAAGTGAGCCATGGAGGGGCTGGAGCTGGCAGTCCGGCTCCAGGAGCCTGCGGAAAGACATCCAAGCCTGGGAGGAGTTGGGGGGTTGAGGGGGGGTAGGTTATATTACGCCCTTCCTTTAAGCATTTCCTTTTGGCTAGCTCAGGTTTCTGCCTCTTACCCTTCAACACTGGAGTAGTCAAGGACTGTAAATCCCTCTCTGGGAGGCAGCCAGCTGAAAGCTGGTCACCACTGCAGCAGCTCTCTTTGTGGCTTTAGGTCTGTTTGCCTATTCAAAAGGCAGCTCTGCTCCATGTACAGTGGCCCACATGTCTAGCTTTTGTGGAAAAAAAGCTAAATCCCAGCCAGAATTAAGTGAATGCTGTTATGCACACTATTGCTGGGCAGGGACTAATGGGCTATCATAAAAGAAAAAGCTGAGGGATTCCTGGGGAACTAGAGCAAAATTTCCTTAAGTACATTATTGTTTTATATCCTGAGCATTAAATGGATGGGTTCCCTTCCATTTTCCCTGGCCATTGTTGTCATTCAGCACCTGTGCTTCCTCTTCAACACAAGGTCTTCCTACAGGCTTGTACAACAGTTTGTCTGCTGGCGCCTGAGGGCTTGGTGGTAGCTCTTCAACAATGACATCAAACAGTCATAAATCACAGCTCAGAGCTCTCACTGCTCTCCGGCACTGGGTGTAAAGCCTTGCCACCAAAGTTACCGTCTCCACTCGGAGAAGACCTAGACTGAAGCCTGGTCTGGCCAGCATGAGTGCAGCAGGTAGAGACCTTCTAACACACGTAGTCCCCAACCTTTCCCTACACCTGCCTGACTGTGCCGGGGTTGATTGATCTCTCTTTGTCCTTGTCCTCTCAGGTGGACACCCCTCAGAGGGGTGCCCTTGAACTTGAGATACCTGGACTTGTTCACACTAACTGTCCATAACCATCACCGCACCGCACCATGTATTTCATCTTGTTACAGCACTTGCTTAACCTCAGGAAGGTTTTCTGTTAAGGCAAGCCCTAGGAGATAACCTGATTAAGCTCAAGTGAGTGTCATTTTTATTGCCTTGGGAAGAATGGTTTCTTGCAACATAACATGCAACGACTTATAACACTTTTCTTCCCTGTGGCACTTATAGAATATGTAAATGCAAAGAATTGCAGCCAAATATGGAATTCAAGACACAATGAACTTTAATTGATTTTCTGGGAGAATTTATCATGGGGGAATCAGTGGGAGGTGAGAAGCAGAGCTTTTCCCTGTATTTCATTTTCCTTAGCTGTATGTGACAGTAGCTGTCTCTCAGCATGACTCTTTCTTGTAAGCATGCTCAGATGCAGCTGGAAGCTGGCTAGACTGTGAAGGATGGTGCCAAACTTCTATTGTTTGGCTGAAGATGGGTATTTTGGAGTGGTTTTGCTTTAAAAAAAACTACCCTTCAAACTTTCTGTTCTCTCTGAGGTCCAGGAACAGTTCCTGGTGAGGCAGGAATCATGGGAAAGGTAGCAATGTAATGGGTGTAAATCTACCATTACTCTGAGATAGATAATTTCTTTAGGCTGAGAGGTGAAAAAACTCAGAAGCATTTCCATGCCTGGGTAGGCATTACCGATGAGCCATTGCTAGAGCATCATGCTCCAGGACAGACCCTTCACCAAAGAGCAGACAGACGCTGCCGGTTGCATACAGTCACAGCCGGCTGAGAGGTCCAGCTAGGCTTACACTTAGAAATGTTGGCTGCAACAGGAATGTTGGCTGGGGTAGAGGCATGTGTTTTAATACAGAAGATCCACGCCAGCAGCAGCCGTAGTGTAGATGTAGTCATGCTAACAAAAAGTGCTCTTGCCAGCACAGCATACACAAATTATAACAGCAACAGAGACTCCCTCTCCAGCTCTTGGCATCTACTTGGGGAATTGAACGAGAATCATCTGCTGTTCCTGTGCAAGCTGAAGAGCTGAGGCCTTGGAGGCGGCGTTATCCTCTCCGGACTGGGCACAGCACGCCTGCCAGGGAATGGTGGCTATTGCCACTGTTCTCAGCGCAGCCCCAGAAATCGGTGGTTCCCACTGGTGGAGCAGGTTGCACCTCCAAACAGGGACAGGCTTTGGGTGCAGAAGGAGCTGGTTCCTCCTGTGCGCTGGGGACTGCATGGATGTGCCTGTACCAGCATCTGGTCTCTGAGAGCTCAAATCAGGGCTAATCCCCATTATTGGTAAGTCCTTATAAAAATCCTGCTAAGAGCAGTAAATCTTGCTAAACAGCCACTTGGCAAAAATCACAACCTGCTGGCTCAAGCAGGCTGAGCTGACTGGTACTGACAATTTCTTCAAACTGAGCACCCTCAAGGTCCTGCGAAATGCCCCCACATCTATGTGTTCCTGGAACCAGCATAGTGCAAAAGTCAAAGGGGTCTATGGAAGATGAGATTTTGGCTTTGCTTGGGAACGAGATACCCTGTAACAACAGCTTACCTTGTTAGATGCTAGCGGGTGCCAGTGGGAAGGAATTTACATTTGCTAGACAAATGCAGATTCCAGTGAGGAGATTAAACTTGTAAGAGTCTTATGGAAAATAAACATCCTGGTTAAGGAGAGAGGCTGGAGGACCGGCGCTAAGTATAACCATTGGGTACTTAGACCTCAGACAGCAAAGAGTGTTAATTAATAACTTGATACCCAAAGTGCTGAAGAAAACCTTAAAAGTTCATTTGAAAGGGGTGACAGAAACTCTGTGCATGTGTAAGATAAGGAAGGAGGCCAACAAACACAGCTCGGTTGAAGGCGCTGGGTGTGATTTAAAAGGCAGAAAGAAAATACGAAAAGGTGTTAAAGCTGCAGGAGACCCTGCTTCCAAGGGTAATGGGAGTCTGATTTTCCCAACCTGAGGTGCCAGATACAAGCAGGAGAAGGAGTTTATTCAGACAGTATCAGAAGCCAGAAGCAGCCAAATATAGAGCTAAATTCATTCTACCCATGGAGGTAGAGTGTGTTTGTTTAGATAACAAACAGATTATGTTATTAAAAAAATGGTATGTTTTAAAAGTGGTTCCATGTCTTAGCATCCAGGATGAAAGCTGAGAAACCTTTCTAGTTCCTGAACTTCTGAAGAGCATCTAAGTGAACTCACAGAGTGGATTTCAATGATCCATGCATTTGTCAGAAGGGCAACAGGGCACTGTGCAGGCAATTCAGGCAGATCCTAGACTGCTAGTGACACTTTTGTAATGTAAACTGTGAAACTGTCCATCAGGGTGATGCTCTCTTGATGTGTTGTACACAGGAAGGGAAGAATTGGGGTGAAATGGGGCTGAAGGTTTAGCTGCAGTGACCACAGAAGGGTTAAGTTCAGGATTCAGGGAGAGATGGGAATGTGAGTTGTAGAGTTAGGACTGCTGTTTAGGAGAGCGCACTTCAGCTCAGTGAGGAATTTGCTAGGTAGAATCCTGTGGAAAGTGTCATGAATGGGAAGAAGGCCGATTTTCAAAGGAAAAATAGAGCTCAGGAACAAACCATCATGTTGTGCAGGAAGACTGGGTGTTGCAGCAAAAGGCCAACATGGCAAAAAGGGAGGATAGCAGGTGCTAATAGAAGCGCAGGCAGCAAAGGAGTTGTATGAAACCATTGCTTGTGTATGTACATACAAAATCAGGAAGGTCAAAGCTGTGGAGCTGATATTAGTAAGGGAACTTAAGGATACCAAGAATCCTACAAGTATGCTAGTTGCAAAAGTGCATGCAGGTCTCTTGGAGGAGACAAATCAGTGCTGGGCGATATGAAAAGGCTAAGAAACTCAGATAACTTTTTTTGCTTTGGCTTTCTCAAGGAAAACCTGCTCCCAGACCACTGCGTATATCAGCACAATTTGGAGACTGGAGGGACAGGCAGCAGTGTGGGAACAACACGGTACGTACTGCCTGGAGAACCTGGATGTATTCAGATCTATGGGGCTGGATAAGATTTTCACAAGAGCACAGAAAGAATTGGCTTATGTGATTTCATAGTGTGCTGCCTGTTCTCTCTGGCAAATCATGGTGATTGGGAGAGGTCTGCGACAATGGGAAAAAATACTAGCAGTAAGTCCTTATGAAATGCAAAAGGGACAGCCTAGGGAACTTCCCTGTGTGAAGGCCAGCCAGCTTCACCTTGATTCCTGAAAAGATCATGGCACATGTCTTCTTGGAATCCTTTCACAGACATGCGATGGGTAAGAAGGTAATCAGATATAGTCAACATGGATTACCTTCTACAACAATGCGACTGTCAGTGTGGAAAAGGTGAGAGCCATGAACGTAAATCACCTTGACTTTATTAATTATTTTGTTGCCATCATCTTCAGCGTTCTCATTTGGAAGCTGAAGAAATATGGGCTGGAGAAACAAACTGCTAGATGGACTGAAGAGCAGCTGAACCTCTGGGCTCAAAGGGTGGCTCACATCTGGTTGGTGGTCATTTATGAGAGGAGTACTGCAGGGGTTGTTTAACATCATCAACAACCTGACTCCTAACCATCAGCAATGATGAACCATCAGCAAATTCATAGAAGATATTTAATTAGAAGAAGTGGCTGAAGAGTGGCAGAGCTGCAATCCAAAAGACCTTTGCTAAAGATGAGGACTAGGCCAACCTAAACAGCTTGAGGGGCTTAACAAGGAGAAATGCAAAGTTTTGCACCTGTGGAAGAATGACCCCATGTACCAGCACAGGCTGGGAAGTGATTGGCTAGCGGTAGCCCTGCTAAAAAAGCCCCAGGTGTTTATGGTGGATGGGTGCTGCCAGGACATTCTCACTGCATAAGACATAAATAAGACAACCCATACACTGGGTTGGTTAGGTCTTCCTAATGTAGCTCTCCATTAGGAAGAGCCTTGGGATGGCAACAGTCTTGATTTGAGCAGGAGGTTGAAGTAGATGACCTCCCAATGTATATTCCAACCTGCATTTCCACGATCTGATAACTTCAATCTCAACAGCAGCTTAGTCTCTGAATAACATAATGGAATTTTTTTCCCCAGAAAATATGTATGAAACATTCCACTGATCTATGTATGTATGTATCAGTGTGAACTCACGACAGTACTTTAATTTTCCATACAGAGTGGTCTCCCTCCCCAGGCAAGAATACTTATAATGAAATCATAAGGTGGGCCTAAGGTTGTGAATGTGATGTGTGAAAATTGGGAGTTTGGTCAGTTACCCTCCTATCCTGTCTATCTCCAGCTGGCTTAAAACTATTTGCTTTATAGCTTAGTAGAGTGATGCTGGTTGTTATGAATCTTGATAGCTGGGAGGGACTGGGTAATAGTCCTTTCTTGTTTTCATTACTGGCCTGTATAATTGCAGTTAATAAAAGCAATGATTTCTTAAAATGCACTTTATGTATTGCAGCTGTCCTCAGGCAAGAGGACAGCATGTCTGGCTAAACACTCAGCCTTCGGAGCAATAGCAGAAAGTCTGATGTTCTCCTCTGAATCATGTACAAGGAGAAAAAAGCACATGCCTTGCTGAGGACAGGGTTTTGAAATTATATTCTCTGTCTTTGCCCCATTCCTGGAAATATCCCAGGTCATGTTGGACGGGGCTCTGAGCAACCCCATCCAGTTGAAGATGACCTTGTTCATTGCAGGGGGGTTGGACTAGATGACCTTCAAAGGTCCCTTCCAACCCAAACTATTCTATGATTCTGTGATTCTATGATCTTGCTCTGGGTTCCCCAAACCCTTTTGGTACACTGATCCATACTCTCACTCCCTTTCTAAATTGAAAAGGGAGTGCTTGGTGCTTTTGGGGATCAGTGACTTGAGCAGAGACACTGGAATGAGATCAAAGGCTCATGGAAAGATGATGAGCTAGCCTTTCTCCAAGTAAAAACACAGCGGCAACCCTACCAGGGTTCTGCTGTTGCAGTGGCATGAACATTTTTGCCCAAATTCATCCCATCACATCTTAAGCACTTAATGAGGCACCTAAATTAATAGTGTCATTGTCTTAAGCTCTCTTATTTCTGTAGCCAAGGAACTCTGGAATGCAATTTAGTCCTCCTATGACCTAAATCATGCTTTCAGAGTGCCTGTCTCTCTCTGGATGCTAAGAAAGCCTTGAGTGACTAATGTAGGCACTCCAAAACTTTCTTTTTGTTTATCAGCTTGAAAGTCAGGATCTAGATATTTTGTCTATGTAAAGCTTAAAAGTTGTGGTTAATTCTGTTGGCTGACTGATTTGGTGTGAGGAGTCAGCCTGGGGCTGACACATTGCTGATATACACTACCCAGACAGTCTAGAGGATAATAGAGAGGAAACAAAAGAGTCCTTACCCTCAGTGACTCTGCTGTGGACAGACAGACAAGAGATAAGCTAAGGATAAGGTCTGAACTTGAAAAATAGTTCCACAATTGAGCCAGCACAGCAGCTAAATACTGTCAACGTGCTGCAGCTGTCCTCCCTCCATTTTCTTCCTTCTCTTTCCTTCTTGGAGGCATCAGACCTGCTGTGAGAGCAGAATGGTTTGTTGCATTGGTCTGCACGTATTGAGGGGACAGACTTCCAAGATTTCCACAAGCTTCTTTGTACAGCCATGTACAACAACTCTGACTCTGTTGCTAGCTGTTTGAAACTCTGAAACAAAAATCTACGTGGAAGAAGACTTGCCATAGAGAACTGGTAACACTTAATTGGTCTTCTTGCCTCCCCACCTGTCTCTTTTACTTATGCCTTCCTCCGGTCCCCCTGGATGATCCAGTCCCACCGGAGAGGCAGGCAAGCATGGCCCGATGGGCTGTTCCCTGAGCCTGTGCCTCCTGTCAACTGAGCTCTTCCAGAAGGGGTGTGAGATGATTAGGGTAACACCCTTCAGTGCATCGTTTTGCATGCAGGTGCTGCTGCACGTTAACTGTGTTGAGAATAGCATTTAGCCTTTCCTTAGCCCTGTGGGATTGCCTTCTGCTAAATATTTCTTTACCAGGAGCTCATCTGGCCTCCTCTTGGACCTCAGCTGCTGTGTTTGAGAAGGTCTGGTTCAGTCACGTTATTTCTCAGCACCAGGTAAGGCATCTCCAGACACTTCTGAAAGATGGCACTACCTTTTCTTCTGCCTAGTCCCATTCCAAGGCATGCAGTGATGTCTCCCCTTCCATTTACCACACTCACCAGGATCCTTTCTGGACATGCTAGTTCTGCCATACTTTAAGAAAAGTATCTATTGCCAATGTATGGATAGGAGAAAAAGAAAGCAGGACTGCAGAGACAAGATTTAGCTCTGAGATTAGGAAAGCTTTTTTAAAACTGTGGCCTGGGATCCTACCTCTGGTCTTCAGGTGCTTAAAAGAGGTGCCAAAGAGCCCAGTCAATACAGCTAATTGCAGGTGGCAGTTGCTGTTTCTTAGCTTTCCTCAGGTACCATCAGAAAATGCCCATCTTTCTCTATTGTCCAACCTTCCCTAGGCCAGGGCTGGACTGTGCTGTGACTCCTGAGGTGTTAGAGAAGGTTGTCTGCATCCTGCAAATCCTCTTTCCTGCTGTGAGCCTGGAAAACACAGCCCAAGCCTTCAGAGTTGTTCCTATGAAATAAAGATGTTGGTACCCACAAAAGATGCTGGCTTTCCTGTTCAGATGTCAAAATACACATTTAGCTTTTGTTTCATACAGCTACCCACTTGTTTGAAGTTGCAAGTACATGCTGGGTGTTAGTTTCCTTCTTTCCTTGTTTCAAAGTATACACTGCCTGTCTGTATAAAAGTATCTCTAAGCGTAGGAAATCCTTCTTCCTTTCATTGTGCGTCTATTGGAGGCATCATCCATTTGTATAAACAAAAGGCCAATTTTGAAAAAGTGGAAAATCCCAAGCGCTTAATTGTATTAACTCATTTTTTGCCTTTCAGTAGACGGTATTTACCTCACTTTGCAGTTCAACACTCCTGAAACTTTCCACATGTTCCTGAGGGATCCAAAGCCCCTGGGAGCTCAAGGCATCCGATTAATCAGGGATGACTCAGATGGCTGTGTAAGCCTGGCCACAGGCAGAGTGGGCTCCATCTCACTGGAAATCATCTGGAGGATGTAAATTATATATATAAAAAAATAGAAATTCTTAGTTTATCTAGACAGAACTAAGTTGTGCAGAGATAGTTAACTGCTGAAGTTCTCAGAGGAGCTCTTCTGCAGGCTGTGTGTTCTCGAGCCATGTGGATAGCCAGCCAGGCTGTGGAGTGATGGGGAAGCTGTAACTGCAGCATCTGACCTTTCAGCCATACAGCACAAGAAAACCTGGAGTGGCCACACAGCCTCCAGCAGCCAGAGCAGGGCTGATCCAGCCCCGGCTAGCACAGGGGACCTTGCTTGGTAGGATTAGAGCAACAGCAGTGACTGTGTAGCCAAGTGTTTCCGTATGACTTTGAAGTGTATTTTTTCTTTTTCCCAAGTAGATAGCTATCTTGTTTCCCCAAAGAAGAACAGAGCATGGTTTACTTCCCAAGGACGCCCATGTGTCTGTGTGCAGGAAGGAAACATCTGTGGAGGTAAGCAGCGGTGGTGAGGAGTTTCTGTGCTGTGCTGGTTTGTGGGAATTTATTGCAAGCCACTCAAAGTCTTTATATAAAAGTGAGTAGTGTGCTAATGTCCTGACACTCAGGAATATTTCAGGGCTGAGGTTTTCCATTTGTTTTACTTTTTGCTTGTTGTGCATGCGAGGCCAAAGAAAATTAATTGGAGGGGCCATAGTGGCACTGGCACTGAGTCTGAGTGATGGGCAGCAGCCTGCCTGGAGATCGGGTCTGTGTCTGGTCCGACTGGAAAGTGTGCCCAGCCTGACCAGCTGCAGGCCATTTCCAGGGACCTGGAGGGACCTGGAAGGCATCAGCTCAGCACCCCCGCCCTCTGCGATGCCCACGCATGGATCAGCACTCCCACACGTCATGCGGCACAAACGGTGGGGTCCAGGGCCCTCAGCCGCTCCAGTCCCTGAGGAGAGGTTGGCACAGCCCGGGCATCTGTGGGACAGCGGGAGCAAGTGCCTTGCAGCCTCTCTCCCTGACTGTGACCCACCAACAGTGGTAGTGGGTCACATTGTATGGGAGAAGGTGCACAGGTAGTTTATAGCTGTCAGAAAGGTGGAGGAGATAAATAGCTTAGAGGCCATCAACTTCAAAAGAGAAAGAAGCCAGAAAGATGTTACACAAAGCTACTGTTTGCACGCTGGCCGCTCATGCTGGGTCTGGAAAATGGTTTGGGAATGTCTTATGGGGGTTTAAGCTGCAACAAACCAACATTTAAAAAGAAATAGGTTCTCCTGCCCTCTTTGTCCATTAGACCATGATGTTAATCCAAAATGTTTACAGTGCTGAAAGGCCTATTCAAAGCGATAGGGTCTTTGAATCCCACCTGTCAAGACAGGGTCGTAACAAATGTCTCCTTTGGAAATCTGTGCTATGGGCCTAATCTGGCAGTCACTGCTTTGGAAGAGCCCGGAAGATTTGTCTGTAAAAGGATGGCAGGAGGCTATTTTGTGGTATTTCTAATCCCAATTGCTATAAACTGTAATAGGATCTGTAATGCTTCAGTTGTTCAGGCGGGTGCCTTGGCAGTTGTTTTCTTCTTCCTCTGGCATTTTCCCAATTTTGTTTTCTTTGTAGAAATGCATATACAGGATATAATATTCTATTTTATGGAATTGGTCAGAAACTGGACAAAAAAATAAATAAATCAATTAGACCAAGCAGCAACTGATCCCATTCTGAAGTAATTCCCAAATTAAAAATGTTCCTCGGCTCCCCATTTCTCTCTCTCTTCTCCAAGCCTGGCAGCTCTCTTCATTCCCAGCCATTCCTTTCATTCCCAGCTTGTAATGTCCAAGATGAAACATTATTAAATATAATTCAACATATTTAGGAGACACAATCTGCCACTGTGCTGGTATCTACGATAAGAGAGGCATTTAAAAACGGCACAGAAAAGAGAACTCAATTTTTTTCAAGTGTAGCACACCTATTGCTCATAATGGTTCTGTCAAACTGAATCTCTGTGCCCTACTGTTAAAAACTAGGCAGCTGGTATAGTATTCATTTCCAGAAATCTTTTCTTCTACTGTATGAAAATGGCCTTTTACTTTACTATGATGATTATAAAATTCACCAGAAATGTATTTTCCTGCATAACTATTCATTCTGCCTTAAGAACGTAGAAAAAACAGATGGGACTCATTTTCTCTTACTTGGTCCAAACATTTCAATAAGTGGGTTATTTTCCTTACCAGCCTTTGGACTCCCCACTGTTCTTAATAGGATCATTTGGATAAATAAAGTCATCCAACTTTGGTCCTTTATTAATCATACACCTGAGACAGAACATGTAGAAGTTAATGGAAAGAAAGGATGTCTGCTCTGGTAAGAAATGAGCTGATGTTGCTTTACTATAAAAAGACATAAAATTCTTCTTGCCTGAAACAAAAATTCTTTTTTTTGGGTCTAAATCTCCAGTCTTATTTCTGCTGTAGTTCAACAAACACCAAAATTGAACGGGTTGGAACATAGTTTGGGAGGGGAAAAGAAGGAAGACTCATTTTAACCACCTTATGGTTTACAGATGTTCCAGGTATGCAATAGATGTCTTTTTTGTTTCAGAGTTATCCCTGTACTATTTTGCCAATGTTCAAACTAATATCTCCCTTTAAGACTCTATCTACCTTAACTACAGTTGGAGGAAAACAGGTTACAGTCTAGCATACAGGAAAGCAAGGGAAGAAAATCAAATAATGAAACAAAACCAGTTTCCACTATAGAGAAGAAAGTTTTCAAAAGTGAAATGATGAAGTAGAATAGGATGGATGTTCTGCTTCTCCTTCAGGGGTGAATGAATTAACAATGCAAGGATGCAATGAGGTACATATATCAGTGATAGATTTCAAAGACAATATTGAGATGGAGATCCTGAATAAGGGAAAATAAAAGCTGAGCAGTGCTGTAAGTATGCAGATTGCAGAAGCGGTGCAGGTTAAACTCCCGTATGTCATCCTAGATGGCCTTCATCTGCTTCCCAAACTCTGATCATCAAGGAGCTGAAGCTTGTCATGGTTTAACCCCAGGCAGCAACTAAACACCACGCAGCTGCTCACCCACTCCCCCCCAACCCAGTGGGATGGGGGAGAAAATCGGGAGAAGAAGTAAAACACATGGGTTGAGATAAGAACGGTTTAATAGAACGGAAAAGAAGAAAGTAATAATGGTGATAACAACACTAATAAAATGACAACAGTAATAGAAAAAGGATTGGAATGTACAAATGGTGCACAGAGCAATTGCTCACTACCCGCTGATTGACACCCAGTCAGTCCCGAGCGGCGATCCCAACTCCACGCCACACAGTTATTTCCCGAGTGTGACGTCCCATGGTCTGGAATACCTGGTTGGCCAGTTTGGGTCACTGCCCTGGCTGTGTTCCCTCCCAACTCCTTGTGCCCCTCCAGCCTTCCCGCTGGCTGGGCGTGAGGAGCTGAAAAATCCTTGACACAGTATAAACATGACTTAGCAGCAAC
>JANZLQ010000065.1:5302931-5327715 GCA_026212715.1 Elanus axillaris
CCCTCCAGCCTTCCCGCTGGCTGGGCGTGAGGAGCTGAAAAATCCTTGACACAGTATAAACATGACTTAGCAGCAACTGAAAACGTCAGAGTGTTATCAACGTTCTTCTCATACTGAACTCAAAACACAGCACCGTACCAGCTGCTAGGAAGACACTTAACTCTATCCCAGCTGAAACCAGGACAAGCCATAGTAAAATGTGCCAATAGGCTGTACCTACCTTTAAGATGAAATACTTTGATGCTGGGAGTGACTGCCATGACTGAGGTGCTCCGATAGGACACCCTGTGTAATGTTTCTTGTTTTCTTCTCATCATCCGGCCCTTTTGCAAAGGGGTTACAGGATTATAAGCACAATGGAACTGATGCTGTGATGGAGTGGAAGTAGGAGTGGGACTGAAGCATCCCCTCTACCTGATGACTGAAGGTGTGACATTGGTGCGTTGTCTCAGAGTGCAAGAAAACGTGCATTGCAAAAAGATGCAACAGTGGAACAGGGCCTTATCTGCTCCTTTTTTTTCCTGCTGGGCTGCCAAAAGCTCCTATTTGCTCAGATCTGCTAGTAGGGCTACTTGTGAAAGTCCCTTCCTTGGATCAGTCCACTTGCGCTGGGTTAACCAATACCTACAAATGGCGTTGGTTAGACTAACAGAAGTGATTAACGAGACGCTCTCCTGAGGGGCAGGGGAGAGTGGTGATGAGTGGTTTGCAGCAAGCTAAGAGCACGTGTCTCTTCAGCTGGTGCAGTTGTGTTTGTCCCTGGTATCAGGCCCCTCTGTGAATTTGGCCCAGGGAATTTATCACCCTGTAAACATGGAGCTGGTTCCAACTGTGAATTCGAAGAATGATTTTACCAACTCCTTCAGCTAGAACTGCACTAGGATGCTTAGCTGTGGCACCTGAGAAACTAGCCAGATCTGTGAAAGCAATTTTTCTCAAGCAATCCTCTTATTTTGTATATAAAGTACTCATTAAAAATAAGTCAACTTGTGGAAGAGTGTGTAGGTAATTACACTGTAATTTTGCTTTATATTAGATACTATGGGAATAAACCAAGCAGTCAGAGCAGCATATTTGACAAGTGGTAGAGGAGATGACCCTGCACAAGGTCGTTTTGTTTCTGGACAGGACATTTGTCACAGATGCAGTACTGTTCTGCTTTGGATGAGGAGAGTGTGCAATGTATTTTTTAATGAAATATTTAAGACACTGTTCCCAATGTGAATGTGGTCTAATGGACATTGTATACTAACCTCTGTTAATGTTGACTGTGCCTGTGACCTTGGATAAATCGTTGCATCCCTTTGTGCATATCCTCATCTATAAAATGTCTTCCTCACAGATATGTAGGGCAGATTCATTAGTTAATGTTTACAAAGTGCTTTGAAGACATGAATATGGTTATTACTTTAACAACTATGAAGTTTATGAGCTTAGTAAGCATCTTACCCTTTGCATCCTACTCACCAGTCAGGGGGCTGCAGTAACTGTCCCACAAATAAATGCATCATTCACACCAGTCTTTACACATAGCTGCTACCTGCTACTAAATGTCTTTATAATTCTACATGGTCACTGGCTGTCCACTGCCTGTGAGTGCCTAATCTTCATTAGCAATTCAGGAATATGTTACGTTCATTTTCACAAAAATTGTACACTAGAAATGAAATTTTTTTGCATGTACCAGGTATGATTTTTCACTCCAAGGAAATACAGGGTGATTTTTTTTCAGTCATTCCTTTATTCATATAATTTAGAGCACCTCATTTACCAGGCAAACAGCAGAAGCCTGTCTGGACCTGGGGGTGCCATTAAAACGAAATAAGATTGAAATTCATAAGTTTATTGTGTGACTAATGTCTGGAAGTCACTGGCAGGTATTGTTGTAAGCATCTTTTCTGAGCTTCCAGATAAATATACCCAACTGATGTACCTCTGCTTCTTATGCCGTACTTTAATATGCTACAGGAGATCTCTCTAGCACAGTGAAGCAATAGAATTCTTGATGAGAGCTATTGAAAAAGTGTGAATGCTCATAAAAGTGTGACTAGAAATCATGTGTATTGTTGAACCTCCACTACTGATTTCCACCAATGAAAATGAAATCAGACTTGTCCCCCATTGGTTGGTAACATATTTTTTTGGTCTTTTTGGCAAAAGGAACTGCAGTGTCATGGAAATAAAGCAGGAGCTGTCAACTCTTAGAATAGTTCAACATTGCTCTGATATATATGTTGATGTATGGTCCCTGTACTAATGATAAATAAGTGTACAGTTATTGTCCATGCCTCCATTTCCCTAAGTTCTTCTGCTCTTTTATATTGGGGTTGAAAGAGTTTACTTCCACCATGAAGAAGGGAAAGATACATGGAGATACGGGGAACAACAGCTGTGTGTCCAGCATGGCATGAAGTGGGCCATGAAAAACTGGATGAGGCTACTTTCCTTTACCAGGAAGGATTACCAGGAAGGAAGACCAGGAAAACCATGAGCATAATATATTCACTGATGACAAGACCAATTGTGAAGCAACAGGTTTTTTGGCTTTGCTGCCATCTAGCAGAAGACAGACAGGCTGACACCCACCCACCCTCCGCGACAGAGAAGCAAATTAGATTCCTGAGGTAGATGGGGGATAGTGTGGATTATGGTTGAGGTCTGAGCTGGCCATGCTGGCCTAAGGCCTCTGCATGTTGCTTGGTGACTGTTAAAAGGTGGCTTGGTTTTGGAAGAGTGGTTATGAGGCTGCTATTCGTTCCTGCTTGTCTTCCCTTGCCTTAGTTGGAGATGTCTCCCTCAAGTGCAGAACTGAGACTCACTCACGTCGCCGGAGGAGCGAACCAGGCTGCTGCTGTCCCACTGGTATTGTTACATTGAAGGAGACACGCGGCAAAAATAAGCAGACTTAAAAGAATTCAGATATACCCTCTAGAGACAGCAAGACAAGAGCCTTTTTTTTCATTCCTGGGGAAAGGAAAGCTCTCCTCATGGGTACAGAACACATTTAATAATAATCAGTTAATATTAACAGTCACCTTGATCTAGGTTTGGTCAAGGCTCATGCTAAAAAAACTCTTTAGCTTCTAAAGCGTTTCAAGCAAGTCATTAGCTGATTCTGAGTTTATACTGCTTTATCATCTGAACGGTCTTGAACAAAGCTTAGTTACGTAATGATCATGTTAGGCTCCTAAATGAGTTTCCTTTCCTGTAATTATTAATCCTCCAGCTTCCCTCCTTCTTGCAATCTCATTTTCTCCTGCAGTGTATGTTCCTTTCAAGGAGACAGATAACTAGATCTTGCAGACAGTCATTTATGGTCTGTGTTCATTAGTTCGCAGGCAAAGGAAGCTAAGCAGACTCTGCTCTGATTTTCCTTTTGTTCGATGGAAACTGAACATTTATTATGGTTTTGTTGCTGAGGGAAAGTTCAATTGCTAACGTAACGCAAGCTAAAAATTCACAGAAAGGGACATGTTTCAAGTTCTGGAACAACTGAGCTCACATGTATTTTCCAGGGAGGGAAAAAAACTGCTAAACCTGAGTTGAGGTAATCAAAATGTGCTTGCGAGGCTAACAAATGTTACGAGAAAGTTACAGTTAGGCTCAAACGAAGGATTAACCAGATCACTTGGCCTGAAGGTTAAGCTTTAAAAGAAACAGAGACAAGTTAAGATACAGGAATATATAGACAAATCACCCAGATAATTTTGCCCTGTAGCACATTATATGATTGAAAGTAAGTCATTTTTCCTGCCAGATCAGATTAGACTGACTTTTTTTAAAGATAAAGTGAGAAGTTTTATTCGCATTCTTTTTCTTTTGGACATCACAGTATGGCAAAGGTCATTTGTGAGGAGCACGTCAGAAGCAATGAGACCCACACTCAACTGACTTTCTGGGCTGCTGCTTTTTCCTAGGGCTTATGAATTCAGCACTAAATCACATTTGAGGTCTCTAAATTACATTAGATGTCATGTGAATGCAAATATGTGTTAAGTAGTTTAAGAAACACCTGGGGGGGGATGTTGACGAACCTTCCTTCCCGCTCAGGTGCAGGTAGCCGAGGAAGGGCACGGGGCATGCCTCATCTTCCTCTCTGGAGCTGTCAGCTGGACAACCCCCTCCAGCAGAACCTGGGGAAGCTTTCAAGGGGAGAAGGCTGGTTCGCACGTTCAGCACCTCCGGAGCCACAGCTCTTCTCAGAGTGCTGTGCGTCAGGATGTCATTTGTCAGGGCCTGTGGCTGGGGTGGGATAGACATCACCACACGAACGTCCGCTGCAGACGGGCAGGGTGACAGGCTGGAGGGAGGGAGCTGGGGAGTGAGGGTGTCCAGGAAACCATCATGGCCCATCAGGATGCATGGGCTGCTCGGAGGAAAAGCTTGGGTGCTGTGGGACCCTGCCCTATTCACTGCGGGTGCTGGGTTCTCCTTCTCTTAGCCTCTCTTTAATTTGGCAGTATGGATAGTCTTAAAATATTTTATTGCACAAGCCTACTTCAACTATTTCTTGTCCTCAGGCCCAGCAGAGCAGAAGGGAATGGTGTGTGTGCTCAGATGTGCACCAGCGACCAGCCCTGCAGAGCTCGTACCCTCTAGTGCCGTGACATGGACTGTGTATGCTCCTTGTTGGGCTCAGCCTAGCAGAATTTCATGGTTAGCCTTTGCACCTGATTAAGAAGGGAAACATTCATGTATGCTTAGGTAAAATAATTACCTGAATGAAGAGACAAAATGGGAGAATAACTGAAGCTTTAAAACAAAATAGCTTTCAAGGCATGTTGTCAGTGTCACCCAAATGATTATTTTTAGTCCAGTAAAGTTAAATCAAATAGAGTATTTTGTAAAAATGAGAATATCTCATGCTGCAGAAATGTGCATTTAATCCATCCAAACAACACTATTGTGGCAGTACAATTATAATTTAAAACCAGATTAAAATAAACAGATTTTTGCATCAACCTACTGGTGCCTCTACAGTCATTTCAGTTTTTCTGAAGTCCACTTTGGTGCATGTTTCCTTTATGGACTGGGAACTCCTAGAAACTCTAGGGAACATTCCTCTTTTATGCTCACCAGCTGAAGACTGGTTGAATTAGGGTCGTTTTGAAGTGAGAGTTGTACCTGCAAGCCAAGCCTGCCCTCTAAAAGCAAAGCGTCTATAAAACAATGTGCCAATCACATATCAAAGAAGGTAGAGTTATGTGCATGCTCCTTATATTATTCTCACTTATTGGTTCTTCTGATATTAAATAACTCAGGGCCCTGTAAGCACTTTCTGTGATAATTTACTTAGAGTTGGTCTAGTGATTGGAACAGAGCATGTCTATGCCAGCACAGTCTCCTTAACTGTAAGATGTTCTTGGTGATCCTCTGTGTATACTTTAACTTGAATTAATTTTTCAGGTCAGGAATTAAGTTTTTGGATGTGTGTATCAGTTAATGGGGCTCTATTCCAGTACAGGGTCCCAGGATGCTTTTTATGCAAGCAATAAATGCAGCTAATTAGAGGAGGCAGAGAGTTGTGTCCCTCCTTTTATAGAGGGTATATGGTATTGCCCAGAAAAGGACAGTTTGTCCAACCAACACAGAGTTAGCTAATACAGATTTACAAAAATCCAGTATTGGGTGATGGATTTATGGGCTACCGATAAGTGACCAAAAGCAGGAAATAGCAAAGCTTCCTAAACCACCACCGTCTCTCTTATAAATGTCATTTTATGTCTTTTAACATACATTGCTAGTATTCATTTACTGTTCAGTGTGTTATTTTCATTCCTTTTAATATAATATCTGTTTTTCACAGAGGAGGAGAAGGTGGAATTTTTTACATCCTCTCTCTAAGATTTTTGCTCCCTCACTCATACCAACAGTTCTTTGTGTGCAAATAAGTGAATGGACAATTTTGCTTCCAGCAGCGACTTACAGGTTGAGCAGATGTCAGTTAGTTAGGCATAGTCATGGAATGATGCTACAGGAACCACAGTTTTGAACCATGAAGTTACACACACTGCGACTATTTACTCTGTTGTGTGGCAGCCAATAGCTTTGTGGAAGAAATGTCAAGAGCTATCAAGGAAAATGCTCTCTGAAAATTCTCAAAAGCTGAAAGCTTTTAAAAACTCGGAGGGAGAATTTTAAATTTTGCAGAAAATGTGAGGAATAGCATCTTTCTCTCCAAGGTGAAACCATGAGCAGAAATAGAAATCACTGTCTGTGTACCCCTGCCATTGAAATATTTCCACTCTCAGAAAATGGTGGCTACTTGGAAAAGCTCCTATTTGGGTAGGACCACAATAAACGTAAGGAAAATAGAAAGAGATGCCAAGACAGTGTCATCTATGTTATTTAAATTGTTTGTTTAGAAACTGGAAAAAAAACCCCTGGTTTTCTCATGCATAGATTTAGTTTCTTGCTCAATAAGGAAAACCAGGATTACTCACTGCTTTTTGGAATATGAGTGCATATCATCACTCTGTAATGCTGGGGAAAAGAGTAGGGGGTTTTACATGACAGAGACTGTCCCTGAAGGCAGTAGCATCATTTGATCTGTGGCACAGCCAGTATCTTTGACACCATCTGAGACCAGAGGCTGTCAGGTTAGTAGCTATTAGCTTTTCAAGAAAAGGCAGCAGTTATGCACCTTAACGGTTGTGTGAAATGCCCATCCAGCAGCATAAATGCCCAGTACACAGGTTATACACTGCATCATAGCCCATAGCCTGAAGAAATATATGTACCTGACTTCAAAGAGGAAAAATTAGGGCAGGCACTGCCAAGTAGGCTAGTCCCAGAGGCCCGTTTCATTCTTGCAGCTGAGTTAATATCAACAATGCTGTGTTTCTAGAAGCAGATACTGCATTCATTTTGGCGTGGGACAGTGCTATTGCTTGCCAGAACCTCAGATCAATGCATTGACTTGCTTAGGGTCCTTCTACAGCCCTCCTACATGGGGCTGTATGTCACATACACATGTAAAAAAAACCCATTTTGGTTAAAGTATATTTGGGTCATGAGCATATTTGGGTCTAGAGTGCAGTGCTACAGATTTGGTTATCTAAGGCCACCATCAGTTTGAGGTCACCTAGTGAGACCTTTTGTGATGCAAAACTGAGTGGCTGTAGTTTTGCTGCTGAGGAGGAGGACTTGTTGATGGTTAAATTGGAGCTAAGAAAACTTCTTGCTCAGCCACACAGTTGGTATTTACTTACAAATAAGCAAGCTATTCATGTGGACAAAGTTTTGCAGAACTCAAGCATGTCAGTCCTTCTGTAGTGAAGGAAGCTCCCACTTGTCTGTCCTCTGAGATCCCCATTACTGAGATACACCTGTGTCTAGGACTTTCTGGAAATTGTAGGTTTCTTAGGGCCAAAATAAACCTTTTTAATGTTCTGTCTGAAGAAGTGTTTGGAAGGGGAGCCAACTGCAAGCGCACTAAGGACTGTGACAGAATGGTGTTGAACAGATGATGAGGAATGCTGCTAGCTGTGCTGTTAAGAGCTCTGGAGACCATAGCTCTTCTACTCCCCAAGCCTCCCTTCCTGAAAAAAATACCAAGCCCTACATAGTCAAATAGTAGTTTTATAGGGTAGTGGACTTCATCAGTCTGTGTTAGCTAGAAAACCCATTTAACACTTTTCTCAGCTCTTCAGATACAACATACTGGGTATGGATATTAATGTGATTTTCCTGGCCACAGCAGATAGGCGTTTGGTCATGGCAGTGATGGGCTCATAACAATTTGTTGCTAAGCAGAAATGCTGCTCACTTTTATATCAACTGCAATAGATTCAATGTGTATGGCTCCCATTCCAGATGTGCATTTCAATGGTTTAAATTCAGAAGCTATGAACAAGTAGATAGCCCTAGTCATACTTAGCTCCAGGACCAAACTGTTGACAGTACAGAATTTCACTGAAATAAAAGTAGTGAGAAGAAAATATTACATCACAAAACCTTACTGCAGGCATTAAAAAATGTCTTGCAATGAGATATCTTAGCCTAACTAGCATGCTACCAAGATATTTTTCTTAGGCATTAATTTTCTCAGCATCTCCAGATAAACCTGTCATCCTGAATTTACTTAGTCCTTTTCACCTCTTTTGCCTTACTTTTCCTCCAGAAGTACAAAGTTAACTCCTGTTTACTTCACTTCCTTAACCAAACTGCACCAAATGAGTTCCTGATACTTCATTAACTTCAGCACACTCTCACCAAGGATTAGCTTGCTCTGCTCACCAATCCTTAAGAGAAGAGCAATCCATTGAATCAGCTATAACTGACATAATCAACAAACAGCCTGGGTCTTCCTTACCTTGAGGTCCACTGTCTTCATAGTCTAAAAATTGCATGAAGTGACTTAGGCACTCTTAGATGCTTAAATGCCTTCAGGGTGGTGTAAGTGGTGGCCTCACAAAATTGAAAGCCTTAGGAAGCAGAGATCAAAGCAAGCTCCTTTTATAGTTTTGCTGTTTATGCAACAAATTCTTTCCTTCTAGTATGCCATAATATGAATTCTGCTGTCTTTTGAGTGATATTTAATCTGGGTCCTAATTGGGATTTTTTTTGGTCTATACTATGGCATGATGGATGTCCCATACAAGTGACTCACTCATCCCTAAAATGTCCTGGAATCCTGTCACTACGCAACAGGATATTCATTGAAAAAGTCTGTCCCTGAACAACAAACCAAAATTGCACTGTTGGGTTACAGAGTCATAAAAATAGGAGGTGATTGTGGTAAGGCTGAATGATGGATCCATTAAATAGAGAGTTTAATAATTACCTCCGGTGTTTTATATATAGATATATATGGATATTTTACTCATGGTATAACTTTTACTATCTTGAGAGGAAGCACAAAAAGATTTGACTCCTCAAACAGAAATCACAAATATGCTTTATGGATTCAAATTGATCTATGGATTTCAAATTATCTATGGTTTTCTGCTGACAGAACTCATGACTTCATCTAAACTAGCAGATGTTTTATGCTGCAAATCCAGTAGAATCAATGACTCAGTAATGCAGGAAAAAAGAAAAGAAAAAGGATTGTTACCCTTTATTTATGGAAGCTCAACCACACTGCAACAAGGACTCAATTAAAATGTCGCAGAAAAGCTCCTGAGAGCAGACTGACACAGATTCATTTGATTCCTTAAAAAGTACCTACCTGGCATACAAATGTTCTTCTGGAGAAAGCACTGTGCAGAACAGTCCTCTGTTACCAGAAGGCCAGGACTGAAAACTTCTCTCACTTTCAGATGAATTCTCTAATGCTTTTTTCAAGAACTGCTGCAATGAGGGTAATTCCCTCTCCCCCCTTCCAGGAGATTCTATTTTCTGTTTATTAGAATTGCTGATTTCTAAATGTCAGCTTGAGACAAGAAAGCAGGGACCATCCCTATAGAAGCAACACAGTTATGTGCCCCTTTTAGTCCTGTCTCAAAGGATGGGAACAGGACATTGGAGACAAGCTTTTCCACTCCCCAACACACTAGTACAGGCAGGGTAGTCCTAGAGCAAATCACCCCCTGAAACAAAACGGGTGGGTGAGAGTGATTGTGCCCCAGAGGGCTATGCCTCAACAGTTGCACTGCCTTCCAGGCAGCACGTTTATGGGTTTGCCTCAAGTTGGAACATCTTTCCCATTTTATGGAACTTATTAGGATGTTCATCTGGTTTGCAATGGGGAGAAGGATGGAACCCATCAGGATATGTCATAATGCAGTGATATAACATAGGAGGAGACCAGATGTTCATGCAAGGGGCTATCTTTTGGAAATGCAGGCTCTTTGACATGAAGGCTTTCACCCTCAGTTAATATAAACAGAGAGAGGCAGCACTGACTCCAGCTGTTGTACAGAGCTGTACGAACGACAGAGCTGTGCCAGCTATTACAGTCCCATAGAAGACCGGGTGAACAGTTTCAGGGGACTGTCGTGAAAAAGCATCTCAGTGCAATACTAAGTAATTGACTGCTTGGATTTGCTGACATTGTTCACTCTCTGTGGAATTGTTTCCAATGCTGTGATTACAGTTGCTTCACATTTTCCTAGGTTGAAATGGAAATGACCTAGCTTCTATTCTGGTTCAGCTGTAGCTGACCAGCTGGCTGGCTGTTGTTACTGCAAAAGTTTCTGAATTTCTTTTATTATTCTCCTCCTCCATAGCACCGGTTTTAGTTTAGCATCTTGTCCTCCAAATTGTTTTCAATGTCTTTTTTTCCCCCTTTCATAGACATTTTCAAGCTGCTGTAAACAAGCTGTGTTGCTGGTGAGCAGACAGAAAACAGCTTGAAAGGATAGGAACACCATCAAAAAATGAGTTCCCATCGGAAGAGAGCTGGAGTATCATCAGCTGTGTTTAGGCAGGTATTGCACTTCTGGTGTGGCAATTAGACCCTTCAGTGTTGGGCTGTCAGAGGGGATATGCGAACTTCTTATAAACCAGCTCTCTGATAAGGTACTAAGAACAAAAATCCATCAGTTCTGGCAAATGTATACTCTGAATCTGTTTGCTAGAAGAGAGCTTTAGCCAGCTGTGGTTGGGCGGAATTCTCCCTGTACCCCAAGGGTGGGTTCACTGAGTGGTGGCTGCTGCGGCCATCCCAGAAATGGCTGTGTTCACCTGCTGCTGCGTGGGTATGAGATAGAGGGTGACCACAGATCCTCTGGTTGGAAAGATGTTTAATCCAGCTCATCCTGCTGCTAGCTGTTGATACAAATGTCCTCTGTTTGATGTACTGCTGAAGGGGAAAGTTCTTTTTACTCCCATCTGGTTATGACTAATCTTCTCAGCCAGGCTCCCTTTGGCCAAGGAGGGGCCCAAGACAAGAATGGTCTCTCTCCCTCTTAATTACTGCCTTTACCCTTTAGTTTAACACAGAAGCACTAATAATTAGAGTACAGAAACACCAGTAGGAATGTGTGAACATAGAGTCAGTTTACAAGGTGATATGTTAAAGCTGATTCAAGCCTGTACACAATCACTTTCTCATTATGGAGGTGTAAGTAATCACTTTGTCTCATTATCACACTATTGGATTAAGTAGAGTCATTTTAACCTTCCTCCCCATCTTGGAATCTACTCTGGCACAACAGAAGCCAATTTCCTTTGGAAAAAGTGATTGAGCTTTTGTATCTGTGTGGACGTGGCTCTGCAGAGATCTTCTAGTATTAAGTCGATTTTAGCCCTTTCATCAATCACCTGAACTTGAAGAGCATGTTAAAGTCATTGCCTTGGAGAGCATCCCCGTCTCGGGGTGTCTCGCTGGCTAAGCTGAGGAGCTTAGCCGGCTGAGCCCAAGGTTGGCTCCTTTGCTGATAAGGGCTGCGGCGCAGACAGCTAAAGGCAAGGGTCTGCCTCTCCTCTCCCTCGGGAGCTGCTTTCCAGCTGAGGCTTCCCCGCCGATCCCACCTCGGTAGCAGCTCTGCCTGGGCCCGTACCTCTGTCCGCCATCTTGGCCTGGACCCAGACCCGCTGGCTCGGCTCCCTGGCTCGGCCTCACAGCGGCCTGGTGGCTCAGCAGGGTGGTCGCTGGGCTGCTTCTGGCCTCAGTCGCTCTCCCGGGGCCCAGTCCAGACCCTCACATACCACTCTGCATCCTGGCTCCCTGCTGCTGAGGCCACTGCCTCTGCCAGCCTTGCTACCACACTTGGCTCCCAGCTCTCCTTTCCAGGGAGCAGCTAGCCCTTGCTGTGCCCTGACACAGGTTTTTGGGACTCACCTAAGTCTACTAACAATCAGAAGATCTTCCCCGTGTCGCCTCTCCATGGTAAAGTTCTGAAAGCAGCTTCTCCTGAGTGATGGGCAGCCCTGAAAGCCATAATCTGACATAGCCCAAGACTCCGGGCTTTAGCCCCGTGTTTCATTTCAACAAATCAAGATTCATTGAGTCACAGCACCTACCCTCCTGCTTGTCAATTGATCCCCCTGGGCATTTGGCATCCATTACCCCATTCCTGCCAAACCTGTGCTGTGCTGTCAGTTGTGGTGGGCATTAGGCTACGGTCAGGGAAGCTGACCGTGGGGGGAACAGCAGAGCCATGGGAAGAACAGCCTGGGTTTACTGCAGTGAGGGGGACCCATAACATCACAAAACCTCACAGGGAAGCTGTTTTCACGATTGATGTTATTCGCAAGGCAGAACAATTGCGATGCAAGGCAGAGACTTTTGTACAATTCTGCTGCGGTTTATAGTCTGCAGCAGGGACGGGCTCGGGCTTTGCAGTGGTTTGGGTTTTGATATCAGACTCCTGCAGGCCTCACATAATCCCAGTCAGACTGCTGTGGTAACACAGGGACCGTGTGCTATGGAGGGACCCTTGCCAAAACATAGACCTCCACCGCCTCCCAGGTTCCACAAACCAGTAACACACTCATCTGTGGGCTATCCAGTAGCCAGTCATTTATAGCTGGACTAGAAATAACAAAGTCCTCTCCATTTCACCCGATCCAGAAACATTATGAGTGGCATGGAGAATCCCACGTTGGTGAGTGGGTCTTACAGTGAGTCGCAGGGAGTAGCACCAGCTGGGTGTAAAATGCACACCAGTGAGAGAGGCAGCTGGTGTCCAGGTTTTAGGGCTTCCCTCAGAGCAGCTTTTGCTTACTTCACAAATACAAATGCCCCATGGGGGACAGAGCTCAGCAAGACAAGGCTCAAGACCTCACTGAGGAGTTCAGGGGTAAGAGATGGTGCAGAGAAAAGGCAACGGTGCTGAGCACAGGCAGTCAGAGTTTGCGGAGCAGAAAGGCAGAGGGCAGGCTGCACCATGCCAGGTGGGAGACGCATGAATTGGGCTGGTTTGTCCCCAGTTGCTCACACCTTATAAAATGATAGCCTGTTTCTGGAGATATGGATCCAAGGACCTTCCCCCCCCTCCCCAGGTGACCTTGGGAGCTGTGTGCCCCCAAGGGCTGTGCAAGTATTCCCAGCAGTGCCTCAACACCGGGAAGGATCCAGGTCTGTGTCGTGCATCAGACCTCACAACCCTGCGGCAGTCAGTGTACCTCGTCCAGGGGCTGGCCTGGCTCTCCTCTTCACTTTAATACATTCAGGCATTCTTCACCTCCTCTCTGTTGTGCTGATAATGCTGAAATGTTGGGGTTTATTGCCGCAGGGCTTGGAGAGGCTTCCCCTTGCTAACCAGCTGCCTGCTGGTGACTGGCTCCAACACTGTACTTAAACACACCTCAATGCTGCCCCACATGGGCAGATATCTCAGGGAGGGATTTCTGCTTCTTGTCATTGCATCTCTGGTTTTCTTTTTAATTTTGGCCAGGCAGAATCCCTCCCTGAAAATGAAACAGATGAAATAAGCATGACCTGGTTTTGCGTAGAATTACAAAAATAACATTTTTTATGCCAAATCATAACCCAGACCAAGATTTCTTGGGCTTCAACAGACTTAAAAGGCTTGTGAACCTCTGAGATTCATTTTGCTCTCCTTAATTAAATTCTGGGTATCTTGAGAAAGCAAAAAGCAGGCTACAGGCGTGTTTACCTGGCATAACATATGGTGGGGACTTTGCTAGGAAAAATCTGGTGGGCTGGTATTTTCTTTCTGTCCTCTAATTTCTCCCAGAGATAACAACTCACTAGGGCCTTGCAGGACTTTGCAGCTTGCACTAGCTTGAATAAATATCTGGAGACACTTCTTAACTGGGGGAGGAGGGAGGCTGGCGCCTGAGTGAATCCTTTTATCCTCTGCAGAGGCTCCTGGATCTCAGCCCTAGCTACTCTGGCAGGGCATTGCGTAGTTATTTGATTATAGCAAAATATATTCCCTGGCTGCATCTGAAATGTTCTTTCCTCTTTAATTGTGTATGCTAGGAAGACTGAAAAAGCTTTTGCTTTCTCAGCCTCTTAAAATAATCTTTTATCTAATGCATTTTGAAGTGTTTTTGTAAATACCTTATAGATGGAATGGGCTCCAACCTATGTGATTTCAGCCTCACACTTATGAAGAGGAATCTTACATTAAAAATCAATGGTCAGACAGCAAGAGAAGGTCACTCCAAGACCATCAGGCTTGTACTGCAGGAGCACAAGGGCAGGTTTTGATGCAATCCCAAGTTAGCAGGCTCTGACATGTCCTCAGGGGCAACCTCAAGTAATGTGAAGTCCCAAGCAAGGCTGAGCAGAAAAGCCCTAAATTATTTTCAAATCAGTGAATATACTTGTCTGACTGTTTCTTAACGCCTGCTCAAGGGGGCTGCCTCCTGCCCTCTCTCCACCTCCCTTTTTGCCTCCATACCACCTCTACAAGCTAGATCCTCAGCTCTTGTGAGGCCAGGTGATATTCTTGCTTGACTCTCATTGCTCTGGTTTTAGAGAAGTCAAAGACTGCTTTTCTCAGTGTGGTGCAGTAGATGGTGAGTAGAATTAAGCCTAGAACCAGAAGACAGATCCTCCTCCCCTTCAAGCCAATGTAAATCAAGAGAGTCCACTGGAGTCACTGGCATTGTGTTAATATAAAGGAAGATAGGAACAGAAGTGTTTGAGGGCTTGCCACTGAGGCCTAGAGTGTCTGCAGAGACATTTTTCAGCAACATCTTCCAAATGTCCTAGTTTCAGTGCAGTAATGATGGGAAACCTAAGGTAGGTGAGGTGCCAGCTGCTGGTTTTGTCACGACTCCAGGCAAGCCTTAGAGCAGAGGTCCAGCCACCTCCTCCCTAACATCTTCTTCTACCTTATGTTCGTTAAATTCCTTGTGCATTTCGGGCACGAAACTAATTGTTACCAGTTAATCAAGATTTTAAAGGGGTGTAGGGTGATTAAATCACATGTTGGTTTACTGTCAGTGAGATGCAGAGATTGTGAAGAGGCAAAGTGTTTTTCTTAGCATTGAAGAATTGGCTAGCAAGGTAAGGGAGATGTTCCCTTCTGGACCATTTGTTGTTGTGGAGTGAAATCTTTATACCTACATCTTATTTTGTAGGCTTTAAATTGTTTCCCTTTTCTTCCCAAAAGATTAAAACTCTTCCAAATTGGTCTATTTCAGCTGTTGTTACAAGCACATGCCAAGTTGCGGTATTTTAGACATATTGCAGATTTGTTTGACTTCCGTGCATTGCCTTCACTACCACACCACACCTAGGGGGTAAGTCTGTAAACTGCTGGTTCACAGCTGTCAATTTTGAGATAAGAAAGCAACTGTTGAAAAAACAAGTTTCACGTTCCCCTTCCACCCAGTTTGGTACGTCATCTATGAAATCAAACTGCTGTCGCATCCAGAGTGAAAAATACCCAGCCAGAGATGGGGGAAAGGCATGAAGTCTGGCGTCTCACGTTTAGGGTGAAAATGAGAACTTCATTTATTTGGAAAATAGAGTAAAATGGAGAAGCTCCAACTGAGGCAGGCCATTTTGTCCCCTAGGAGGTCCTGCGATGTCAGACTTTAAGGTCATGGCATTTTGCAAACAAGCAATGCAGCCTTTTGCCCACTCACCAGCAAAGTTGCCATGGTCTCCAAAAGGAGCGGGAGAAGGCTTCAGGCTCTTGGACCTTAAGGCGGTGCTGACTGACACAATTAGGATTCATTTCATTGCTCCAGGAGGCCTTGGAGAAAGCACTTGAAAAAATTTCCTAAATTCTTGTCACATTTCTGGTGCAAGAAATAAATTTGGAAAGAATCTGGATGTTAATGCTTACTGCCCACGTGGATCTTCTCAGACGACCACAGTCAGCATGGCTTAAATGTGCCTCGTTTTTGTCTGAAGCCTTTCTTTTCACCTCTTTATGTCCTCAGCTATATAATTTTAATTATGCAGGCCACGAAGCCTTGCTCAGGAACTCCCTGGGCTGGAAGGAGAAAGTGTTGCCATGACCAAAGCACCTCTCAGGAAATCTTCCTGTTGACCAAGAGGGCTGGTGAAAACCTGCTACAGCCCTGCTCTTCCATAAGGAAACAATGGCCATGGTCCTGCCACTGGAGCTCAAGCAGGATTAGGGCTTGATAGTGCTTCTCATACCATAGTTAATCTTATTAAACTTGTCATCCTTTCTCTGCCAGTTAAAAGGGAAAAATTTTATTGGTGGAATCACAGGTCAAAAAAAACCCCAAAACAGTATTGAGTGAGCTGCTGAGTTTTCCTTTTAGAAATGAGTTTTGAGGAACTTGGCCAGTCACAACTCACAGGCATTTTGCAGCTGTTGTTGGTGACATGGGACATTAACTCACATCTCTAATTTCAGGGAGGGGGGAATACTGGGCTTGCTGAAATCAATAGTGAACTTCCTATTTATTTTAATGGGAGCAACTTGGGTTTGGGTCAAACTGTCTTATGTGTATGTGTGATTAGGGAAGGGGAAGAGAAAGGGAAACAGGGCTATGGCCACGTTCTCCACTTCTGTTTTTTTATGAGCGGTTGGTGGTTAATAAGCATGTACAAGCCAACACCAGCTTCCGCCTGTGGGAAACTGGCCTCTGCATCAGGGCCTGCCTTGCTCTTGGGTGTCTGCAGCCGGCAGTCAGGCAGGCATTGCTGCCATCCTGTGGGAAAACCAGGCCGAGGGACCGCTGTGGGGCCACGAGTTGGGATGGGCCCCCATGGCAGTAGGGCGGGGGATCACCTTGCATGGTTTTGGGCCAGGGCCATTAGGTGTTGTCCTGGCCAGCTCCAGGACTTCTAAGAGCCAGTTTCCATTGCACTGGTCCTTGTGCCTGCAACAGCTGGAGTGGGAAATGGGCCCGTGCTGTGTAAAATAGCTGGAGGCGAGAGCCGCTGGGGCGAGCTATCATCCTCTGCTATTTAGTGCTCAGATCCAACAGGGACTGCTCACCTAGATGTGTGGTGGATGGATATTTCTTTTCAAGGGTGCTCTCCATACTGAAATCACAGTCTCAGTCTCGGGTTTAATTCCATTTTTATTCTGTAGAAGTTTAATATTTTGCTAAGAGATAGTATAAAAAAAAATATTCAACCAAACAGTGTGATTGGAGTAAAGCTATATGCAGACAGCTAAGAAGATGGCTAGAGAGCAGGAAAAGCAGGATCACTGAATAAGAGTTATAAACAGCAATAAAATTAATATCTATATTAAACTAGCAGTGCAAAGATACAAACTGGAAGCAGCTTTACATTAAAAATACAGCTTTTTAAATACAGAAATAGCACCAATTTACAAAAGACAATCAGAAATGTAAACGTGGCAGGTAGATTCAAGTATAAGTTATACGCTCACCCTTCTCAGCAACGGTCTTGGGACAGAAAGGTTTCACAAACCCTGCAGAACATCCTGGGTACGCACTTTGCCTCAGTGCAAATATAAATTCTGCTTTTCCAAAGCTACTTTGCTGATGAGTTGTTCCTAGTTTATTTTACTTCTTAGCTTTCAGTGAAGGCAAAGATAGGAAAGGTAAACTCATTCCCTCCTGACAACCAACCCTTCCTCCTCACCAGTCTAGTTCAGCAGCACAGCTCAGGTACTGCAAGTAGCATTGATCGCTTTGCTGCCTGACTGCTTCAGTGGTCCCACTCCTATTTTAGTGGGAATTTTGCATTGACAAAAACAAGACAGCATATCAACCCCCCTCTCCCAGGCCCAAATCTGCTTTTGCAACTGTGACCCACTGAACAGCTTTGATCCTGAGGGAGTCGATCCTCAATTCTAGTCCTGCTGTATTTATGGAAACTACAAAGTGGAAGCAGAAATTGGAAACTGAAGATCTGTTTTCACTCCCTGCATTTTCAAGTATAGTTAGGTTAGTTATGGCACAGCATAACATTACCAACAAAGCAAGGCAATTTTTGTGATGATGCTTCAACTGGAGCGAAGAGCCAATATTAGCTCTGATCTTCCTCTCTTCTCCCAGCTGCCATTTCACTAAAAGTCTGCACTGTACTACAGGGGAAAAGACAAGATTTGGGGAATCAACATCCACCACATCATCCTGAACCCTAGCAGCCCGTTTACAGCCCCAACAGCAACAAATGCATACTAGTGGAAGTGCAGGGCCAGCACCATGCCAATTATACATTGCTTTTCAAAGTGAAATTAATTTAAGTGGGCGTATGAGAATTCAGAAGCAAAAACTGTAAACTTTCACAACTGTAGTGTAATTTAAAAAAAAAAAAAACACCTTAAAATTTAGCAGTCTGAAGATTTCTCTTTACCACCCCTGAAATTTCCTATGATAATTCTACTATAGATTTTCTTTCAATGAGGGCTAACCAGCCCTCCTTATAAGGCTGTTATTGGTCTATTCTAAGATAAGGCCACATTACTCCCAGCTTTACAAAAATTCTTTCTTAAACTTCATTTCCATAATACATTTCATTATAAAAATAAAAAACCTCATCAAATCCCCAACCCCCAAAGTCCTAGCTTCCCTCAGCCAACAAAGTAGCACATCCGACAGTGTATCTACCCTTGGAAAACCAGTAGCAGTACCAATGAGAAGAGCTGATAATGCTGGCCTTATGTTTGCTAAAGTCCAGAGTAACATGATGTCACCAGCAACGTTTTCTGTCTTTTAAACAGGAAATGGCACAAATTGCAGATTGCTACCCCAGTGAAAACACACCCAAGCATAAGAGTATTAACCCCTAAAATTATCTCCTGTTATTAATAGCACTATGCATTATTTGAGAACTCTGAATGTTAACCATTAGACTTTTCTTCCTCTTTATCTTCTCTTAAGGAATACAGATTAATTTTTTTTCCCACTTCCAAAATCCATGGCTCCTGCTCTTTTCAGCTTCTTTTTTATGGTTTAGATAGATAACATGCCAAAAGATAAGATCTCTCTGGTCTTCCAAGTACTCTCAAATGCACTACTAACTAGTTATGAAATTCTTGCAAGTGAAGAGTTAGGCACTTAAGTACGTACCTCTTAAGTAGACTTAAGTAAACTGCTAAGTAGGCACTTAAGTAGACTCAGGTTAGACTGAATCTAATCATGTGGTTAATGACTTACTAGTATTCCTTGGTCACAAAGGCTAGACTATATATTTAAATGGAAGATGAAATCAGCACAGACCTCTCAGTGGCTTGTCACTCTCAAATTACTTTGTCAAATTTATTTAAGGAATCAGGTCTTGTGTTCTTAACATCTAACTTTGCTCAGAGTGAAAGAAAAAAAAACCACCAAGGAATAATACAGTTCATTAACACAATTCTAAAATTGTTAACATTCACAGTTATGTTGGTCTTAATATTTTTCACATGTATACATTCAATCATATTGTGTTATTATTAGGTTTTTCTAATGACAAGTGCTGGGCAAATTGTACAACAACCAACTGACATTCAAGTATTCCTATCCTGAGAAAGTCTGTTGTTTTGAAGCTAAAAAAAACTTTTGCATTAAATCCCACTCCAACGTACAAAATAAATAGCAAAAGGCTGCACTGCAGAGGCAGGATTTGACAGATTGGAACCAAGGAAGCAGTTGCTCTCACAACTGGAAAAGTTTACCATTTTCACTACAGATTTACTCAGAGTAAGAGTACATGCAAAAAAAAAAAATGCTTACCCCAGGTAAGTGCTAGACATCTCACTCAAAACCATGAAAAAAGAACCCCTGGGGACTCCAAGAAAATCTGTTCACGTCTCCTTACAGCAATAAAGAGTTTTCCAAATTAAAACCACCAATACAATTTGATGCCCACAAGGCCGTGTGAAGGACAGCATCTGAATTCAAATGAGTACTGAAGGAACAATTCAGTAAAAGGTTTTCAGTATCGAGGATGATTTGTGAAGAATGTGGTTAACAGAACCAGTGGGTGAATAGATAGCGGGGAAAGCATGCCAAAAGGGATGACATTCTGACGTATTCCTCTTGTCATGTAAGAGATTGTTCTCTTGTAATCGATACAGGGGCCTAGGGCAATCTGCCTAGCCTTCGCAATGAGTGGAGTTAGTCAGGGCTGGTGCTAGAGATTTCCAGTCTCCTCTGCACAGAGCTGGCATTTCTGGTCTGGTTGCCTTCATTTTTCTTCCATGCAACAGGGTCTCCAAGACTTCCGGGAGTTTTGAAAAATGCCTCATGATGTGCAGGACGAATGCTCTTGGGAGTGAGGGGAGTTGACGAAGGCTATTTGTGAAACAAAACCGAAGTGATTCAGTGGGGTGTTCTCAAAGTCTACATGCAAGCATGCAAACAGAAGACAGCTTGTAGACACTGAGCCCTGTACTCTGCCACTATCGGGAACCATGTCACCCATCCTTTCAGAAGCTCCACATGAAAAGCTACATGCTTTGTCCCTTTCTGCTCTGGAGCTGTCTGCCAGTAGCTCATTGCTGGAAGCTGAAAGCCTCTTATCTCATTTCGAACTTAAATGTATTCATGACTAGTTCATACTCATTCATTCTTATGCCAATCTTGTCCTTTAGCTTAAATGGCTCTTTCCCTTCCTTGGTGTTTTACTTGCTTTCGTTATTTGTTAGCATCAAAACAGATCTAAAATTAGACTCCTAAGCCCTGGCCACTTCCACTGTGAGTGCCACTGTACCATAACCTCTAATGTTAGTATCTGTAACAAGACTGGCTGCCAACCAGTCTCTATTACTGACTTTTTCTAAAGCTCAAACAAGATAAAATACAAAGTAACATTCATAAAGCTTCCAAAAGTTCAATCTATTTGCCACTGCATTAGACAATAGGAAAACAAATCACAGATTCAAGAATATAAGCTAAAGCAGTGCCAGAATGTCATTGCTAATAGTTGTAAAGACCCAGGTAACACAGTGTGACATGACTGTTTCATGTCACTTATTGTACTTCAAAAAAAATGAGTCCTTCACTTCTAAATTTCTCTTTTTCTCTAACTTGCAAATTCTGTTTCTATGGTAGATTTTTTAAAAATATCTTTATAAAGAAGACCAAAAAACCCCGCAAGAATCATTGTTTTCCCCCAGTTCTGATGCTTAACAGAGATCAGAATGGGTGTGAGGTAACCCAGGACACTACTACCTAAGAAGTGTTGCAGCCACTTGACTCCTGAATTATGACAATCCATCCTCCTGTCCACCTAATGTGTTTCTGTAGCCATTGCATAACACACTTACAAGGATGGTGTCAAATGGAGTAAAAATATTGACTCGGATTTCTAGGGAAAAAACCCTGTAGCTCATTTTCTCTATTCCTATAAGATTTTTAAAGATTAAGATTTTTATGATTTTAAAATTCCTGTAAGATTTTTAAAACTCACCACTTCATCATTCAGGGCTAGATGTGCTATGCTGGGCTATGTCTTTAACACTGCCCCAAGCCCCACCACTGCTACAGATGGACATGGAAACTAAGTGGAAGACACCAGCTCCCAGTGTGCCAACTTACCCCTCTGACACACCAGCACTAGCCTGCAGTGCAAGCTGCCTTCAGGCCCAGTGACCTGGCACCACTGTTTTCATCATCACTCAACCACCTTTGACTCTTACCTGCTGCAGCAGAAGGGTCACTGGATGCCCCATACACACGGGGGAGTCCAGTTTAACAGCACTGCAAGATCTTGCAAGCACAGGACTCAGGTGCAGAGTGGGGTGAGCTGGTTGCTGGAGATCCACTGAAGGCGCAGGTGAGACCTTGGGGGCAACCACAGCCGTGGTGCCTATGAAAACAGGTGTTGTTAATGCCAGGCCAGACATACTGAAATTCATGGAGGTGGCAGCTGAGAAGGACCCATCAGGAACTGGGGAAAGAGGACCGCTGGTTGTGGGAGAACAGACGAGAGGGAAGGAGGCCAAGGCTGCTGGTGGCATCACGACACAGGGGATGCTCAGAGAAGGTAACTGGCTTGCAGCCAGGCTGACAGCACCAGGGGTTTGGTTTGCAGAGAACAGGAAATTAAAACTGCTTAATCCTAAACCAAAGAGAGAAAAAGCAAGGCATTAATACAGTTGACAAATTGGAATTAAACTATTATAACTTCATCTAGAACAGGGAAGAGAGATGACACCAAAGAAAGAGTCAGGCTGCCCAGGAAGAAAACTGTGACAAAAAGAAAACTGTCACAAACCTGTGACTCTCTGTCAAGCTCCCTTTCCTTACCTTCCTCCATCTCCCCCCCTGCTGCCTGTTTGCTATATCTGCATCCATTTACTGTGTTCATATTGAGTAGCAACCACACACCTTGCTGTTTTCTGCTTCTAACTTCAGTTACAAGCAACATCTTGGCTAAACAATTTTTTCACTAACAGGAATTACATCCTCCACTATATGACAACATATGCATTGCTTTTAATAAGGAAAAAAAAAAAAAAAGGAAAATACCCACAAAGATATACCCCAAAGGCGCTAATTTTCCTGAGAATGGCTGAAATACTGTTTTGAAACAGAAGCTGCTCCAGTTCCCAGTTTGTCTGACCTTGCAAAACAACAGGATCAACATTTTCAGACTGAGTGTCTCCATCCTATAAGTGAAATCCCATAGACCTCACTCTGTGCCACAAGTGAATCAAATACTAAAGCAGTAGTCATGCAAATCTGCCACATGTATCCTGGTCCCACAAAAACTCTTCCACTCTACACAAACACAGGCATGGAAAATGGTGGACATGAAATCCTCTTGTAGCATTTTCAGCTACTTCCTCCCCATCCCTACCGTGTACTATGACCAGGCCTGGCTACACTCCCAGTGCCTCAATTTTTGTGGGGCTGTCCCGGTGATGCATGTGTGAAGACAGTACAAAGTTCATAGATGACTAAATTCACCCATTCAGGGGGATGCTGTTGCACTATTCTGGCCACCTTATTGCCAAACCTAGACTTCCAGCTCCTCCAAGTTTTGAAATGCTGGATAGGTGTCTTTTTTGCTGCACGTAATTCAAAGATGCAAGCACCACATTATCCATCTCTATTAATGTTTGGGTACCTCAGAAAAATGCCTGTATTTTCACAGAAGCAACAGTTCATCTGAAGTCAAGAGAGTTCAGAGCTATTAAACTACTACAGAGAACTGCTGACAGTTTTTGTGCCATAGACTTAGTCACCTATCTGTAGGTATCCCTGTTTGAACAGCTCAGTGAACAGATGCAGAAGTTTGAGTGCCTCTAGATCTCATGGCTCTCCTTACCAGCAGTAGGCTGAACAAGAAGATACTGTGGTAGGAAAGGTTGATTGACATTTTCTTTAGAGATGTGCTCTTTTCCTGGAGAGGGCTCGTCAGGGTTTTTGTTCTGAGACTGTTTTTCTTGCTCCTGAGAATCTAAAGGCTTAGTAGACTCCTTGTGTGCAGCCTCTGGAGCAGCAGGACTTGCGTGGTCAAGATGAAAAGCTTCTAGATGTTCAGCAGATGTACAGCCACTTCCTGGGGTAGATTCTGCCTTGGGTGACTCAAAAGGCTTCTAAACAAAAAACAAAAAGAGGAAACGATGAGTCCAAACTGAAGTAACACAGCACAATGTCTCTCGTGCATTTTCCTCAGCTACAGAGTAAAATGTGCACCTATGCAAAGGGGCAGCACAAAACTCATTAGCAAGTCACCAAGTTAAAAATTTTGTTTGAGGTTTGAGGAACAATATTAGTGATGCCTAAGCCCTGTGCTGTAGTTCACTTTCAGTACTTGGAGACACTAGATGAGAAATACCTGAGTTTGGGGATTCATTTGTCTTTATTGATAAGAAAACACCTGACAGGACATTAAGCCTGACCCCCATTTTCAGCAGTTAAAAAAAACTGAGATAGATGCACTTCACCATCATCTTCTCTGTCACCAGCCTGCTGCGGGCAACACTGGGCATGAGAGGGAGGGACTCAGACTGGAGAGTAGGGGGAAAGTACAAATCACATTTGCTGTAGCTCAGTGGAGTAAGCAATGCCGCTGCTGTTGGGGAAAGCCCAAGCTAACAGGAGAAGATGAGGAGTAATAGTCACATTGATTTCTTCTCCTCTGGCAGGCTGTTTTGTTGAAGACAACGATCAGGACACTGATTACAAAGAACAACTGACCATCACTTCACCATGCAAAGCAATCACAGTCCATTTTCCCCTGGTAATGTGAAAACATCTCCCAGTTAATGCCTATACTTCCTGGCACAGCACCTTTACAATTTTATTAAAGTGTGGGAGGCAGCATTGTATCTGTACCTGTAACAAGAGTAGTGTAGTGAATTTTTGCTTCTGAAAACACTGTCTTCAGCAAAAGTCTTTCCTCCCTAACAGGAAGCCTAAGTGATAATGAAATTCACTTCTTTACCTTGGGTACTACAAGCGAGAGGGGCACATCACCCTGTTCGACGGTCTGCTTTTTAGCAGCTGGCTCTTCATCATCTACAGGTGCAGAGGGCGATGCACACTTGTGGGAGCTGCGTTTCTGGCAGGCAGCAGGAGGTACAATGGCCTGAGCTTCTGCACTCCTGTTTCCCACGTCTCCTGTGGTGGGCAGGGTCTCCCTCAAGTTATTTTCCTGAAGACTGCCACACAACATAAAAAGGGATGAAGATGGGAAGCACAGGAAGGGTTGGTTGGGGAGCAGGGTAGGTTTTCCATTTTCTGTTTTGGAGGCTGCTGGCATGGAAGGATGTAGAGCTTGGCTGCTGACCCCATTTGGCAGCGAGAGGTTTGGCACATCTGCCTGAACCACAGGGAAGACTGCCTGAGGCAAAGGGTTAACACAAAAATCAGAGTCCCCTGGAACTGGAATAAGGGAGAGAGGTGAGGTTATGCTTCGGTTCCTTGCTGAACTGAATATTGTTTCTGTTGCACAAGCTTTATTCCTAAAAAAAAGTAATGAAAAGAGGAAAAACAGTTAGTCCAAAATCAAACCCCTATTTTATGCATAAAAGCAAACAGGTACATTGTAGGACATAAATGTGGAAAAATTTGCCCCCCC
>JANZLQ010000065.1:5341091-5360048 GCA_026212715.1 Elanus axillaris
GGGGAATCCGGGCCGCTGTGGGGGCGGGTGTGTCGCTGAGGGGGTAGTTCCTGACAGGAAAGCGCGAGGGGGGACGGGGACCGTCTTTCCCGTCGCCTTCTTGGATCGGTACTTAAATCTGTGAGGGGGGGAGGAAGGGCTGAGGCAGCGTGAGGCGGCTGCAGCCTCGGCCGGCGGCTGAGGGAGAGCGCCGACGAGTTGGGTGGCGGCTCGGGTTGGAGAGCGGCGGCCCCCGGGCCGTGGGGTCGCAGCCGCGGCTGTCCCCTCGGGAGGTGTGTGCGAGGAGGGGGTGATTCCTCACGGCCGTCCCCTGAGAAGAGCGTGCTGCCGTGGAGATCAAGGGAGCAGAGGCTTTGGGAACAGTCTGGGCACAGGAAGGTTCTCCCGAGCCGCGAGCCAGGCTGCTTTGAGGGTTTCCCTCCCTCGGTACCTCACAGCGTACCGACTTACGGGAAGAGGGCCTTGTCCAAAGTTAACACTTCAAATCCAGGCAGCCTGTGGGGCTGTGCGGTGGTGAGTTTTGGGGTTGGTCCTATTTTGACTATGGAGGCACAGCGTTACCCAAAAAATGATCGAAAAATCGTCAGAATAATAGCTTGCTGCTATGCAGAACTACTTCACAGTTGAAAGTGATGGCTCTAAGCTCGAGACCCTTTCTGGAGAAATTTCCTCCGTGCAGTGTAATTAATTTTGCTTTTTAAATTGAGTTTGTACTTAAGATTTTTTTTTTGTTATGCTAATGATAGACATGCTGCTGCATTATTCCTGTCTTGTTTTGTCGTAGGAGGATTTCCTTCTCAAAACACTCATGGGTTAGTAACAAGTTGTCACAGAAGAAAAACTCCAGTACACAGTTCTGATAATTTCTAAAAATATTGCTAATTTTTGAGGAACAGAAAAAGTCAGTTATTTCAATAGGAACATAGGCAACAGGTGGACATTAAGTATCTTTCATTAACTTTAATTTATTTGCTCTCACACTACTCTGTTTTTTAATTTTCAGCAAGTTCCAGTACCCCGCAGTTCATTGAAAAGAATGAAATATAAACTCCCAGAGAACCTCTTTTTAATTAAAAAATAAAAAATTTAAAAAGCCCTTTATACGTTTAAGTCTTGGTCTTTCTATTGCCTAGAAGAAAATTAATTCCGTAATTGCAAAGTATGTTGCTCAGTATGTATTTGCACCCATAGCAGTTACATAGAAAGAGACATTTCTAGTGAGGAAACTATTACTACTGCGCTCACTCACAGGAACTCTGAAACTAGACTCATGAGAATCATCAGTCATGGAAAATCTAAACAAGAATCTTGCGTCTCAGACTGACGTGCCCAGGCATGAACTCTAGGCCGAGGTAAAGAAGTTGAGAGTTTAGCAGTGGAGAAACTGCTTGTATGCTGCACCCCCAGTGATATGAAATTGCCACCTGGCCCCTTTAGTTGTCTATTTAAACTAAAATGACATAGAAAAATACATTCTCAGATCTTTGTCTTAGACCTACCACAGGCAATCGTGTATGCATTGCCAATTAATAATATCTATGATAGGTATTACATGCCGTGAAAGTTTAATAGGTGCAACTGCACTTGCAGCTCTCGTACAGAGACTTTCTGGTTAAGAGCTTAATGGTGGTCAGGACCTTAATATTTGGGTCACTTGCTGAAATGCTATGGCCTGTGCATGTAGGAGGTAATTTCATCACTACAAGGATTGCTTCTGGCCTTAGAAATCTGGTCATTTATAAGCGATTAAGCAGAATATCTGTAGGTTGGCATGAGACCCGGGAGGCCTAAGTCCAGCTACCTGTCAACATCAACTACAGGCTATGTAGGCAACGTGGCACATCTAGCTGAAAAGTTACTGACTCATAATACCATCATTTTGCTGCTGGAATGGACCTGGGGCCTCGACTGACACTCGGGGCTCGTGGCTTTTCTTACTTTAGGTTAAGGATGTCTCTGAATATAAATTGCGTTACTACTAAAGCTCTCTACAAGTCATCAAGGGAGAACTCATTTGAATCAAGTTTGACACCTTCATTTAATTTTGCTGACATTTTATGTGCACAGTAGTCTTGGCAGCTGAACTGCTTGCTGCTTGAAGGAAGCTGGCTGGAATTATGTAATGGCTCTGTTCTGGGAAAGCCGCTGTCTGTTGAAGATGAGACAAGTTGGAAGCTCAGACCCTTTGCTAGATGAAATTCAGCCCCAGAAGGCGTTGTGGAGCCCAGCATGTGGACAAGAAGCAGAGGAAAAAAAAGAGTCGGAAGGAGAGAGGCAGGACTGCTGTGCCTCAGGGGGCTGCTAGAGCCTGCTTTGGCACAGGGTACAGTAAGAGCGATGAGTTGCCTATATGGACTAAGGTGGGAGAAGTGAGATGCAGCGCCAGATGGGCAGCTGTGGGAGCCAGAGTGTGAAGGGACGCTGGGTGCTGGTTTAGTCTGAGGAAATGATGGGGATTTAGATTGGAGAAGCGCCTTTCATGGGAGGTATTGGCAGTGATTTGGATACTAATTACCCTTCTGTAATATGAAAACAAGAATGTTCAGAATTAATATATTAATCCTAAGCTGTTACACAATGTGAGGAACATATATAACATGAAGAATATACTATATCGTTAATCAATGCTAATCTTTTCCTTAAGATCAATACACAGTATTGTAATGCGTTTAATAAGCTAATTCTTTGTTCAGTGAAATAAACAACCAAATCTCCTCTATTAGTGAAATGCAAACCTTAGCTGGTAAACATGGTGTGAGTTAATCAGAACAAAACCATGACACTACATTTCCTTTCCTGGCTGTAGGAGCTGAAAGAAGCTTGCTGATTATTACATAAGATTAATTATTGCAGCCATACACACCTATATCATAATTTGCTCCAAGATGATTTTATATCTGTCTCTATACCCACAGGTAATCTACTAGGACTGGCAGGAAAAAGCTAACAAATTGACTACGAAATTTAAGTAGAAGTGCCTGTTCTTGAATGTTTTTGTTCTATAATTGCTTTACTTTTTGATTATTTACGATTTTGTATGAGTGATACATGGACAAAAATATATATTTTTCTATCTAACATCAATATTATTAAGAATTAAGCATTCCCATTAATTTCCTTCCATTTGTTTCCAGACTTGAAAATACAGTATTTTATGCAAGGTAGAGGTGAAGGTGCCAATTCTTCGTGATAGAAAGCCAATACCTTTGGCAGAGGAGATAGATCAAAACAAATCATATCAATGTATCCAACAGTACTTCCCATCACAGAATAGGAAAGAGTTTTGAAGATATGAGTACCTTTAAACCCCTATGACTTCTTGTAATGCAAAAAATATGGCAAGTCAAAGACCTAGTAGTTCCTGTCTTGTCTCTCCTCAGCTGCCTTTTCCTATGAGCTCAGTTATGCTGGAAAATTATATTTCTTTGTCTGTTTTGGCTGATATTTGGAAGTTCACCTCAAAAGCTAAGACTGAGGAAGAGACAGATCCACGCACTGATCAGATTATGAGGTTTTATTTCCATTAAAAGCCCGACTGAGTCACCCAACTGCTGAGCCATCAGGGGATCTGTGGACACCAGCGCTCTCACCAGTGAAGGCAGTGGCAAGCCTGGTGCGGACCACTTCCCAAGCTGACGCTGGCTTAGGTGTCATCTTCTCCCTGGGGCGGCTTGGAAGTTCCCACCCTTCAACGTCCTCAGGCTGCCTTGGTCTAGGCGTGTTCTGCACCGCCATGGGCAGTAGTCGTGACCATTTGACATTCAAGAACAGCCAGGAGAGCTTGCATTAGACCTGATCCTAGGGATATTAGGTGTCAGTAGTGGTGGCTAAAATACAGAAGTGGGGCTGAGAGTGGGACCTGGGCCCAGCAAGGCCATTCTATCACCATACTGTGGGGTTGCGTGCTTTTGAAGTTTGCATGCACTGTGATACAGAGCCCTGGCTCTGACAGGGGGGACAGAGATGGGCCACAAGTAGACCACAGCTCTTGTGGTGGCTCACGTAAATGACAGGTAGGGTATACACATTGGAAACCATTCCAGTAGAAGGCAGCATTGAATGAGTCTCCTGTTTTCCGAGTGCTTTGGTTGCTTAACTGCTCTATCGGTATCATTGCTTTGTCCCTTGTCTCTGTCTTATCTGTAAAAAGAGTAGGCGATTTCCCTGCATCCAGATGAAGGCAGGCGCTGATGATATTTAACCTGAGGATACAAGTTGGTAGAAAAGCTTCAGATCTTTGGTATTTCCCATTTCCTAATTCAGGTGCTGCCCTGCTCAGGGTTGCAGATTGACAGGAGTCAGCCAACTGTTTGCCTAGTGGGTAGTATAGGCATGTGCTCCAGCTGGTTCAAGAAATCTCTTCTGGGAGCTGAGCAACTGGCATGGCCATGCCTCGGTCCTTTTATGGGTCTGATCTCAAGTAACCTGCCAAAGGTCACATCAGGAAGCAGGTAGCTCACTAAATCACATGTCTCTAATCAGCTTTGCACCTGAAAATCACTTCCAGCTGGTGCTTTTACAAAAAGCTGAATCCTTCACAAAGGCAGTATAACACCGCCAGTGATTATTGCATACTGAAATTAATGGTCAGCTCTGTGTAAGGTTATAATTTCATTACTCTTCTGTGTGGGATATAGTTTGCTTAATGTCCCATACCATAAACCTCCTCTACTAGGGCTGCAGGTAAACAACTTTTCAGTAAAAAGAAGTGAACAAATAATCAATGTGTTTAGTGCAAAGCAGTTTTAAAATTATTAAAACAATTACTAAAGTGTTACATGGTAACACCAGAAGGCCACGATGATAGTTGGCTGAAGCCCTGTCTTCCTGCACACTGTGTAGCATCATTATCCTGAACAGCCCTCAACCTAAAAGATAAGGGGCTATGACTATCTTTCAGCTGATTTTTATATCATAGAGACGCAGTGTGCAAACTCTCTGTCTTGTCAGATTACCTTTAGTGAAAAGTGGTTAAGTACCTCTGCTTAGCTTGTTTAGACTCATCCTAAGATGAATCAGGACCTCACAGCATAGGATGCTATTCAAACGTGAGACCATACATCTCCCACGCAGCTGCAGTCTCCATTGATTTGAGTTAAATTCTAGAGTTTTTTGTTTCTTCTGTGGAATATCAAGAAAATACTGGTACACAGCCATTTCTGCCCAAAATTCGCAGAAAAAGATTTGTTGTTCCATAAAACTGTCAGTACTTTAACTCAAAGAAGGATGCACTCTGTACTGTAAGTATTCAAAACCACTCTCTAGTGATCATTTGCTCCTATTTTGTTATGCAAAATAGTTCAGCAGCACTAGTTTGCTCCATGGACCCGCTACCTGAAAGTCTGGCTTTTTGAATTGGCAGTGAAATAGAATGCCAAGTATCATCTTACAGATGAATGGTTTTCCTCGTGATTTCAGTCCAAAACCAGGACAACAGGCCTACCTCAACCATTTAAAAATTTCTCTTGAGACCAAACATGGAAAATATGAATTTGAAAAGCAGGCTTTTACCTGGAAATTATGATCATAAATGTAACAGAAGTCCAAATATGACCCTAGTGATGCCCTACCCAGAGAATTCTGCAAGAATATTTGCAGTCAGTGATGCAATCTATCCACAAAATATCTTCCGATGGAGGAACAAAATCAACGGACGGACAGGCACAAAAGAAAAAAGAAAGTCCGATACTTCTTAATTTTGTAACACAGTAGTCCTGGCAAAGACTGCCATACACACTCCTGACTCATTTTGTTACTCTGCCCTGTACACTTTGATCTCACATGATTGCCCCTAGATTATAAAGCCAGAGGGACCATTAGATCATCTGGTCTGACCTCCTGTGTGTTGCAGGCCATTAAATTGCATTCATTACCCTTGTATTGATCCTACAGACTTCTGCTTGGCTAAAGCTTGTGTTCCAGAGAAGCATGTGGTATTGATCTGAAGACAACAAAAGACTGTGAATCCATCATTTCCACTACTATTTGTTTAAATATTATCCCATTGCCCCTATTAATTTTTTTTTCCTTATTTCTAATTGGATTTTGCCTGGCCTCAGTTTCAAGTCATTGGTTCCTGTTATGCTTTTCTACCCTAACAGCAGGGCCTTTCAAGTATTGCTTTTCCCCCTGGCAGTACGGGAATGATAAGCAAGTCACCTTTTGCTCGTTTTAACAGACTTAGAATTAAGAGCCTTCATTTCTCACTAAAAGCTATTTTCTGATGTTCTCAAATGACTTCTGTTTTTTTTAACACCTTCTCCAATTTTCTTGCATGTTTTTAAAATACAGATACTGAAGCTTTATATTTTGTTACTGTACCAGTCTCACTAATTTTTTATGCAGCTGCAAAATCATTGCCCACCGCTGATCTGGACTCCCTTAGAAAACTGCATGCAGAAAGATTCTCCTTCAGCAGAAGTAAATTTGAAGCTTGATATGGAGATTTATAATTGCATTCTGTTTTGGAGTTCTTAATTTTTCACAAAGCAAATTATCAGACAAAGTATGTATCAAAGTAGGTATTTTCATTTCTTCAGTGGGCTATCCTTCCGTGAAGCTCAGTTTTGATAAATTCAGCATTTCAACCAGGATGGAAAAATGTGTTGCAGAAGTTTCCAGACTGCTCTGCTCCTTGCTTCTGATACAGATTGCACTAGTCCTCCTTATACCTGCACTGCAATGAGAGCTCAGTAATAAATGGTTGTCTGCTATGGTCTCTAGAGTCTTTTGAAGTCAATCCTGTGTAGCCCCAATTCAAAGGGACATGCATTCCCTCTTCCTAAATGAATAACTTGAATGTGTACAGATTTTTTTACGGTTAAAGATTTTTTCCATTTGCAAAGGGCTCTTCTCAGCAAGCAGTCCGTACCTCCTATACGATGACTCTTCTCTTAATTTTTGTCTCTGTTTAAAGTTTGCACCTGCTGAGAAGACAGGTGGGCAGAGCTGTCCATTTACAGTATGTCTTCAAAGCCCGCTGCTTTGACAAGCTACCATGCATCAGCATGTCACTGGACTTGCTGCCCATCGACCTAGTATGGAAACGACAACAGTTCCCACTGGTGCCTCACATTTGTATGGGCTATGCTTAAACAAAACTGGCCTGTCTGGTGCCAGCTCCTAAAGGCAGAGCTACCAAAACAGGTAAAGACAATCACTTTTTATTAAGAAAAAATGGAGAAAATCTCTACTGCCAGCAGGACTGAGGCAGCTCTTAGATATTGATAAGGAATTGATCGGATCCAAAATTGAAGTTAAAGAGCACCTCAGGCAGACTACAGCCTCTAAGAGTAGAAAGTGGTTGCCAAAAAAGCCTATGCATAGCAAACACAAAACCCCAGAAGTCAGCTCTTCTGGGGAAGAAGGAGACTTGGGTTTTCCACCTGAGCAGTACCTGCCACCTGGGAAGATACTAAGCTAGAGCCGGGGCTGAAACTGGGCTACCTACCCCATCACCATCAGCTGTAGCTACTGTCAATAGCTAGCTCTAAACTGATACAAACATATTTACATGGCCAGTACAGAACAGTGCATTTGCTTTATGTAGTGGGAGCCAGAGCTAAAAAATGATTTAGGCATGTAGGGGATGTCAATGCCAGCTCTTAGGTCCTTCACCCTCAGAGTGGAATCTGAAGCCCAGTCCTAGTCACATTTCGCATTTGCAGAGGTAGGTGCCACACCAAAACCTAAACCTGAAGTGCTGAGTGGGAAGCTCTTTTCACCCAGATGATGGGAGATAAGGACAAGGCTGAGGCCCTAAGCCTAGGTTTCTGAAAGTGTCTATCCTGTGTGACAGAGCCTGGTGCAGCGGTCTGCAGAGCAACTGAACTTTGGGGTGAAGTCTTGAACTCAAAAGTGTACATCCCACAGACAGTCTGGTGAATACATGACACATAACCTGGAGGTTTTGGTTTCAGAAGTGTGTTGCCTGGATGTTGAACCCAAGCTGGTGCCATCTGACCCTGCACCCAGGCTAATAAACCCTTTTGGAGAGCAGAAGAGCTTGTCACTATGGTCATGTTTTCAGCCTCCTTCCTTCCATCATGGGTGGAGTAGTAGTCAGAGCTACTGTTCCTTATGTCACTTTTCTTTCTTCCTTGCCCCAGCTCTTCCTTTTCTGCCCCAAGGCCGCTAGCCAGTTTGCTTGGAGCTGCCCTAGATCTGTCATCTCAATATTTTATTTCTTGGACTTCTGAGCAAAGACAGCTCCATGGTTCTTCAGGGGACTAATTGCAATCTGGCAGAGCAGTAGTGTTTAGTAGCTGGATTGCTTCCACCCAAAAGCATTGCTTCCAGGCTGTAACATGGAGCAGTACGGGTGCACTCAAGCAGGGCTGTCCCTGGGGTAATAAACTAGCACTAAGCTGGTTTTGCACAGAGCCATATGATGTGTCTCCACCTGCGGTGAGGTTAGTCTGTAATCCAGATAAGTTGCCAATAAGTAACAGAGCAGAGCTGACTATGTATCTGAAGTCCCATACAACTGCATTTTTAAAAATAATGACACCAAAAGAAAGCAATGCTTCAGCATTACATTTGATAGATGGTAGGGGCTTATTTGACCTGCAAAGGAATGAGGACATTTAGCACCTTCCAGGAGCAGACCCTGAATCTCTTGGTATTTGTAAGGATTTACTACTATACTTACAATGCACTTCAAGGAAAATAGAAGCCAGCTGATACTTAGGGTTGGCACATGAAGGCAGTGATTTAATGAAATTTCCTCCGAGAAAAGTGGAATAAACTGAAATACCTATGTGTAATGATCCTGTGAGGACTAGAGAACAGGATAACATTGTTATCTTGTAAGTATTGCAGGATATACTATATTACAAAACGTGTCTTAAAGATTTCTCTAAATACGTTTCCATTTCTCTGAAGTTTGTAAGCCAAAAGTAATATTTTCCTCTTTCTTTAATGTATGAATGTGGATGATTTGGCAAGGGTCAACCAATGCCATAAAAATAACACTAGAACCCTAACTAATAGGGTGTAAAATGCCAATACAGAATGGAGCTGTGAGTCTCTTTTAAACAAAAAACGAGTACCATTTGTCTGATGCTCAAGACGTGCCCTACAAGCCTCACAAATCAACCGGGGAACTGCGAGGAATCTGGTGCATTTTAAGACCTGACTTAAAACAGCTTGTCAGTCGCAGCGCAAGAAGGGATTGGATATGAACCTAGTTTACAATCCCAGAAAGGCTGCCTACCCTCTAGACAGTTGCTCTTTGTGTTTCCCTTTTTCCATTTCTTGCTTCAGTCCACTGTATGGAAAATCAGGGGAAAATATCCTCTCTCATCAACCAGTCAAATTTCCTAGTGAACTGTTTTTAAAAATTTTTTAACTTAACAACTGGGTGCTTAAGTCTGATATAATTATTATGAAACAAATGGGGAATAAGACTTTCTGTTAGAGCCTTTGGAGAGTGTTTTGACCAGTGCTTTACTAGAAAGATTCTCAAACTCATTTATTTATATTCTTTTAGAAAAATACAAACAATACTTCTCTTGGAAGCAAAGATAACATTACCTTGTCTGAACTATAACTCTGGCATATACCCTGTGGGGGAGATGATAGCAAGAAATCAGAGGAAGGACAGAGAAGGAAGTCACTTAGATTGCATTTGGTCAGGCTGCAATTAACTTGTGTAAACATGCTTGATATCCCTTTTATTAAAGACTTCAATGTATAGACATTCTGTCGGTTACAGGAAGGATACCAGATGCAGAGAGGTTACCTTGAGCAAAACTGTACAACATACGTGCCACCCAGAAGTATTGTTAGTGCTGGTGAGTATAGGGAAACGTAAGAATGGCCGTGTTGGATTAAGTCAGAAGTCTGCCCTGAGTAGCCCTGTGTCCCACAACAAGCAGTAGCAAACACTTAAGGAAAGTGCATAAAATCAGAATACACAGCAAATGGTCCTTTCCCTGATCATTCTTCCCAGGTCCAGCGCTTTAGTGAACTTCCTGAGAGAGCAGTCACCTCTGGACTGTCATGTTGAGCGTCTGCCTCTGAACTGAGCCTGCACAAAGTCCCTTTTGAACTCCCCTGCGCTTTTGGCCACCTCAGTGCTCCCGGGCGACAAGTTCTGTGATGTAATTACACAGTGTGGAAGGTACTTTGCTTTGAAATATGCTGCCTGACTGAGTATGAAGGTTTTCTTTACATTAAGCTGTATGTTAAAACAGTAAAAAATGAACAAATGAAAGGTCTGCTGTGGTGTCCCACTATAGGATTGATCTCCAAGTGTGTTAATGCTACCAGTTGATTTGCAGGTGTAAATGGCATATTTATGGGGCAGTGCTGTTCTTATTCCCCAGAGCCCTCTAGAGTGTATGAATGAGCTGCTCTGTTTGAGCTGCAGTGTGTGCAACCAGAGGCTTCTGGTTCCTTTGGGAATTCAGTTATAGCGTGAAATTAATCTCTTTCAGCTACCTGGTTGAGCAGGTGAAAAGTGAAAATAATTATCAAAGCTCTGTGGCCTCTAGTAATTGTGTGAAACCTCTGAATATGCCTGCACTGCAGCTTGCTAACATAGTTTGCAATTGTTTGAAATGACACAGTGCTTAAAATAGGTAACAGCAGTGTTTTCCTCTTGAAAGACTGGAAAGCTGCAAAAACCAGGTAGTCAATCACACGGCTTTAAAAAGCCACTCATTTTCAGTGCAAGCGTTTAATTAATTGCTTATTCATCATAGCCCATGTCCTCCTGACACATCCTGGGTAGCTGGGAATGCAAGTAATCAGGCTCAGTGCAATGACTGTCTTTTTAGATGGAGTAGCAAGAACTGATTTTACTGGTACTGCCTACACTATCAAGAAAGAATGCAGTATCTAACCTAGAGAATTGGCACCAAACCTTAAATGGAAGCTACAGCTACTTTTTTTTGGCTGAACACCAAGATGGCTAAATATAAGCTCAGGGCTTACTTTCATTGCTTGGTGAAAATTGTTAATAATCTACCCTCTTTACTTAACCCTTCTCACTCACCTAGGAATCAGAATAATTTCCAGAAAAGTTAGTGACTGCTTTTGCTCTTTTTTTCAGGTAGTCCTTTTTTTTGGTTTTTTTTCTTTTCTAAATGTTCAGTACGAAAGAGAAACTTAAAGATGCTCAGGAGGGTTGTTAAGGTACCGCCTCAACAAATATGTAAGAAAATAGTAATGAAAAAATGTTAGCAGATATATTCTGGCCTTGTTTACAATGGGCTTTGTTCCAGATGGTCCTTTCGTTGCTGCATCAACAAAAAATAATAATTACTAGAGCCAGTAAAGTACCTGGATGTCTAAAGCTTGGGAAACTCACCTGAATGGACTCTGGAGTCCACAGTTAGATGCTCACACTCCTGCCTGGGCGACTGGGTTATCTTGGAATAACAGTTAGACAAACCTGCTCCTGAGGCCTGACCTCTGTGGCTTTCAGGAAAATATCATTAACAGTCACTAGGACCGTTTGGTATCCAAAATCCAGGAGGTGTTTTCAGTCTTGCATTTCCAGCCAGGTTAGGGCCATGGAAGAATGCTTGAAGTACTAGTTGCAGGCCCAGAGGCAAGGAAGGATGAGAATCATCATCCTGTGGCCAGCAGGGTTAAGCTTGTACCGGGCTCAGCACATCATGTGCTGAATACCTAACGCTGCCCTTTCTGCAGCAGGACCTTGGCTTTAGGAATTCCACGCACAGCCTGGCAATGCCCAAATTCAACCTCAAAGTGAGATCTAGCTGGTGTTCAGGCATAGATGCTGAGCATTCCCAACTATGTTGCATCTGGGCACTCGTATGTGCTTTGGAGGCATCACACAGAAAGGTATCAGGCAAATTTAGGTTCCTAGGGCACTGGAGGGAAATGCTGAGTGATTTGGAAGAAGAAGCTGCATCCCACTGCCACCTCCTGTGGGACATCTTGCTTACACTCAACCCAAGAACAGCAGGTATTCTCAAGCATTTGACTCATACAAAACCATGGCACTTTGTACAAAACACAGAACAAATGAGTCTGCTGCCACTGGCTGGTGACTGGCGACACTGATTCAAGGTCAGAACCTTGTTATCATTGCTAGAGATTGGCAAGAAGTATTTACAGACATGAAATGTCCTTGCTTCGCTCAAGACTTGGTAACTCCTCTAGCTGAGGAAGGGGAAACACCTCTTTTCTTGTAAAGAGGCTTGTATTATCAGTCTTGCAAACATGTAGATGGATTAGTTAAAGCTTCTGCATTCCCCTGAAAATTGGTAAGCATGCTAAGGACAAATTATTCAGCAAGTATGCGTGTGCATACAGTGAATTTAGCCACATCAATCACAGATGTGCCTAATTGAAGCTGTCAGGGTTTTGCTTTTCTTAGGCTGTCTGTGTAGATGTAGTGTGATATGGAGTAAGATTTGATTCATGAGGATGCTCATATTTAGAATGACTGGCTGTCAGTCAGTATCGATTCTGGAAATCAACTGTTGCTAGAACGAATTTGACAGAATAAAAGGTCTAAGTGTATACCTGTCACTACTCATTTGTCCCTCCTGGCCATTTTTATAGGTGTGACACTGGCATCTGAAATGAAAAAGCTTGTTAATAGTTCAGAGGTGATAACAACAGTTGATGTATAGGGTGTGGTAAAAAAAAATGCAATGGGCAGCCTTCTGTTTGCCAAGTAATTTCAATGAAAAGTACATTCATATTCCATCTGCTAGCTGAATAAAGTAACTCAAACTGAAGTATGAAAGGCCCTCTTAAATCAGAGGGAAGGACAGAAGGACAAACCAGCTACTGGGTTTAAGTCCTTTTAAGACTCCTGAAACAGCTTGTAACTATTCTATTCCTACAGAAAGATCCATGACTTGTACTATGTATGTCATGCAGGAAGAGGATAAATTCAGCATGCTGTGGACAAGAACTGTGAGGACTTAAGTGTGCACTTATATCTGGCTGGTATATCTTGCTCATGCTCTCTGGTTTATACTATCACCAGATCTGAGTTTAGAGATGATGTTGGGGTTTTTTGTCCCTTACTGCAGCATGGGATATTGTTCTCCTGGTGCTTTTTCCAGACACTTCCCACTTTAAAAATTCCTTGCCCTCTTGGGGCTTCCAGTGTTCTGTACTCTACTTGTAGCAAGCCCATGACACACCTTTTCAGATTTTTAATAGTGGAAATATTTCCCTTTCAGTAAGTGGATGAGACACCTGTCATTTCAGAGTAGACCCTCTTGGCTTTTTGTTCTGTGAGACTCTGAAAGATGCAAGGGATTTGATACATTGCACAGGACAAGTGTTTGAGAGCTTTTCATCTCATTCATGTCTATCCGCTCTATGTGTTATTATTGAGAACAATAATGTTGACACACCTCTTATAAGTAAAGACATTCCCTTTTCTTATGGAAGTACAGTATGTGTTTCTGTGGAGTATTTAAAGAGGCTTTCTCAGAAAGGAGTGTGTTATGCTACTGTGTTTTGCAGGAAACTGCCTTTTCTGAGCAACTGGACTTCTCTGTTCAAAATGTTGTTTGATATAGTCTTGGGCCCAGATTCAGACATCTGATTTTGATCAGCTGGATGTCAGTAGCATAATTAAGTAAAAGGATATAACTAACTTGATTCAGTTGGGACATTAGTCTTTAAATATACTTGCTATTTCTTGTCAGCTTGACAAAGAAGTGACAGGAAAAGAAAATGGAGATGGAAAGGAAGTTAGTTTATTTATTAAACGTTTGATGTGAGTCTGCTCGAGGTGTAGTAATTGTCCTCGCTGTTCATTTCACTCTCTTTGCCCCTTGCCTTTCTGGAGGTCACTACCAGCTGAGCTGTTTGCCTGACGTCTCTTTAAATCTCAGGAATGATTTGGCTTAACAAAAGACACTCTCAAATCCAGGTTGTAGTAATTTCATAGTTTCTTTAGCAGACGTGCTGGTTTAGGAGTTCCTGCCCCTGGCTAAAAAGGATTACTTCTGACCGGGAACAGTTGCCTGGCCCAGCTCCCAGCGCAGCTTTGTGAGCACTTGGCGCTGTGGAGAGGGACCAAGTATCTGAAGGTGGGAAGAAGAGAGAAGCAGGAGCTTCTTGGGACAGGATTGCCTCTTACAGGAGACCACAGGCAGCCCAAGGACAGGGCTAGTATCCCATGGACGTTGTTTCTGCCTGCCAAGAGTTTGATGATCTTTCCATAGCTCTCCCTCTTCTTCTCATTTCCATTCTGCAGTTCACCAGCACCCTTTTAATGTGCTGATACAGTTTTTTCTGTGGATGCCATGTATGCCAGACCATAAGATATACCAGACTTAAAAAAATATCTATTTGTGGCATGGTTTTAATCTGGATCCATTTTTAATCTGGATCATTCTACTGATATGGTTTAAAGCATGGCATGCTAAACGGTTGCCTCAGCACAACATAGGAGAAGAGTGAAGGAAATAATTTCTGGAGTCCAGAAAGGAGGGACAGGGAGAGGAAAAGTTGTCTAAATTGGCTTTGCAGAAAAAGAAGAAAACAGCAGTGCTCAAACTATCTCCTAGAGAAAAAGCATTAGGGTTTGTTTTGGCAAGGCTTGGCTTAGAAAGCCTTATCCCTTCAATTGGCATAGCTAAGCAAGCTGCAGACTCCGGTGGGGCATGGGGGTGAGGGACCAGCTGAGTCTGGAAGGTGTAACTTGCCTAATCACTTCAGAGGCACAGCCAATATATATAAGCCCAACTTTTTTCCATAGCAGACTATATCTATATTCACTAGTCCGATGTAGCTGATATTGGCATATCCAAAATTTTTATAAACCTGAAGGAGATTTGGCCTTTTCATGCAGCTTCTTGTACTGCTCAGACAAGCACAGAGCTGCCTGAAAGGATCTTCAGGTATTGCTGTGTAAGAGAGGAGTCCTCTCTACGTCTTACCAAAAGATGGTAAGGCTGTACTGTAACACAGCACCCTTTCCTGTGTGATGGGCCAAACACAAGGCTGAATGTGTAGGAAGAAGTGGCAGAGGGTTGGTATTACAAACCTTTTAAAGACAATTTCTATAAAGAAGAAGATGTTTCCCCACACCTTAGCTATTGTAAAATGCAGGCTTGACAATTTATTTTTTATCTTGTCTCTAGTATGTCAATATTATGGGTTTGATTCAGCAACATCTTGATGAAATTTTATGGCCTGGGGGTTTTGTTGCAATTTTTGTTTTGTTTCGAAACAAAGGTGGTCAAACTAGATGAGCGGAATGGATACGAAAGATTAATTCACTCTTATTCATATTGTCCTTTATAGCCACAAAGCATAAAATAGCTACCATAGCAAACTTTATTAAAAGGGGAAGGGCTCTCAGAACTGGTCTTGCTTTCCTGTTAACTGTTCATTGTTCTGTGACTTTCAGTTGTAAATTAAATGCAGCATTAAACCCATCCAACATTAATATAAATACCTTGTAGACAAAGTAGCTAATGTTATACCACTTACTGGACCAAAAATATATGTAAGCATTGAAGCCAAAATCACCTGTAAGGTGTTGGCAGTTTTAGTGGCTTTAAAAAATTCTGCTTAATTTCTAATCAGTCTTAAGCTCTTCAGACTCCCAAGGCAGCCATTTGAAACTGAACCAATCTAGTCACCATTCTGGTCAGGTGTGTTAAAACAGCCCTTACTGATGGAGGGTGCATGGAAATTAATATCCAGCAAGTGAATTTAAGGTCTTGACTTTGACTCTTCGTATTTCTAAAGCGCTGATGTTATTAAAACAACAAAAGAATATCATTTGGAAGCAAAATTGTTTGCTTTGGCCCTTTTAGAAAGAGAGTGGCTTGTAGATGCCACGTGACTGTGAAAGAGTGACCATTTAGACTGTTAATTGATGTCTAGTTAGATCACGCAGTATTTGTACAGTGCCTCTGTAGAAGAGAATTTCAAAAAACAAATATCATCATAATAATTACTGGGGAGCCCTAGCTGGGGACACACGAGGTATGGCTCTGTCATTGCTTCGTTGTGTGACACAGAAGTGGTCACTGCACTGTGCTGCGTGTCAGTCTCTCTCTCTCTGCAGAGCAGGGAGGAGGATGCTGATCTTGGTAAAGCATTTCAGAAATCTGTTTATGAAAACAGGAAGATATTAGTACTTAATGATGCAATGCCCTGTTTGTGCAACCTAGTACTGGTCAACTTTGGATATCTTGAAGGAAAAATCTTCGGTCTGTCAAGGGGAAATGTACCTGGGAAGGCTGCTGCAGAAGAGCTGCCTCATACTTCTACTCCATACAGGCTCCTGTGAGCTGTTCAGGTCCTGGTAAGATGATACATTTCTGCCTGAAAAGGACTTGATTTTCATCTCTCTATTTTTTGGCACTTGTGTGGCAGTCACTTTGGAAGGGGCATCTGTCATTTCCTCCAGCAGTCTACAAGCCAGAGCTCGTTTTCACAGTCATCTGGTAGATGCTCCCAGCATGAGCAGCATGTCACCTTCTGTCAAAGAGGAGGCAAGGAGGGAAGGAAAGAGGGACAAAGAAAGAATAATCAATTAGCAAGGCAAAAGGTTAAAGACAGAGAAAAAATAAGCAGGAAAGGAGAAGAGAACAAGAGATTCCACAAAAAAAGAAGCAAGTAGAAGAAAAGAGTAAGATTAATAGAGGGAGAACAGTGAGTCCTGTTATGCACTTAAAGGCAAAGCACGCCTGTTCACAAGGCCTTGTGCTTTTTTTTCATATGGAAGGGTGGCAGCTGGAGGTGGGCAATGAAGTCCATCCCCAAGGAAGATCCCCCCAAAAGTGCCGACCTGCTGCTATCTTAATCACTGCGAGCATCACACAACTGATGAAACAGCAGTGCTGTTGCACTCGCCAGGGCAGCCCGCAGCGCTCTTTGCCCAGTTTGTCCCACCGTCAGGCTTCACCTGCTCTGGTGCACAGTGGTGTAAATGGGGCAGAAGTGTGCTCATTTCAAATTATCCAACCTAGTCTGGAGTGGGGGTAGGGATCAGTCTGTCAAGGCAGTTGAGAACCCTTCAAGGAGACAGAAGAACAGGTTTCTCTGAACAAGTACAGGCCATTCTTCAAGCTCATTAAGTAGATTTGTATTTTAGCTCAGCTCCCAACAACATAATTTAGCTGGTTTCTGATCTTTGCCATGTGTAAATGTTGTATGAGTTGCTGGTAGTCTAAATTCTGGCTACAAGTAGGGTAAAGTCTATAAGGTTACTGCTTTAGGAAAGCACAGGCAGCTAAACGTAATTTCTCTGCTGAGCTTTTTAAAAGCAGCTCATCTCCTTTTAATTACAGCCATTCCAAGAAATACAACCCACAGTCCTGAAAGTGCCTTCATCTTTGCAAACTGAATATTCATACCCTTGTTCCAGCGCGCCACTTAGAGGCATGTTGCAAAAGGCACCCTGAACGGAACAGATTTAGTTACTTGTCATTCCTAAAGACCACAGAAAGTTGTGTTACAACAAAAGATTGTGAGTTTCATATGCTCTTGCACATGCAGTTCTTCATGATATTGTAGCATTATAAAAGCTAATTGCATGTCAGTTGTTGTAGTAGAGGAAGATGTGTGTCTGGGAGCTGGTAAGGATCCTGATGTCCAGCCAGGAAGCAAACATATCTATTTGGTTTTGTTTGCCAAGAGTTGTAAGATCTCTAAGCCCCTGGATGTGACTGTGAGCACAGACTGCCCATCAGCCACCCATGGGACATGGAAGGGGAAGTAGTGAATGTGAGGCAAAGGCAGCATATTGGAGAGGGACAGTAGAACAGGGGAGGTTATAATAATCATTTAAGTGAACAAATTCTAAAGTCCAGAAAAATTTTTTTGCCTGTGTATAGGTCTTGTCTTCTGGAGGAACAGTGCTAGCGTATGTGTCCACCAGACCATCTTTTTTCTCTTCTTCACAAGAAGTCATAGTACTACATTCCCCTTTCTAGACACCAGGTCATATTCCACCGTGAGGAAATGGATGCTGTGTAGCAGGAACCATTTAGTCTGAAGAGAGCTGGGTGGCATGAAGAGGGCACCATCCAATGCTTGTGGGAAGAGGATGGTCATTGCCTGTGAGTTCCTGGCTGTTGCTGCTGTTCACAGAGAGGGACAGAGAGACCGTGGCAGTAGCTGGAAAGAGCCTGAGGAGGGTGTGAGTGAGCTCAAATACCAAAATACCTTGGTACAGCTCTGACTGGGCTGATCACTTAACGTCTGGCAAAAGAGATTATTCTGAGATATTGAACTTGCATGGATAGGAAGCTTTTCTCCTGGAGGATCTTGAAGAGCTGTGTAGCTGGCAGCCTGCTGGTCATCTCTGCCTTCCCCAGCAGGGTCCCTTCTGCCACTGAAGAGGAAATTTCAAGGGTACTGTGTAGCGAACTGATATTTTATGCTGAGAAGTAGCCCCTGCAGGCACCACACCAAAAGTCACAGCCCTGAAAAATAAAAGGGCAGAATATTAACGTCTCCTTCCTAACATTAAGCAGGGTCTCTACCAGGAGACTGCAATATGGACAAAGATTCCCAAGGACTGTGCCAGCTGGGTGCCCCAAACAGTCTGTGGAGGCTAAGTCACTGAGGAGGAGCGGTGGATGGTTCAAGGTCCTGCCTGACACGCTGGAGCAGTCATCCGCAGCTCAGGATAGACTATACATGGCTGAAGCCATTCAAGTCTGTATTAAGTCCAGAAAGACGCTGTCCTTGGGCAGAAGGTGTTGGCAAAAGAAGTGGCAGGGAGCAAAAGCACCAACAACTGGTCCATTGGGCTCCCTCAGGCAAGAGGGGCCCTCCAGAAAGTGATGCAATTTTGACATTTCCTTCAGATTTCGTATTAAGTCCCATAATTGGCGGCTCATGGCTTAGACAAGTGTACTCTTTGCTGGATAAAAACCTGGCTGGCTGGATGAGCCCAGAGGGTTGTGATGAATGGAGTTAAATCCAGTTGGTGGCTGGTCACAAGTGCTGTTCCCTAGGGCTCAGTATTGGGGCCAATTCTGTTTGATA
>JANZLQ010000065.1:5360148-5500183 GCA_026212715.1 Elanus axillaris
CTTGTATTTGGGCAAGGTTAGTTAGGCTGAATAAAAGTTGATTGTTATTTGAACTCCCCTGGTGTCGTTTCACCTTAATTCTAACAAAGGAAATCCACGAACCTGAGTCGCTCCAAATTCGGGGCGCGACAGCCATATTTGTTGGGAAATTTTTGTTGGTTTAATGTGGTAAAGGGATGAGGAGTGGGGGGTGTTGTACATTGTCCACCTATGTTGATGGAGTGATGGTATTAGTTTTATTTGGGGGGGAACTCTTTCTATTGCTGTAAGTGAAGTTTGTCTAGACTGTGTGATGAATGTATATTTTGATGATAATTTGTAAATCTGTGTTTCACAGAGGTGAGGGGTGGAAGTGTGGGGTGCGGGTGCCCAGGCGCTGGCAGCGGGAGCTGCAGGGGCCTCTGAGGACAAGGCTGGGGCCACCCCGTGCCGGACACAGCCGGTTCCAGCCGGCTCCAACCCACCCCCGCAGGGCATGGCTGACACCAAGATGGCGGCACCTCTGGAAAACAGATTTAAGAAAGGGTAAAAGGTGCTACCTGGCAGCTGGGAGAGAGGAGTGAGAAAAAATGGGAGAGGAAAAAGCTGTGCAGACCCCCAGGTCAGTGAGGAAGCAGGGGGAGGAGATGGTCCAGGTGCCGGAGCAGAGATTCCCCTGCAGCCCATGGGGAATACCATGGTGAGACAGGCTGTCCCCATGCAGCCCATAAAAAAACACCTTGGAGCAGATATCCACTCTGCAGCCTGTGGAGGACCTGATGCTGCAGCAGGTGGATGTGACCTGAAGGAAGCTGCAGCCTGTGGGAGTCCTACACTGGAGCGGTTCTGGAAGAACTGCAGCCCGTGGGAAGGACCCACACTGAAGAAGGTCACAAAGGACTGCAACCCATGGGAGGGACCCCACAGCAGGGGAAGAGTATGAGGAGGAAGGAGCCACAGACCTGAAGTGTTATGAACTGACCGCAACCCCATTCCCCATCACCCTCCACCGCTCGGAGGGGAGGAGGTAGAGGAGTTAGGAGAGAAGTTGAGCCTGGAAAGAAGGGGTGGTGGTAGGAAGGTATGTTTAGTTTTGGTTTTGGTTCTCACAATCCTACTCTATATTTAATTGGCAATCAACTGGATTAATCTTCCTCAGGTTGAGTCTGTTTTGCCTGTGATGGTAACTGGTGAGAGATCTCCCTCACTGAATCCACCAGCTTTTTATCTTACACTGTCCCCTTGTCCTGCTGAGGAGCAGGAGGGAAAAAAGTGTCTGGGTGGGCAGGCAGCCAGCCAAGGTCAACCCACTGCTATATTGAATAATGAAAGATTAGTTCCTATCAATATCCATGTTGATACACATCTATGCAAAGTCTGTGCAGATAAAAACAAAGACAATAAGCTACACAATCTGGAGGGTGATTTTTTAAATGTAGTGGCTAAAAAAAGATACTGAGATAACCAGCTGAAGGATAATCAGCTGAAATTGCCTTCTGGCAAATGCAATTTTTGGGAATGTCATAGTAAATCTCTTATGTGTAAGCAGAACGTAAGGACTGGAAGGTGCAAGTGTAGATACTGTGATTTCCTACTGCCTTTCTCTGCATGGCATTTGTGAAATCATTATTTGACAATGATGTCCACCTCTTGTGTTTACTCAAGGGAAAAATAAAGATGATTTTATTACATTCTGTAGGTAAGTGTGCAATAAATTTCTTAAAGTATGAGCATCTTTAATCTAACAGGCAGAAACTTCACAGTATGCAATGGCTGGAGGCTAATGTAAGGCAAATTCAGACAAATATTGAGGAAATTTTTTAACACAGAGTACCTAACCATTGAAACAGCTTCCCTAGTAATGCAATGAATTTTATATCATCTGCAGTCTTTAAATAAAGGCTAGACCATTTTCTAAAAAATTCTTTAGCTCAGAAGTTATAGACTGGATACATCACTTACCAGTTTAAAGCCTACATCTTCTGCAAGCAGGTCAAGGTATGATAATTCCTTGTAGACTTGAAATCTATGCTAATTCTTAAAAGGGATATTAAATGCGGGTGATACATTGGAAAAGCTATCGCCAAGAAGACCAAGGAAAGCTGGGCACAAATTTACAGTGAGGTGCTTGCAGAGGTTAAAAATGAAAACACAGATTTGTTTCATAAACACAGAGGTCTGCATCCAAATAAAAAGTGTGGCTTCTGTGCATGACACAATTTCATTTTAATGCATCTTATTCTGAGCATTATCTTGTAAGACAAACTGGAAATATTTTGGAGAAAATCAACAATTTCATAGGGTAGAGATTCTTTTTTACTGAGGTATTTGAATTTAATTTTGTACATTGCATGTCTGAATGGTAATTATGAAGTAAAAGGATATTTTAGTGAACGGGTACAAATGGCAAGGAAAGTAGAGATAAGATGGTTCAGGATACTCATCCACCCATTCTTTCTGTATAATTACCCCCACACAAACCTGCTTTAAAAGTCGAATTACTAGCATTTTAGCAGATTTCTGATATCTTCAATTTTCATAATGTAAGTGAGATTTACTGGGGCAACAGCTCTAAAATATGGTGAAGCCATATGCTTATCATCAACCATATTGCATATATAGTCCCAGATCATTTGTTATGACTACAGATAGCCACGTACTTCCATTCAGGCTGAAACTTTCACTGCTTTTTGGAGATGTTTACAGAACGCTTTGAGCAGCTACAGAAGAAATTGCTCATAAATGTGTCCAGCTCTGAATAACTAGCACAGTATTTCTCCCTGACCTTTTAGACAACAAGCTGACTTTTACACAGTTGCTGGCAGCAGCAGCAGAAAACAGCAAAAATAAGGTGTCTACCATTAAAGTTGAAGCAAATTTACAGTTCAGCAAATAACTCTAATATGCTGTTGTGGCTGGCACCATGCAAATAGTTTCTTGCTTTACAGTCTATGTCTTCCTCAGAGTAACAATATGCTGTTATTATATTAACAAGAATGCTTTCTTCCAGAAAATAAGAGTGATTAATGATTGATTAGCCATTGTTCCATACATTACCATGTGGTTCAAGTTAAATGCAGGCTTTATTGCCAACAGCTTTGTTCCACTTCCCTCAAAGCTTGCTTTTGCACAGTAGGCATAGCGAGGAAAGCTGCCAGAGGAAAGCCAAACTTGTGACAGAGCACCTGTGCACACAAGAGCTGCACACCACTAGTCTGTCACAGGGCTGGCCAAGTTGATCCGTACGGTTCCCCTTTCTTTTAAAGACACTGTGTCTTTTGGAAAAGCAATGTCTGAAGTTCTACTGAATCTTTCTTTTTACCTCCTGCTATGCAGTTCCTACTCTGACAAACAGAAATGAGAGTTTTTCCCAGTTCATATGAGGGCTGTTCAGATTTGGGAGTCACGTATAGTGCAAGCTAGTTGGTATCAAGTCCATTTTCAAACAGTTCTGGTTCAGTTCTTCCCCTCTTTGTCTTCCCCCAGCTGTTAGCAGCCTACCTGGTCTAGCCAACTGTGATCTCGCCTTTTCTGGATGGCATTTACAGGCAGCTCATTTTTCACCTCCACGCTGGAATAGAGGTTTCCTGGAACTGTTCTCCTTTCTCAGAATTGAGGATGGCAGCTCAAAAGTTGCTAGAGCATTTGTTAAATGGATTTTGGATGGTCTCTTAAGAATAGGCAGAGCTGGATACTAATCAGGATGTCTTGCTCTACTAAAGTAAGATGCATGGGTGCAGTAACCTTAACCCTTTTTTCATTTTTCTCCTTGGCTGCAGGGAAAAGGCATTGTGTTAAACCACAGCAATGTAGACTCAAATAGAGGCAGAGTCTGGTGTAATTCTGTGATAAATATCACTTGATTCTCCCTCTTCTTGTGGGGCCCACCCGTTCTGCCTCTTAATGAACCTGGCACCAAATCCCCATCCCTGAGTCCCTTAGAATACAGGGATTACTTCGAACAAGTGGAGCTGATATTTTCCTTGTGCAATAGGTGGAACGGCAGCCACTGACACATTCCAATAATATAACCCACTTCTAGACACTGTTTACCCTGTAAAGCACATTCACCAAACAGAATCCTACATTATCATTAAATTTTTTAGCATTCATATTATGTATCAAATGATATCCAGTATCTTTTCCCCATCAAAAAGAAAAAAAAGAAATCTCTTACATATGCATTTATCCTGATTGCTGGGTGTTGACTATGTGGGAATCACTGGGGGAAAGTACGCCACTACTTGTGAAATTTAAAAAGATACACCAGGGTTCTCATTGGGTGGTTTTATGAAAATGTGAAGCAGTGAATTGGTTTGCTTCGAATGATTTATTATTTGGCTCCTGTTGTACATGAGGACAAAAAGTACTTTCCAAGTATGAAAACAGAACAGATCATTTTTATATCAAATCATTCATCTCCCTCCACAAAAACAAAAAGCTATTTCCCTAGAAAAGTTGCAAAACAGGCCATACAATCGATTCAGGAAAATTGAGTTTTGCTCATAGCAAAATGTGACTAGCTGGTAAGTATGCATTTCTTTGCAGAAGAGAATGAAATCTCTTTCTGCCTTATGCTTGTGGACTGAAATAAATAGCTGCAAAGTTCTCAAGGTGAGGGGAGTGCTCACCTTTAGAAATATGTCTCCTTTCATAGCTTAAAATTAAACTCATTTTCTGTATATGGAGAAAAGAAATTGAAATTCTATTGATAACTGGCTTTTTCAGCATTGTGAGGGGTGTCTCTAGTCCCTTGTTACTAGACAGAATGACACACCACAGCAGTACATGTACTTTTTTTTTTCTGCTTAACTTATTTGGCAAGCAGTACTGTACATTTTCAGCACCTACAGGACTATGCTGTACTGTGTCTTTTTGTGTCCATGAGTTGGATCTTTCCAAAGCTCAGAAGTCTGATTCAAAGAAACTACAAAAACGCACAAGCAGCAGAAATGGTAACCTGCAATATCTTCTGTGGTTCGCAATGAATTGAGCCATGACTTCTGACTCCTATTACTTTGTGTGGGTGGTCATTTGACAAGTTATTTGCAGGGATGTTACTAATACACTGATACTTTTATTTGAAGTCCAAGCCTATCAGTTAGAATGAAATCATTCTGAAGAACAAACACATTTTACGAGGACAGGGAAAACTTACTTTGAAATGAAATTTAGCCTCATGAAATCCACAGCTCTGGCAAATGTCTCCAATTGGCTGACCTACCCATCACCGGCAGTTTCTGTAGCAGGTTGAGGAAAACTATCAACAAAACACCTCATTCCCACGAGCATCAAAACATCCCAGCTGCCAAAAATAGCCTCATTTTTATGACTGTATAACCTGCCAGAGTCTAAATATGACTATTAGCCACAACAGTGTGGAAAAAACAACTGCTTTGATTTTGTGAGGAGCTGAGTACTCACAGTTCCCCATGATATAATAGACCTAATAAGAAAATCAGGCCTGATATGGCCTGCGGTTGTCTAAGACAAGCTACTCCTACTGAAGTTTCAACATCTGCATGTACATTAACTATAGGGGTTCTATTTCACTGCATACAAAAGCCACCAAAACTGCTTGCATCTGTCTACACGTGGTAGAGTATTTCTAAAAAAGAGAAATATATCCTCCCATTATGAATGAAATCAGGCCTTAGTACAAGGTTGCAAAACATGATAGTCTCACCTTGTTTCCTTGAATGTTTTTACCAAAGAGGGGAAAAAATGGGATATTTTCAGGAAAATTTCAGTACCAGATGAGCATCTTTCTTCCACAAAGAATTTCCAAGCTACTACCAACTTCAGCTTGTCATCTTTGCAAAATGATTCCAAAATCCCAAACCCTCCTTGAAACCTGCACATAATCCTTTCTTTTTGTTCTGTAGTCCTCTGAATGAAAAAGCAGCCTTGCCTGCTTTCCCCTCATTCTGTGTGATGTTGACTGAATCAAATGTGGAGTAAGAATGCTGAATTACGGTGCTAAACCGCTTGAGACGAGCTCCAGCTGATGTCCCTAATGGATGCTTTTTCAAGTTCCCATTCTGTATGGGGCAGCATTATGTATCATTCTGTCTAACCCACTTCATACTTGATTACCTCAAGCTTTTTTCCATAAAACTGAAATATTATGCACCACACTGTATTGAATGGGCTAGATGCACACTTATGACTACACTTGAGAGAAGGAAATAGGTAGACACTCTGCCCAGAATATAGTGCTCTATACTGCCATAATGGAGAAAACAGATCCGTGTCATAGACAACTCTAAGGCATTTCTGTCATTGAGAGAAATGGTTTTCATGGGGACTGACTGATCTGTCTCTGTACCTATCCGTATTTCTGTCTCCATTAATCTGTTTCCCAAGAGCTATGCAGTGGTTTGCCAGATGTGTTACACAGATTAGAATCAGTGCTCTTATCAGCAAATCTTTGGACCAGAAGCACTTTAACAGTATACAATGAAGGACTCACTGACAGGAAATGAAGATGTACTTTCGTTAACAAATGTGTTAATCTCACGTGCTATTTTATTATTTTGTTTTGAATTTATGAGCAAACTTTTGACTGAAATCTTAAAATGTACCTGAATTTCCTTTTGCCTATGAAAAGGCATAATTGTATTATTCTGCAGATCAGGTAATTATTATTGTTATTACAGTGGTTGTATTCATGGTGGTACTATTCCACTCCCAATATAGTAATATTGGTAGAAAATTGGAACAGTACATCAATGACTCCTGCCCTTACAAAGAGGATTTCTGCCTTCACCAGCCACAGCCTAATTAAAAAGGAAAGTGAAATGAATTATACACCTAATTACAAAAGTACAAAACCAGTTTCCTTCAGAGAAAGAAAGAACATGTATTTATCTCTCCACGTGGCCCCACTGCATATCTGGCTTCAGATATAAACAACCTGAGCGTTACCTGAGATCCCAGGCTACAAAAAAATCTGTTTTGGCTAAGTTAGAAAGTGGTGAATGTTTTCTGTGGAGAGGAAAAATCAAGGGAATCTCTACTACCGGCAGAGCTACCTGAGTCTAATACAGACTGTAAGAGACCTAGCACTTTATCACTGCTGATCTGAAATAACTTTCCTTCACCTGAGTGCAGCTAGAGTCCCTTATGCGTTCTTGAGAAGAAATTTAATACTAAAAATAGAAATTTTTTCTTAAATAGAATACTCACTATCCCATTTTGACTGTCTTCAGTGAATCAGTGAAAAAAATGTATTGTTATGGGACTGTTAACTTGTGGGTTGCAACATATTCATACATTATGGAGAAAATAACAGATAGGAAGAGAGGTGAATTAAATGATGTCACACAAGAAATTTGTGACAAAGTTAGGCTTAGCATTGGTATTCCCTGATGCATAATTCTGTAATTGAACCTTAAGAAAATCTCTCTTGCCAGTTACTTATAGCAATTGTTTGTAGACATTCATTGCATATGCGAAACAGGCTTCAAACTTGCACTGTATGCCTGTCATGACATTCTAGGAGCTCAGCTGTTTGGACATTCATTCACCTTATGTCAGAGCTCCACACGTATGTTGTCTGTACAGCATCTGCTGCCACATGATCTCATTCTCCCAAAGGACAGTCAGGTGCTATAACTACACACCATCAGGAGATGTCAACATGCATTCGAATTTTCTAATTGTAAAGCAAAAAGCCCTAATTAATTTTTTCTACCTTAAAATCAAAAGCAATGGGAAAAGAGTAGTTAAAATCCTCAGTTAAACTAGGTAACTGCTTGCTCTTGCTGTTAGTTCAAAAAAGCTGTAAAATAAGCACAGAAGAAAGGCTAAGGTAAACACATTCACCAAGGGCTATAGTGCTAGGCTGCTCTGCACTAGCCATGTGAAATTGCACCAGTATCCAGCATTTCCTAATCCCAGCAAAATAAATTTTAAAGTAAGGACACATTTCTTTCTTTGGCTTCATAAGGAAAGTGTCAGCTCCTTTCCAAGGAATGTGATCTGGTCTTTGTATCTAGATCCGTCACAAACTTCATTTGTGATCTTTCTAGTCTTCCCTGCAAAGTGGAGATCACACATCCTATTTCATGGGAGCTTTGTGCAAGTACAGATTTAAAGAAAGAAATACGAAAAAAAAAAAAGTGCATTATGGGCCTCACAGTTCTGGGAAGGGGCTAAAATGATCTAAACTATTCTTGCATTCTCCCAGGCTTAAATTTTTGGAGAGTCAGTACTGTCATTACTCCAGCCGACAGGGGAGTCCTGTGTAGGGTGTGCAACACCCTTTGCACTGCATTGTTGTGTCCAGCAGCTCTCACAACCCTTATTCCTTCCTTCCCAGTTGCTGACAGTGCCCTGCCCACTGCAGGCTGGTACCTGACCCTTTGCAGGGCTAGGGTACGTGCTGGGAAGGAGGTGTACCTGATGGAAAATGGACAGCTTGATCTGCACCAGAAGAATCCTCACCCATGCTGGTTTGGAGGTTTTTACATTACCAAGCATTACTCAAAACAAAGATGACAATCTCACAGCTTTGGTAACAAGTCTGCCTTCATTGGAATCAATTCCCAAACCTGTTTGCATTCCTGTATTTTTTAAAAAGGATAGAGATGAAAAGTTAAAGGTGGGGAAATACCACACATACACCCACCTACAAGTCATACTCTTCTTCCCCCCCATATAACATACGGTCTTGGCAAAAGGGTTTTTTTACAAATAGAATAATTTAGTCTTAATAGCACCTACCAATGAATTGAACTGACTCCTCCATGTGAAAAGGAAGCACTTGCCAGCACAAATGAATTCTTTCTAATGCTGTTGATGATGCAGCTATATTAGTTCAAGACCTGACTGTCAACCTAAATTAGGGGCCAGAGCACTGAAAATGAAAAAGATACTGGCACATACTGCACAGTTTGGCTCAAATATGTGACATGCGAGCCAGGATGCATAGTACATGAAAGATTCAAAAATGAAAATCTTCATCCTTAATGGTTGCATAGAGACACGTTTTCACAGGGTTAAGCTGCATGACACCCATTAAAGTAAACAGAAGTTTAAAGCTTAAATCTTCTGTCCCACTTTCAAGACTTTCTTCATCGTATCATATACAGAGCATGAAATATCACATTTTCCCCTTAGGACCTGCAGTTAACAAAATGAGGGGTTAACTCATTTGGTTTATTATGCACCACCTGACTCAAATTCTTAACATCACATAAAAAAAAGAGGAGGACTTACTTTCTCAGTTTTTGAGGGATTTACTCCTGTACTTTCTCTGTCAAAAAAAGAAAGTCGAGAGGAATATAGCTGAGCATCCCACTTATTATCTCATTTTGTTGCTGTTGCATTTCTCTCCCTTTTTCAACAGTTGTCATAAATCTTCTGGGATTAGGGAGATGCAGGCGGGGGGGACAGAGTGATGCTACCCCACGAGTTACTTCTGTCATAAAAGGCAATTGTAAGAATATTCAAAATCTCTGAGACAGGATGAGGTTTCCTTGGCTTTTGTTCGATTCGCCTCCACGAATTACATCCAAGTCTCACTAAAGCTGAGTACTCGTTTCTCCATGCCCAGTAAAACACTACCTTGAGGGAACAGTAGGTGTCTTCCAGTGTATCTGTTTACCTCTATCACTGTCTGCTAGAGATTGTGAGTAGACTGTTTGAGAGAAGGGACTGATCCCTTTGTGCGTGTGTGGGGTAGGGGGTATTTCTGGCTTTATGCTGCTTTCCACAGTGGAGTCTATACGCTAGCCAGGCTCCTAGGATGTGCTGGCAGAATGAATTAATAGCTGTCTGGATCTGTTTGTCCCCTGCGAGGCTGCGTTTTGACAAAGGAGGGTCCAGAAGCATGCACTGTGCATCATGCAAGTAGTGGTATATATGAGGGTGTACAAAGGCAGAGCACAAAGAAAATTTTTGCCCTCTATGTTGCTGCTTTCTTGTTCCAAGCAAGCAATGCTTATAAAATACCTTTCATTCCTGATGCTCACAAAAGTTAGAAACATTAGATTTTTTTTTCTCTTTATTAATCAAATTAAAGCAAATTATTTTCAGGTCTATATCATTGAGATATTAATGTCTGGACATCATTTTCTCCTCTGCATTTTCTATTCCACAGCTTTACTCCATAGCTCCTCTTTTATTAGTTTACTTTGTCCAGTCACCTGAATGTTTACCTAGGTACTTTTTAACATCCAATATAGTATTCTAAAGTGATCACCATATCGTGATCTCAGTGAGTTTCTGGCTATCTGCATACTATCCACATAGAACATATTCCCGAGGAGCTGATTCACTCTGTGATGATAAAAGGGTTAACCTTCTGCCTAATACCTGCTCCTGAAGCTGCTGAGACATGGTATGCTTATACCTCTGAGAGCAATGTGATACTTGTTGCCATTTTTCTTCAAATCTTCCATCTGAAGAAACTGAACTGTCTAATGTAGCTGCAAACACTTCTGGTTTTATTCCTGATGTTATCTTTTTGAGTGAGATCTTCTACAAGTTGTATGGTGTATAAATAATTATGGATAGAGCTAGCAAGGACACTGAAGTGTTACATTTTTGTTATGCATTTTTCTTCATTTCTAGACACAGTCTTAAAATCTGTTACACCACATGCTGAGTTTATGAAGTATTTTGCCTAGGCAGCACTCAAAACTTCATATATGTGTATAAATGTGATAGGAGTCAAATCTCAGATCTGACTTAGACACATTTGCATTATCTTTGAAGAAATGGGTTCCCATAGTTAAGTAATGATATTCTGTAAAATAAAATTAGCCATTCAGTGTTATGACTGTGATGATGAGAGGTCAACAGCACACTCAAGCACACATCAAGACAGGGAAACTTACTGAGTCAATTCAGCAGCTGCAAGCAAGTAGAGTTAAGAACTAAAGGAGTGGCAAATTATTATATTCACATTAAAGACATGATAAGGCACTAACATTTCCCTCACAATTTGTTCTAGAAGATCATTAACCTGCTTTAATAAGAATGCGATTTATAAATTCAATTAGTAATACATACCGTGAAAGTTCATGTACACATAAGATAGGTTTTTTAATGATATAGTAGATCTGAGAATTGTTCTTACTATGCCAAAATTCAGATTATCCAGTCATGTGTCTCCATCTTGGGCTAATGTTACATGATTGAGCAAATATAGTAATTTCAGTACTAGCAAAAGAGAGAGGTCCACCGCCATCCCACTACTCATGCCTGTTCCTTTCCTGACTGTACAGTCGCCTCCTCTCTCCTGCATCTGTGCTTGCACACATTTCATCCTGTGATGAATCAGTTTAATTCACAACCTAACAAAAAATAAACCGGAATAAAATTAGAAGTATTTTGCTGGGCTAATGAATTGGATCTGTCTGTGAAGGTCTGATGAATGCCAAAGTGGGCAGGAGTGAGAGCAGGAAGATAAAAACACTGTCCTCATCTTCCCCACCAAATTGCTAGATTTGTTCAGTTGCTTTTTGATAGTGCAACCTGTGACAACAGGTGCTTCATCTAAGAATTACGGGTTTCAGAGAATGAGAATTAGATCCCTGGGTCCTTTGCACAGCCGATACAGACTGATGCAGCATGTGTACACAGTCGGAGTGTGATGCGGACCAGACTCTTCTGACCTGTGCAGTAAGTGTTTTCTGTCCAGCGTAGCAATACAGACTCAGCTTCTCTGCATTCAAACTGCAAAGGCAATTAAGAAATCCAGTGCAGACAGAATATAATTCGCATGTGTGTGATAAATGCTGTTAGGCTGCTTGTGCAAATTCCAGGTACTTCACCAAATTGTTAAGTGAGTCCTGGAGGTTGGTGATTGTGTAATGGGGAAAAGACAGATATGGAAGGCTAGAAAAAGTTATCCACAAAAACAGAAGGTAAAGGCTGTGGAAAGAAGTTTAAGAATTGCAGTTCATTCCATTCTGTTGGTTTTTAATGATTGTGATAAACTCATGATTTAGTGTCATCAGCGTTTTTTATATGGCTATATGGCCATATAACTGTACACCATGTGTTGGCTAATCTTCAGCTACCTGCTAACAGTAAATTTTGTAAAACCCTTAAGAGACTGTGGATATTTTTGCTATTGTTTAGTTGTTCATAACACAGTTTTCATAGAGAGAACCGAGTATTTCTAAGGCTGAAAGCGAAATTCCATGTTTCTTTCTTCAGTGGCAGTGCAGGTTTAAGTAATTTCCGCTCTCAGCCCTTCCTTCCTGCCTCCACACCACCACATCCATGGTGCCAGCACAGCTGTTTGTGCAGCCTGGGGTGAAAATGGGAACCAGCTGAGAAATCCTGGGGCAGCAGAGAGGAATCAAAATCAAAAGGAAGCTTACAACAACGTGTGAATTAAGATGTATGAGAGACTGACCTTGCACCAGCACGTCTGCAAGGTATATGGAGGCCTTGTTAAGCTGACCCGAGAGGATCTGAGGTCTGGGGAAGATTTTACAGTTTCTTATGACATTTCAAAATGTGACTCAAGAACCCTCTTATCTCCTTAATTCAGAAGCTCTTTCTTTAGCTAGTTACCTTACTTTTAGCTGTTTACCGAGACTGTTTATGGCATAATCTTAAAATTATTGCAAATAAATCTTGAGGGGTGAAGGTAGATCCTTAAGTGCCAACTGTTCCATCCCTCTTTTGCTCTTCCCTCAGGAAGCCAGCTGAGTTGCAGCTGTATGATGTATGTTTATATATATGTATAGGTATATGTATAGGTAATGTGTACGTATATTGCTTACAACATTTTTGCAAGCTGCTCTATTTTTTATGTCACGTAAGCAGTTCGTCTTCTTATGTTTTTGCTGCCTAGGGGAGAGCAGAACATTCATGACATCTTCATTAAATACAACATCCCTGTTACTAAACACTTTTTTATTCAGAATATTTTATACTTGAACAGAGCTGAACACTCAGTTTCTGTAAAGACCCACAGACATTAATGTCTCACCTGTCTGATTTCGCAGTTTCTCCAGAGTGCCTCAGTTTCTCCTCTTTTGAGAACAAGGAGTTCTGTCACACGTAAGTCCCACACCAAATGTTGCCCATTTATAGATCTATATTTTTGGAACACTTCACTGTCCAGATGCACTGCATATGGGAGGCTGGGTATCTGGTTTCCATTCCAGGGACCAGGCAGTAAAACTCATATCATTTAGGTGCTTTGAGTTTTTGGCTAATTTCAAGTCTGTGAGTAATGGCTGGGACTATTCATATCCTTGACACTAGGCAAATGCTCAAGAGATTTACTACAATGTTAAATCATAGTAACACAGTGATCTCCGACTCAGAGCTTTTAGTCACAAAGTCATTTTTCTTTACCTCATATCCTCATTCATTGAGTTTTCTGTGGTTTTGAGTAATTATTTTTCTCCTTAAACCTTAAATTCATGGCACAACTTACCTGTTATTTTACCCTGATAGTTTTGTCTTTAAATCAGACAGCTAAAATATAATAATTTTGGAAGGCTGCAATTTTTTAACATCTTTCCCCAGAACATCTCAAAATGCTTTATGAAAAATAACCAAGTTTTTCAGTATGTCAAAGGCACTTGTATAGTTAAAGGGAAATTGATTCTGATACAGCCCCAGACTTTCTTCCCAGCCCAACATTCTCTTGTCCTGATTCATTCCTCCTCTCTCCCTCTCCTCCTATGCTAACAAAACTTCAACCACCTTTGATTCATACCTCTCTTTAACAGCTATATCTAACTGTAGACTATTTCTTCTAAAAGCTGGATTATACCATCCTTCACATAGCCATCAAAACCTGTTTTCTTTCTGAAGTCCTTTTTTTTTTCCATACCTCTTTAATTTTCCAGTCACCTACTACCTATTCAATTTACGCTTTGTCATTCATTGAGTAAGCCTTATTTCTGCAGTATCTTTTCCTCCTTCCTTCTTTTAATGACCTCCATTTCAGTTCCACCCCTTCCATGACTCTTTTAACATTTTTCTTAATTCCTTATTCTTTGGATTGCAAAGCTGACTCTTCCTTTGCATGTATTTCCTTTTTGCTTGAATAAAAAAATCCAAAAATCAGCTTTGAAGCAAATTTTTTTTCCTTCCATGCCATTTTTCTTTTTGCTAATCAGTTCTACTTCTTTTAGCTAAGAGAGTATCTCTTATCCTTTAACTTTTAATGATGGAAGACACATTTGTCTTTTCCCACCTGTTCGAGTTTGGATTGGGCATGAGACATCCAGGGGAGATCTCAAAAGCAGAAAAAGATATGGATGGGACTGAATAAAAAGGGACAATGTCTACATGTGTTTGTTCACTGAATAAATTCTTTATTTTAAAACCATAATTTAAAGACTGTGGCGTGGGAACTCTCATTGCCATTCTGCATACTTTGTTGGGAAAAAATCATCAACAAAGACACATATTGATGCTGATTTGAGACAAGAGTGTCAGTTAATATTTTTCACTCATTTAGTAGTAAGTAATGATGAATACAGTACAGATGAAAGACATGGTGGTTCTGCTAGAGCTAGTGAGAAATGCTTTCCACCCTCTTTACCATCAGCGTTAAACAGCTGCCCAAGACATGCTTTAGTAGCCGTGCTACTTCTAAAACAGTACCAGATATCACGGTAGTTGCTTTTCTCAGAAGCAAAGTCGCAGGTTTGGGTCTCTTCTTCAGCTGCTGTCCCTCTCGGTGCACCATTCTGCCCCCTCAGCTCCCACCTACCTCATGGCAACTTTCAGCATGTACTGATGATGGCAGCGAGCAGCGCTGAAGTCTTGAATATTATATTATTATTAGTGTTAGTAGTATTATTATGGTCTGAGCTTCTCTTACTCCACTAATTAATTTGCTAACTAATTAATTAGCTAATTTAAGAAATAAGAATAGCAAGTAATAGGATATTGGGAAAAAGGCATGTTAGAAAATTACTGATTTCAAAATATTGAATTAAGAAGATGCTGCTTGTTCTCAAGACCCAGAAATGTACTTCTTGGCACTGCAATACTGACAATGTGTTGTTGCTTTTAACTAGCATTAAAGATTTGTTGTGTCTTTCTTTCTTGGATATAAAAAAAATCAAATATCCATGAAAGCAGCTGAAAGTACAGAAGATTAGTAAAGTTCTGAGTTTTAGCGAGACCATGATCATTCTGAAGATTTTTCTGTCTTGGTAGGAAATAAAAATACAGCATTCTCCCCTTTTTAAAAAAACTCCTGAGCCATTTTAGCAACACACATGAAATATGAGCACCATCCAGTGGCAGAGGACGTAAATGACACCTTGTATTCCCGATTTCCTCCTCTCTTCTTCAAACCACAGACTCTAACGAGGCATTTCAACGTTTATATTAAGTTTCCTGCATTTTTTAAACTGGCATAACTACATTTCTGCTAATTTCTCAGAGATGTTGTAGCAGTAGGAAGCTTTTTTGGAGTACACGGCATCTCAGCTGAACAGTGCATGTTAGTCTGTCATGGCGGTCAGTACAGTTAAGTATTTTCAGAGTACCTAAAACCCTTTTGCAAACACATTCTTCTTTTCTCTGCTATTACTATCATAAATATAACTGATTCCTCCCTAGTGTGACAAGATCACTGTTCGCCTTATGCCAGCACGACATTTCATCAGCTAGGATGCACCTGCTGGTCTCTGAGAATAGGATTATGATTGTTCAACTTTTTTTGTTCTTTTTTTCTTTCTCTTTTTAATTCTTACCTCTTTTTTTCCTTCTCTGCATGACACTCTGTAAGGTATGGATAAATTTTGGATACATCAGAAAAGACTAAAAACTGCAACAGGGCTGTAAAATCTCTGTTCTGCACTTCACTGAATTTGAGAACCTCTGTTGAAGAGTACGGAGGTAATGACATGGCCTTCATTTGTGCCATACTGGTGCTGACTGATTCTGTTCTCTTTCTTTGAGAAAATCGGATCTCACAAAGCATATTGGTTTCAGAAACCTTAGGTCTTCTGCAATAAATTATATTGGAAACCTGTTTTCACTTTCCACATAGATGATTTTGCTCTTAGGCTATTTCTGATTGTGTAAGACACAAATAGGTTTTTCTTTAATTTTAGGCATGACTGCCTTTTGCAATGATTTTTTCCTTAAAAAACAGGTAAATTAATTGTGGTTATGACTGACATGACACACAGACATTCTGGCTTTTAGGTAGATAAATGTCTGAAACCTCTCTCCTGCCCTCTACTCTTCTTTTACTCCTTTTTATCTGTAAGGACAGCAAGTAGCAATATGCTCCCGAAGTTGAAGGATGAAAGCCCCTTGGTTTTAACAGCAACTGTACATACAATTTCATACTTTGCTTCAGCAGTTCTTTCATTAATACTCAAGGACTTGGATAAATTATTTTTAATGTTTTTAAGCCTCCACATCTAGCTATTTTTTTGGACCAGTCCTGCTTCTTTAGGCAGGACAGACAGTTCCTTCCTTTTTAGCCCATCAGACTAAGCCAGGTTAAAGGAACTTCTGCACTTCAGGGTGTTCAGTCATGATTAAGATCAAATTATGAATCAAACATCTGGCAGTAGACAGGACATATATTCTGGTCTTTCTCAAGCCTTAAAAATTTCATAAAGCTGAGGTGAGACATGCTAATTGGAGTTATTAGGAAGCAACCAACTGAGAAGCAGTAGTTTAAATGAGTGGAAAATCTAAATACCCATTAAAAGTGTTCAAGGAGACAGGCAAAAGGGCAGAAACAAGACATATATTCCCCTTGCAGAATAATCTTCAGCAGTCTGCTTAAGTAGCATTACTCCCCTTTGTGATGCTTTAAACACAAGTAGCTATTGCACTTCAATAGTAAGATCTTGCTCACATTCTTTTTAACAGATCTTGTGTAGCAGCAGACATTTGGCCATCACTTCACATTTAAAACTAGGGTCTATATAACTATAAGCATGTGTCACTACAGGTAAGTAGTTTGTAATAACAGACTGCTGCACTCTGTGGACTGAGCAGAGGGGATGCATGACAACTACCCTGAGCAGTCACTTATTTTAGAAGGCTGATGTGATATGATGGCAGAAATCTGCTGCTGCTTTGCCACAGCAGGAATATTTTGTAAATGCTTGGTCTCTGTCTGCAATGGTGATCCACCACACACATACTAATATTGCCAATTGATCAGTTATGGATGAGCAACCTGCTTAAATGATGCCTGCTCTCGCCCATACGATCTAATACATGCATTCTAATACAATACATTCTAACACATGAAGCCTATGGCGCGTGGCAGCAAGGACAGGTAGCCCGGGAGGAATACAGAGAAATTGTCCAAGCAGCCAGGGATCAGGTCAAGAAAGCTAAAGCCCTGATAAAATGAAATCTGGCCAGAGATGTTAAGGGCAACAAGAAAAGCTTCTATAGGTATGCTGGTGATAGAAGGAAGACTAGGGAAAATGTGGGCCCTCTCTGGAAGGAAATGGGAGACCTGGTTACCTGGCATATGGAGAAGGCTGAGGTACTTCACGACTTTTTTGCCTCAGTCTTTACCAGCAAGTGCTCCAGCCACACTGTCCAAGTCACAGAAGGCAAAGGCAGGGACGGGGAGAATGAAGAACCAACCACCTGCTGTAGCAGATCAAGTTCAACACCATCGAAGGAACCTGAAGGTGCACAAGTCCATGGGACCTGAAGAGATGCCTCCATGGGTCCTGAGGGAACTGGCAGATGAAGCTGCTAAACCATTATCCACCACATGTGAGAAGTCGTGGCAGTCAGAGGAAGTTCCCACTGACTGGAAAAGGGGAAACATAACTCCCATTTTTAAAAAGGGAAAAAAGGAAGACCTGGGGAACTACAGGCCAGTCAGTCTCACCTCTGTGCCCGGCAAGATCATGGAGTGGATTCTCCTGGAAACTGTGCTAAGGCACATGGAAAATAAGGGGGTGATTGGTGATTGCCAACATGGCTTAACTAAGGGCAAATTTGTGCCTGACAAATTTGGTGGCCGTCCACAATGGGGTTAGTGTTGGTGGATAAAGAAAGAGCAGTGGACATCACCTACCTGGACTTGTGCAAAGCATGTGACACTGTCCTGCAGAACGTCCTTTTCTCTACATTGGAGACATGGATTTCACAGATGGGCCACTCAGTGGACAAAGAATTGGCTGGATGGTTGCAGTCAACAGCTCAGTGTCCAAGTGGAGACCAGTGATGAGTGGTGTTCCTCAGGGGTTGGTATTGGGACCAGCACTGTTTAACATCTTTGTCAGTGCCATGGACAGTGGCATTGAGTACACCCTCAGCAAGTTTGCCAATGACTCCAGGCTGCGTGGTGTGGTTGACATGCTAGAAGGAAGGGATGCCATCCACAGGGACCTGGACAGGCTTGAGAAGTAGGCCCGTGTAAACCTTGTGAAGTTCAACAAGGCCAAGTGCAAGGTCCTGCAAATGGGTCAGGGCAATTGCAAGCACAAATACAGGCTGGGCAATGATTGGATTGGGAGCAGCCCTGAGGACTGCAGGGTACTGGTGGATGAAAACCTGAGTATCAGTCAGCAACCTGCGCTTGCAGCCAAGAAAGCCAGCTGCATCCTGGGCTGTATCAAAAGAAGTGTGGTTAGCAGATCTAGGGAGACAATTCTGCCTCTCTGCTCTTGTGAGACCCCACCTGCAGTACTGCATTCAGCTCTGGGGCTCCCAAAACAAGGACAGGGACCTGTTGGGGTGAGTCCAGAGGAGGCCACGAAGATGATCAGAGGGCTGGTGCACCTCTCCTGGGAAGCCAGGCTGAGAGATGTGGGGTTGTTCAGCCTGAAGAAGGCACTGGGGAGAATTTACAGCAGCTTTCTTCTAAAGGGGATCTACACAAAAGATGGGGAGGGACTCTTTGACAGGGAGTGTAGAAATAGTATGAGGTGTAAGTTTTAAAATGAAAGAGGGTAGATTTAGAAGAGATATTAGGAAAAATCTGTACTGTGACACACTGGAAAAGGTTGCCCAGAGAGGCTGTGGCTGCCCCATCCCTGGCAGTGCCCAAGGCCAGGCTGGATGGGGCTTGGAGCAACCTGGGCTGGGGGAAGGTGTCCCTGCCCATGGCAGGGGGGTGGGAATGGGATGGTCTTTAAGGTCCCTTCCAACCCAAACCAGTCTATGGTTCTATGTTATGTCCTGTTTGTACTGTAATCCTTCCCCCATGGGGAGGAGCAGGGGCAAAAGAACATTTTGTTTTCTGAAGACGTTTTCATTTGTCTTACTTTAAATACATGTGCTGCTGTGAGACTGAAGGGGTCAGAGATGGACCTTAGGCAGCAGTAGGTGAGGAGCTCCGTTGCAGTGTGGGGCTTCCAGCGGGGCAGGACCCCCCCCCCCCAGCTCACAGAGGTCCTGGGCACCAAATGCACACAGATGTCAAGGAGCACCTTTCTCAGATGTATGGAGTGGTTTGGTTAATATATCTTGGACACAACTTCTTGAGCAGATTATATCAATGTGTTTAGCTGTCTTCTAAATGCTATGGAAAGCCTGTATGGAGCTCAGAGAGAGGTTTACTACATATGCAGCATCCTGGCTTGCTGACAAAGGTAGCTGTCGTGCTCCATGTCACCTGGGGTTTTCTAGGGCTGTGGCCTTCATGCTCAGATATATCACAGGGCCTTAGTCCAGCTGACAGGTGACAAAAGCAAGAATAACCACCACCCTGCTCTTACCCTCCACTCTTCTTGCCAATTGTAATTTGTGTTCCATTTCACCCTGCCACTTTTTGTTGGTGCTTTGATCACATCTGAGTATGAGATGGTACTGGTGGCAATGATATAATTACCTGTGACAAAAGATGATCCATATGTGTTGTTTACATATGGTTGCACATGAGTCCAGACCATCAGCTTATTGTTCTTGGCTAGGAAAAAAAAACACCAAAGGGTCTCTGATCACAAAAAAACAACCAAAGAAAAACACTAAAGAGGAAAGAAAATAATGCTGTGGGGTTTTTTTCCTACTTAGTACATCTACCTCAGTAGGAATCCCACCTAGCAAAACAAGTTTTCCTACACAAAGATGATAACTTGTCTCGGTTCCATAGCCTGTCCCTCCATCGATTTCTGCTGTCTTGAGTAGGCTGTAGGTTGACCTGAGCCAAGAGCAGTGCCCAGATACTGAGCAACCCTTGGGGCTACTTGAGTGCATCAGCCAGGATTAGATATTTTATGCAAGTTGTTGTCATCGTGTCCTCTTACCCATCCAAGGAGGCTAGAACATCCCAAGGGTGGCTACACAGCCCTCTTCTGACTAATGCTTACAGAGAGCAGAAAGAAGCAGGTTTTGTGTAGGCCCCAGCAGGAAACCTGTAAATTTTAAGTACACCTGTGACCTTAACAAAAAAGAAAAAAACAAAACAAACAACAAAAAAAAAAAGTAGGGGGGAGGAGACAGGAAATGCAGATAACCCACACCTGCTTCAATGTGGAGAAACTTGAACAGCAGTGTCTGAGTTACTCATACATGTGCTTGGGATGCCAAGTAGTTGAATAAGGAAGAAAAAGTGTGCTCCTTCAGAGAAGGGCTTCTCCCTTTCTTCCCAATACTCCTAAAGAAGACAGCTCCTTGGAAGGTCGAGGTAGGTGATTTTTGAGCATATAACATAAATATGGTTTCTAAAATGTTATAATTTACCCCTGTTTAGAGCAGACATGTCAAGGGCTAGACTTGACACCATGATGTTTATGTGACAGCTGAAGAACTATCATTTAAGAAGGCTAGAGACAGGACACTGAGGGCGATTATCTGTACAGCAGAAGGAACAGGAGAGCCTACAGCAGCAGAGGTAGTGTGTGGGAGCAGCAGTCCTTATCTAAAAACCAGGGAGTGTTTCTGTACTTCCTTCCCCATCACGCCCTTCTGATTTCAAATGGTTAATGGTGTGGAGAAGTGAGTGGCCTCTGCTTTGTTGTTTCCAGGTGGCACAGCTGGAACCTGTCTGGATCTAGTTCTCTCAGCGCAGCCGAGAAACAGAGGTTATTAGTAGTAGAGGAAGGTTTTTTGAGAGGATAGTTTAGAGAAGTCTGAAGTATTTCCTATGACAGAGCTGCTCTCAATTGTCAGGATATTTTACATTCTCTGTCTTTAGAAGTAAAAACTGAGCAAGAGAACAAAATTTTCATGTGTCTTTTTCCCACCTAAAGTGGTAAATTGTAGAATGAGGAAGCTGGGTAGAGATCAGAATGAGGGTGGTGAAACACTGGAAAGGCTTGCCAAGGGATGTCATGGGATTTCCATTCTTGGAGATGTTCAAAAGTTGAAAGGATATGACCACAAGCAACCTGCTCCAACTGCTAAGTGAGACCTGCTTTGAGCAAGGGGTCAGTGATGTAACCTCCAGAAGTCAATGCAAACCTTAGTCATTCTGTGATTCTAGGAAAGGATCAGAAGAGAAACCAAAGAACCAGGTCTGGCTCCATAAAAAGTGCCTTTCGTTTAGTAAAATAAAACACTGCAGTTAGCTGCAGCCAACTGAAATTCCACTCTAAAGAGAACAAGTGGGAGCAGCAACAACTCCTGTGTATGCTGCTTTTCAGTATCTCTTCACTACAGTCCATTAAGAACTCCCAGATAATCTTCCCATCTTCTGAACAAAAGCGTCTTCTCTTTGCTGTAATCCACCATCTGCAGCTCAGGCACTCTCTTTTTCTTTACCAAATTTTCAGCTTTATTGCAACACATACTGATTGCTCCCCTTGGTCAGAGCTATTGATACTCCTTGATTATTTAAAGGTGTATGAGATGGATGAGTGAACCTCTAATGGAAATGTTCAACATTAAGAGTTTACAGTTAAATTTAGTGACTGATAGACAAAAGCCTGACAGCTTTATAGACGCACGTGCTCTAGTAACCCTCTGCATCTAGGAGGGGCAGCATCTAGGAACATCACTCTTTATTATGATTACTAATGACTTGGAAACAGGTTGAACTTTGAGATGCTATTACCTGCAACTATTGACATTACTTGGATTGTAATGTCTGGAGGTGGTCCCCTCCAGATTATGGAGGTGATAAAATCTTCAGAGGCTTTAAAAAAAAAAAAAAGGGGGGCACATAATGGCAAATGAAAAATGCATTAGCAAATGTAAGTAATTCAGCTTTTAATAAGCACATGGAATTATTTATACACTTGCTAGGTTCTCAATTAATGGTAAACACTTGGCCATCTGTGAAAAACCTTTGCATACTTCACAGTGGTGATTCAATAAGCATGTGGATTGCTGAGAGATCTGAAGAATGGAACTGAAAATAAGACTCGGGGTATTATATGAATAGATACTTTGCATTCAGCTGGTATGATGATGTTCTGAATTAAAAAAAGGTAGTACAAGAAGAAATGATTAACAGCATGTGAGTGGAGGTGAGACCCAGGGACTTCTTGGGGAAGGAGAGATCAGTAAAAAGGGTATAGGTGTATCATAAGCCATGAACAATAATAGAGAACAAAAATTTAACACTTTTAATTTCCTGTTTCTGTGCTACAAGTGGGGAAGGAGGAGGACAAGCAGTGAATCAAGTTATCAGTTAACAACCTGCTTTTGATAGGCAAGTTTCATTACACAAACACAGCTGGGAAAAGGATCTCAGCCATGAGTGTCCAAGGGTCAGGATAAAGAAACACCAGCGTGTCTGAAAAAAGGAGGTTCCCAACTGCAGTAGGCCCATGTACAGTTGTTATGACGTGAACTGCTGAATCACCATGGTCACAGTCCCCACAACATGAACACCAGCGCTAGACATTTAGCTGAGTATTGGTCTCTATGTCCTTTTATTGGTTCTGACTGAAAATGACTGGCCTGTCCATGGCAAGAAAGGGTAAAGCTAGAAATGAAAACTGTGGGGTTTACTGTTACTCTGGAAAACTATATAAGCATAGCACAGTGCAGCTCTTATACAGCCCTGGGATGCTGCCTGGCACATTAAGGAAGGCAAAGCCTGCGTGCATCTCCACCTGCTGCTCCCGGGCCGTGTGCTCTGTGGGAGAACTGGTGCCTCAGTGGAGATGGAGATGGTCTCCTCCCCTCTTCATCCTTGCCACACAGCTCACCAGAAGACAGATAGCTAGAGATGACCAAATCTCCTCTTGCTGGGACGTGAGACTTTTGTGGCATGGTTGATTTAACAGGAAAAAAAAAAAAAATTAGTCCAACACTGATAACACAAAGGCAGCCAGGGCTCACACCACCTGTTTTCCCCTGGTGCTTTTGTGTAGTGCTTGACTGAGTAGACTTTGGCAGCAGAAATGCACATTCCTTGACACAGCAGGTGGTTTTAGCCACAGTATTCAACTTTGTTTAGCTGTTATCACAGAAAATCAGATTTGCTATGAGTTTGTGCATGTAATATTACAGCAGTTCACCTTAATTAGACACAGAAACTAACTTCAGTATCCCTGTTGTCCTTCTGGATAGCAAGATCAGCCAAAAGTCTTGTGTCTGTGCTAAGTATTTGAGATTTTATTCTATTAGTTTGTTTAGTGTGGGCATGAAGACATGCTGCAAGCAGTAGTGACTGCTTGCTGGCTCTGGCTTGTTAAAAGTTTCACAAATAAGGGATAATGACAAAATTGTGGTGGGCCTTTACATGTGCTCATGACTTTAAAGAACAATTATCAGTCACTGGGCCTATTTAGGCATTCTGCCCACTCTGCAGAAGGGCTTTCACTTCTCAAAAGTCTCTTTCTCAAGCATATACTCAAACTGTGAGTATGCCATCTCTTATCTTGCTCACCAAATAAACTCCCAGAATCTTTTTCAAGAACTGGGGTTTTTTTACTCCTTTACACCATCTCATGGTTCTTCTCTGACCCACTTCTGGTTTACAAGCCTCCATCTTGAAGTCTGACCTTTGGAATTGGATAATCTATTCTAGGCAGTGGCTTAAGTGCCACTTTCTAAATCCATACAATTTAGCTTGGTCAGTATTAACTTGTGTGTCCAACTCTTGTTCATACATTTTTATGTACCATTCATGTCACTGTTCATCTCAGGCTGAGGTCCTATAGAAGGGTCTGGAGTTACTCAGTTTGACCCATTATTTCTTTTCAAGTTAACAAAACTTCTCAAGTAGTCTAAGCTTGCTAAGAATTGCTGTGATCAGTGTTCACACAATTCTTTCAAAAAAGTCTTGCATACAGGAATTCTGCTTTGCAAATTGCTCCTATTGAATCCCTGCTGTTTAACAAAATCCTAAATTACTCAGGAGAGAAAGTCTTTTTATATTATGTGACATAATTATACTTTTTGTCATCTTTTGCTACTGCAGATAAATGTACTTCTATGTTCTGCCTTGTATCTATGATTATTGACAGTACTATCAGTTCTGTTAATAGAATTTTCTTTGTTCAGACTCTGCTTTATGAACTTACAATTAACTCAGACTTTCCTGCAATAGGCTTCTTCTCCCTTTGCCTTCCTTCTCAGTGTTCCTCCATTCCTTCCTTCTGATTCATATCAGTCAAAATATCAGAAAGGTCTTATCTTGTGAATATGTGTATAATATACATACCAGAAGACAAATATTTCTAATTTATATGTAGACATAGACGTATATATACACACAGACACATAAATAATGGTTTTATATGTATTGTTTTATTTGCATATTTTTCTACTTTGTCTCTTAACCAATTCTGTTTTGCCACTGTTGTTTTCATCCAAGTAGAGGGGTTACAGTTTTTGGTGTTGATTTTAAGTTTCCAGGCATGTTCACAAAGTTAAAGTTCACAAGTCAAATTATTTTTTCCAAATGATTCATTTCCTCTACTTTGTTTTCAGTTTCAAGAACACTGAATTAATTATCAGTAATATTTTTATTTCTCATTCTGTTTGCACAAAGCCAACATAAAAAGTCGTGAATACATCTGTACTGTGTGATCACATCTACATGATCACATAGATCACAGTGAGGCCCTTTCTGTGATGCCAACAGTTTCTAGCTCTGTGATCTAAAATCCTAATTATCTGTCAAGATGAGGCCTAAGTTCCTTTGTGTTGGACAAACACATCTGACTTAAGACATGAACATACATAGATAGGTTAGTACCGGTCATGTCATGCAGAACAAAAGCCCTTGTGATAATGCAGCACTCCCTCTTGACTCTAAGTTATTAGTAGATGTGTAAGATGGTGCATATCTTGTTCTCCAATCTGTTTTGTTATGATCAGAAGTGAACACCAATCACAGCTCTAAGTCTTGGAATAGCTGATACCTCAGAATCCAAGACACTGTGTTTCCCAGGTATGAGACCAGTAATTTTTGACCCTGTCAAACTTCTGCCCTTCAGCCCACTTAATTGGCCTCAGATTGGATCTACCCAACAGCCCTAACATGCTGGCCATGCAAATGCTCCCATGATATCTCAGTAATATTTGCTAGGTGAAATGTATGTCCTTTAATGAGCAATTCTGGTTCCTTTTGTTCATAAATCAGGTCCCTGATATTGCTCTATAGGCAATTAGAGATACTTTTCTTTTGCTCCTCATGCTTTGATGTCTTGATTAATTTTGTTCACAAACCTTATTTTGGCCCCCAGTTCCTCTTTTCATCTTTTCCCTTTTTTGTTAAATACCTTCCAATTTGTTTAGCTGGGCTGTCTCCTCAAAGTTTTCATTACATTGACATAGATTCCAGTCAGATGATACAACCCCTTCACCTTGTGGAAGGCTAACCAAACGTGGTAGCAGAAGAGAGAACATCAGTCCTATCACAATTACCAAGCAGACAAAAAAAAAAACCCAGTCTCTCTCTTCAGGTGGTAGTGAAAGACAAATGACTTCCAGGAGGCCGCCTGCCTGTGCTCCTCCTTCAGCCCACTTCTGAGTTTCTCTTTAAAACAGTCTATAGACCACGAAGATACTATGGTGCAGCATCATTAGGCCACCGTCTTCAGTGTATCCTCATTACTGATTTCACAAGCCTATTGAATCTCAAAATACAGTAGAGGCTACACTGTAATGTAGAGGTACCCAGCCAGCCTTAAATGAACTTGCTTGATATTACGGTCTGCAATGGCCCTAGCCCGAGAACTGTAACTTACTGGAGAAGGAGGAGACAATTAGCTTGCTTTGATTTCTTTGTTGCTTGCTTTCCTGCTGCCAAGACTCAAGCAAGCCTGACCTTTTTTTTTTTTTTCTTCTTCTTTTTTTGTATCAGTTCTGAAAACCAGTTTTGATACTGCAATACCTCACTGCAGACCTGCCAGTAGCTGTACTTAGAGAGTGGCACCTTGTGTCTCTGCCTCGGGGAGTTAGCACACCATCTGCTGTCTCCTTGTCCTTTACAGGATGTTCTCTCAATTCCGTTTGGGGGAGAAGGCATCACACCAAACTACATTCTGATCTGCAAACTTGTTTTAAACATTATGTCCCTGAACCAGAAATGAATGCAAACTATTATTTGAAGTCTTTGTTTTAACGAAACACTGTCCAAGTGACTATTCTTTCTGGAATCCTGATTGATTTTTTTGAAAGTCTGTTGATCTGAAACTTAAAAAAAACCTAAAACACAACAAAACAAACAAACAAACAAAAAAACCCAAACCAAAACCGTAAACATTCTATCTCAGTGGAGTTCAAACCAAGCTGGACTGGTTTGGACAAGGCTGTCTGACTTGTTTGGATAGAGGGAGCTCTCTTTTATGGGTGTATTTAGTTTTCTTATAGCTGAGAATTGTGCAGATTTGTTGTACTTTCCCTTTTCTTTACAGTAGCTTTCCTTCCTTCTTGGCCAGCTGGCACCTACAATATCAGCTGCAGTTATCATGTTGATGACCTAATGATCTAACATGTGAAATTCTTCTGTTTTCCTCTTTGTTGACCAGAGCGCAACCACGCTTTACCTCCCTGTCCTGGTCCTGGTTTTCTTGTTGCCATTGGTTCTGTGTAACAAATCTCTCCCTCCCATCCCTCTGCGGCCAGCTCTCTCCCCTTTGAAACTTTGTCTTATCTTAAGCTATATCTCATGTCTACTTCTCAGTCTAATTTATCGCTCTTCTGGACAGCTATCATTTTGCACTGTGTATTCAGGAAGTTTCTCCTGGGTTGTGGTAAGAAAAAAAACCCCACAGCTCGGCTGTTATCAGAAATAACCACTGGTTTATGATTTCTGAACTCCCTAGTAAATCTAGGTGCTAACCACATTTTTAAAGGAAATATTTGAAAAGATATGATAAAACTGCATGTTTTTGCATATAAATCAAGGACCTACTTGGTGTTATGAAGAATCTCCTCATTTGGTTGTTCTGTTTTTACAATTCATCAGATGCAATATCTAAAATTAGCCAGTGGCCACATGTAGAGGAAAAAATACTGGGTTAGATAATATCACTGAATTGTAATGTAAGGAAATTTCTAAGAAGCACTGTGTGAAATTCCATAACCTTGGCAAGTCATTATACCCCAAAATATTTTGAAGGGGTTTCCAAATGAGTTGAAGAGCAAGAATGTATTACAACTGTCATTTTTTCAGTCTCCTTGTCTCCAGCAGTTACGAGTAATGGTAACTATGGAAAACATTTTAATGATATAGACAGCTGGATAGAAGTCATCAGCTGGTTTCATGTTGTCATAAATGTTTTTACATGATTTCTAGTTTACATAAGTTTATTATTCTATTAGAACTTGGAATTAATAAGCAGATGAAAGAGAAAAGACTTCTTAATATGTATATATTTGATGGGATAAGAATAAATCCTTCAAGACAAGAAAGAACATTGTAAAGATATTTATGAAAGAATGTAACACAGTTCAGCATTCAAATCAGTGGAACTAAAGGAAGAATAAGGTGAGGTAAGTAAATAGCAGCCAGGATTTAAACTCTGTGTTGCACCTCTTCATACTGCAAAAACATGATAGCACTGATGTGGAACAGGACTGCCCAGGCTTACTAGCTCTGAAGATCCACCGCTCATAAAATTTTAATAAGCTTTATAACATGTAGCTTTTCAGAAAGAAAGAGCCTGACTGTAAAATTACAGTCTTTGCGGAGTAAGGGCTAAAAATGCAGAGTAACATCTGGACAAAGATGAGCTAGAGGAAAATACATGTCCTCACTCCAGAATTAATCAGGAGACAAGGTAAAAATCTTGGCTTTCGGTATATATTAATTGGGGGAGGGGAGGCTGTTGGGTTTTGGTTCATGACACTCTTCATAAAACCGGATTCCTGCCAGGACCCCATTTGAAGTAGAGAGGTGTTGCTATTAAAGCCATAGTCCTATTTTAGTACTCTAAACCAGCCTCTGCTTCAATTATTCATATGTATTCCATATAAGTTGTACTTGAAGGACTTGGGTTCTTGAAAACAGAAGCTCTTCAGGATAATTTCTTAGCCCTGTCCTTCATGATATATATGTATATTCATAGCTCTTCAGAGTACTATTTCAGCCCAATCCTTTGTGATACATCCATCTGCAGAGCTTTAATTCAGAAGTAAGATATTAGAAAACCAGTCATAGCAGTGAGGACAGTGATGAGGAAAAGGTGCTTTTTGAAAGAGAGAGAGGCCCCTCAGCCGTGTGGAGGTAACACGGGAGGCAACCTTGAAGGGGAAGACAGAGGAGAAGACCCAGAAGGATCAAGTCAGAAAGACACAGGGACACTGGTGAGGAAATTGGGGAAGACAAAGCAGCTGATAAAGATGCAGGTGGGAGCAATCAAATGCCAGGGGAGATGTGGTCCCTCCAAGAACATGCCTGCCAGCGGAGAAGCTGGAAGGGAAAGGAGGAGCGAAGCTGGCGTCTGAGAGGACGGCCTTTGCCGGAGGCTCACGACTGAATGAGACTCTTTGGCAGACAGCGAGTCTGTGTCGGTGCTAGAAAAGGTCAGCCAAGTGGTAAACCCTTGGGTTTGGTACCAGTTCATTGCCTTTCGAAGCGGGCCTGCCCCTCTCTTTATGTCCTGCAGCTTTCAGCATCCTGAAGCTATATGTACTGCTCTTCATATAAAGGCATTATGTAAAAGCCTTTTTTCTTTTTCCTGTGCAGTCTCCTACAGCGTGCCAGGTGGCATGGAAGGCAGAACAGTTGCACAAAATGCCCTTTTTATATCAGGCAGCATTTAAATCGTGCTGTTCGTTGAGCGTGGCCCCATTCCCACTGAAGTCAGTGGGTGCTATTGAGCAAAGCTACCGCGATGAGATTAGGCCTTATGCTTTTGAGGCACCGCCCTGTTATAGTCCACACCTCAAATAGCATCTTTCCTCTAACAAACAAGCAGGGATGGATGGGAGCAAGCTGCTTCCCTGGCTGTTTCCTGCAGCACTATTTTATACCCACCTTCTGCCCACCCATCTGTTCAATCCCTGTTACAAAAACTGAAAGCATTCCTGCTTTTTAAATGGGTGAAAAATGCCTCAAAAGAGGAATAGGTACTGTGAGATCTCCATGAAATGACTGCCGTGCTTTTCCCAATTAAATGAGTCAAAACCAGGAAATTAGGAAGACTTTTATTTGTTCAAGGATATGGTCTTTTCTGAGCATTTTGTGGAATTGGCATATTTTGTCAAGGATTTATCCAAAAGTCGGTGATCAGCTCTAGTGCCACTCAGTCTACGTTTACAGAGTCCTAGGCTAATCTTGAAGTATTTATTGGAGCAAAGCTGCTGGCCGATGCTTCTGGGAGCCTTTGCCTGTAGGGTGAGCTGCAGAGCTCAAACATGAGTCCACAGAGCAGCCACAAGTTTTGGGAAGCCACCAGCCCCGGGGAGCACTTGGCAGCCAAGCTCCATGCGGTGGCACCATTAGTCACTGGGTAGCTCTGGCCCTCCACAGACCTTGGCTTTAGCCACTGGTAAAGCTTTGGAATTTGTGACCAGGTCCTGGCTCACCGCTACCTTGGGGGGTGGCGGGCTGGTCTTCTCCTCACTTGGGAAGCAAGAATGAGGCAGAGCTCCAAGGGGGCAATGAGGGACAGACAGGGAGAGCTGCTGCCATGGGAGACCCTTCCCAGCCTCCTGGGCCCTGTAAAGGGAAGCCCCAGTGGGGAGCGGTAGGGCTTGCTGACCCGAGGTGACGTTCGCTTTGCTGTATTATCAGGGGCTGCCTTCCTTAAGAGGGGACCACTCCTTGCAATGACGGGGGCCAGCGCTTAGAAAAACATCTTCAGAAAAGTCGGCAGATGATGGCAAGGATCCCCTCTTAGTGAGACTGTGGTCCTTCTCTAAGCTGAGAAAGGCTTTCAGGTCAGAATGCAGGAAAGGGATTTTCTACAGCAGCCAGATAAGGAGGTCCATTAGGAAGCTCCTTGAAACGATGGGGTAAGGTTACTTGGTGTTGTGCCACGGTTTGGAGAGGCATATTGAGCCAGAAAAGACTCAGCAATACTCCTCGAGCAGGGAGGGAATTTACTTGCTTTTAGATACAGTCATAAGGATCACCTTTAAATAATCCAGACTGCTAACTTGAAGTTTTACTGCTGGCTTTGCAAGTAGCTGGGCAAAAATATTAGTGACAACTGCAAAGAGAAAACTGTAGCAGGAACTAGATCTGGCTATGCATGGGGAGTGGCTCATTGTGTTGGCTCCCAGTTTTTGCTCTTCTGGTAATTAAATCAGTTTATTCATCAGCTGCTCAGGAAGGAAAAGGAAAAAAAATACGTAGACTGAAGACCCTCCCTGTGACCAGAGGGGACGCTGCTGCTGGGGCCACCTTGTCTCATGGACAGATGAAGGCTGGTAGAGATGAAGAAGCGCTTGTGTGAAAACAGACCCAGCTGGAAAACAGCCTCTAGAAATCACGTAGTTGAGAGCTGTATTTGCCTTATTATAAAAGTAGCTAAGTTCAAGCAACGTCTGTCTCATATGGCATCTTTATAGAGTGATCTAACCTTAGATGGGGACCTGCTACTAGTCACAGCTGTTCATTTTCATAAAAGAAAAAAGATACTTGCTGTTTGCCAGACTGGGCCTGTGCTGAACTTCATCTTTTCCTGACTTTTTTGTAAAGCCAAGGCAGCTCAGCACCCTGGCTGTTTTTCATGCCATGACTAATGCTAGCTAGTTTCACCGAAATCAAGGTTTATGAAAGAGTCTCTTCAAACATTCCTGTTTGAAGCTTATGGCTTAGGCCCTTATCTGAGGAAAAGGAGTGATACACAACAGAAATGAATTTTAGCTTGAATTACTGAATGCGGATTCAAATTCCAATAAAAACTAAGTCACTGGGATTTGTGGTATTTTTAAATATGAGTTTCAAATCAAACTGCTTTCCCTCTGTTGATGATCTTTTCCACACAGAGAGCATCTTGCTGTATTAAAGAACAGGCTTATCAGCAAAAAATATGTTGCAACAAAGACTTAGTCTTTTCCATTAGGTTTATCTCCAATTAGGAAAATAAATATTAGAAACTGCTGAGCAGCTGCCTTGAGCAGGAAAAGATTTAGAGAAGTTTCTAGCTGAAAGAATATTGTCTACTGTAAAATTTGGGGTGGAAGAAGGTTGAATACCGCCTCCGGTACAAATGGTGCTAATAGTCACCTTAAAAGATTAATCCAACAATAATTACTCTCATTTTGTGCCATTTATAGACTACAAGTCCCACTCTGCAGTGCTTCACAGTGCTGCAGGGCAGAAGACAGCTTGCAAGATGTGAAGCTGAATGTTGGGAACTGTAGTCTGTGCACAGTGCAGCTCCATATTAAAGGTTATTACGAACAACCTGTTTTCTGCAGACAGACTGCAATATTTCTGACAATTTCTAACCTTCCATTTGCCTAATATTACAGTCTTTTGATGCTTAGTTAAAAAGGAACATTCTTCTGCAATTTGAACAGAAAGTATTTCACAAAAGCAGGTGAAATAATAGAGTGTTTCTTAGGTGATGTGAGAACTTATTTTTATAAAATTAATTTCTCATCAGGGAAGCAAAAAGAGATGGAATAAGACAGACTACTCTTAAATTCTGTGTAAGGAGCTTGTGGAATACATGGTTCAGTCAAATGCGTTTATTATTTTCTAGACTCGAACATGCCTGCAATTCTGTCTGAGCCTACAGAAAGTATAGCTGGCCCAAAGGCACTCCAAATACTAGGACAGAGGAAAAAAGAGTGGGGATTTGGGGATCAGAGCCTGCTTTGCTGTTTCTGATTGGGTTTTGGCCCCTGAAGTCTGGGTGTCGTCAGTACACCCGTGCCAGGAGGTCGGGCTGGTGCGTGCCAGCCGGAGAGGGGCTCTGGCTCCCTGGTGCTGCCCCTGCTCTCCCCACACCCGTGGGAAGAAGGGAAAACTGCTTCTCATAGCTGAGTCCCCCGTGGCTCGTGTAATCTGTAGATATTGGAGCTCAGCAGTCATTACGGACCCGGAGGCATGGAGTTTTGGTCCCAGGCTCTGGGGTGCATTATGGGCTAAATGAAATCTTGCGCTCCATGGCTAAGACTCTAATTGCCGTTGTCAGCACTGTAGGGCTGCAGCTACCATCCATCTGCGGTAGATATAAATATATGTGCAGAAGGTAGTAAAGAAAGTCTTAGTGTGCATAGAGGAAAAAAATAAATAGCTGGAAGTCTTTAAAGAAAGAAGATGTATATTAAGATAGAAGTTCCCGACTCCCACAGCAAATAACAGGTTTTCAAGAGGGTTTTCTTTTCTCCTCTGTTGGCAGCCACTTCATTAGATAATTGCTGTGTTCCAGCCAAATGATACTGCTACACAGTTTCTGGAGATTGTCTGGTGCTTATTAGGGCAGGAAGATTGTCCATTTTATAAGCGTTACAGACAAAATAATAGGAAACTCCCAATAGCATTCTGTATTTACTGCTGTGCATGCTATTGGGAGTTAGAAATTCATTTTCCTGGTGAGATGTCTGTTTTCTAGTATCCAGCACAAGCAGTTGTGCTAGACATGTACTTATTTTCTTCTGGAAGACAAGGGTTCATTAATTTGTCTTTGTTATACCTATTAAGATGGGATTTCTCTATTAAGAATGCAGGGAAGGGAAGAAGCAGTGAAGTAGTTTTCTTCTAGACTTGGGGACTATGCAAGCAGATAAGGAATTAAAGTGTTTTTTCTTCTTCTCACTGGTCTGCTGCTACTTATAGTTGTGAAGGAGGAGTACAGTCTACCTTCTTCCCCCAGACTCTCTGAGTGGTTTTATAGGAAGCATGTAGTGTGGAGGAGGACAGGTCATACGGTGTGTTTGCCAAGTTGAAACATGAAATTAAAGAACAAAAAAAACCTTGCAGCTCTTTGCAACAGCCTCCTAATAACTCCATGACACAGTGGAGAGGGGCAGTCTGGTATCTCTTGTAAGACCGTTTTAATCAGCTGGTCCAAATGCCAGAGTAAATCTCTACCAATTTGCCAACAAGTTTGTCTAAATGCAAGCAGTGCTTTGTTTGCTGAGCAGAACAATTCAGAAGACCACAGGGTGAGGCAAATTTGAAACTTTTTGCAGTTACGACAAAGTCTGGTACGGTAACGTGGTACCCTGACGGGATGCTGAGGGTGCATCCTGATCCGTCCCTGAAAGCCTCAGGGCAGCACTTCCTTCCCCGCAGCAAAGCACTGGGGCCACAGCCTGGATTCAGCTGGTCAGGGTATACCTGAGATTTTTGTCCTCTTGACTCCAGGTCAAATCCCGAGTCCTCATATAATGCATGCCAGCTTGATCTTCCCATGCCTGGTTACATAAGGTCTCCTGAGAACCCTTTTTATAAAATGACATGTGGGAGATCATGGTCAGTGGCTTCTTAACATGGTTTGTAGACTAAAGAGTTAGGGATTTGGTAGGGCAAAGGATCTCACCTTCATCTTTGAGTATATTTTTCTGAAATTGGAAGGCATTTGCTTCATCCTAAGGTAGAAAACCAGCCAAAGTAACTTTCTTCCAATGATAGGTCATAAAAGTTCTGGTATCTAACATTAAGCTAGCTACTGTTGGCTCCTTTTATAGAAACAGGTTTTTCTAGAGAGCGATTCATCTCATCCAAAGAAAGACATCTAATGTAGGTCAAATGAATTACTCTTTGGAAGCATCTAATTTTCTTCCTTGACTGGAAAGGGAGCTTGGGATGAGTAACTCAGGTGCCTGAAAGTGAAACCTCTAAGCCAGGAGGAGACAAGTCTCACTTGGAACAGTGAGCCAGAGAAAGCTCCATGGCAGGGAATTGTGATAAACCTTGCCAGGAGACAGACCTCACCAGTGTAAATGCTCGGTGTCTGTACAATTAGTATTTATTTTATGGTATTATTCGACATGCTAGTAACTCCTTAATGCTAAGTTCCTGTCTCTCTGGCTTTAGGGTGCCCGTATATCTTATCTCTGCATTCTTGGATTCTCTTCCTTTCCTGTCTAGCGATCGTTGGCTTTCCCTCTCCCTTGCTCTTCCTTTATTAGGTTTCTCCTGACCAGCTCTTTCCCTTGACCTCTCTGCCACACAAGGTGCGAGAGGAACCCTACAGTTGTCTAATGCAGAACTGCATGAGCTCACAGTTCCTCCCACGCTGAAGAGCTTTAAGGAGTTGTAATTGCACGAAGGAGGACCTGAGGGTTGTCCTTAGCGTTGCCAGCAGCGCTCCTGTACCAGACACTGGCTTCTTTCATTCCTTGTCTGACTTTGGGTTTCGTATCCTACTTTTCTGTCAAAGGGAACTCTACCAGCTTCCTGCTTCTGCAGATGGAAGCGGCTGCCTGGGAAACAGCAAAGCCCGCTCTGAACCAGGGAGAAGCCAAGCCTGTTCAGCAGGGAGGCAACAGGGACCACTGCAAGCATGTGTTTTTCAGGCCAGGGACTCCTTAAACAAGCCACTATTCAGGGGAAGGTATTTCTCTTTTACTATGACAGTCTCTTTGGAAGAGTTTTAGTTAGGGAAACCATTTGTAATTTCACTCGCAAGTTGATTGTACCTACTGGAATGCCCATTCCACATGGATAATGGGTTCTGCACATTCATGGCACAGACCCCAGGAACACCTTCCTGAAGATCATCCCTCTTATTTTTCAAGTAATCTTTTCTAATAACCTGAGTGATTAATGGTATTCTAGTTGACATTCTTTGACTTAACCTATTTGTCACCCCTACCAGAGTCCCGTGTTTGGAACAAAGCAGAAAGCAGCATTTTCCCCCAAGAACAGCAGAAAAAAAAAAAGTGAATGAGAGACAAAAGGTCTTATTACATTCCCTGTATTTGTAGAAGTGTTCTGTGTAAGTCCTTGGAGATTAAATGGATGATAGTTGTATTAAGTTTTAATTGATGCTGCCTCCTAAGAGATAATGCAGTCGTGACAGAGCCAGATCCTTCTGGTGTGTAAATTGCCATGATTTCACTGATGACCACTGAGCTTCACAAACTCACACAACCTGAGTACTAGGTCTATGAGGCCTCACTGAATCTTCAGAGTTCACTGTGAATGGATACTGCTGTATTTAAGACTGGCATTGATGAATATAAGTAATTTGTTGTAGTGGGAGCAACCTTTTTATCATTTTCAACTTTTGCTTTCTCTGTTATTCCCTAGTCCAGTAGTTTATTTTTTATTGTCTTTGTTCAGTGGCATTAATTTTGCTTATTAGTAAAAGTTGTACTGGAAGATGTTGAAATAGTGGGAAGTGTCTCATGCATAACATAGTTTTATTATTTGCTACAAATGAAAAAAAGTCTCTTATTGCTTATTTGCACCACATTAGCTCTTACAACCTTAACTAGGTCAGGGCCCCACTGTACTGGAGGGATATGCCATAAAAGAGAATCCCTGAAGCAAAGGACCTAAAAGTGTAGAGATAAGAAACTGCAACTGGAGGAAACAAAAAAACAGGGAGGACATGAAAAGGTCTAGATAGGCACGAAAAACAGAAACTAATTTCTATCTACACAATTCCTGGGTGTATTAAGCTGATCAGTAGTAATGATAGCACCTCTGTTATTTGCCTTTCCAGTAAGGCTAGGCTGAACATATTAATTGTGTTTGTATTACCCACTTGCCTTTTTTCCTGGTTTTTGAATGCTTTAACACAGTCTTTGTATTAATTAAAGCTTTTGGCTGAATGGGATTGTTTGGCCTGGACAAACTGGACTTAAAAGCTCAGCCTCTTTCACAGGATCAAGGAAGCCAAGGCCAATTGCTCGGATAACGACCTGCGGAGCAAGGTCCTCCCACTGTTATGATAGGCAAGTCAGTCATTTGTCCTTCTGACAGGCATTAAAAAATCAACAGCAGCCAGTCTAAAGCCATCATAACCTCAAAGGCACTTTCTATGACTGGTATGTCACTAAAATATAGTTGCGCCTTCTGCCATGAGATACACAGTGCTCCACGGTTTTAGTGAATGCAGGTAGCATATCTTTAAAAACAGTATAATAATGAAGAGATAGGGAGGACACCACATTTGCCAGATTGTTTAATTTCATAAAGCTTACTGGAGGACAGGGCAGAATTAGACTGTACATAATTAACCTGAGTTTATCATTCGGGAAGATTTGTCTAGAATCTCTTCTCATTTTCACTGATGCCACCTGCTATCTCCATTATTTATTTCAATAACCGACCTACATACTTCACATAGTCATCCTTCCTGCCACCCATTTTCCACCATCATTAACCTCACAGACTTCTACTCTGAATGTTTCTAGTAGAAAAATTATTGAGGTCCCGGGCTTGAGAGGTTACTATCTAGTAATGAGTAATCTAGTAATGAGCCAGCAATGTTCTGAAAGAAATAAGATAACGAGCAAGTATAACAATTAGCATCACAAACCCTATTTGCTATTATCTATTTGATGAACCAGAAGGTGCAAAGAAAATGTAATACCTAGTATATATGAGAACACTAAGATCAAAGTAGTTTTAAGGTGACAAAGAAACATGAGTGAACTAACAGAGCTAACTGTATCTCCATGACTTTGCAACTCAGCTAGCGGCCGTGACCAACGTGATCTTGTTGCTGTACTCTGTGACGTTCTCAGAAGTCCACACTGGCCTTCTTCCTTACAATGTTACCCCAGTCTGGCTTGCAGATAGATTACCTTCTTACGCCAACACATTCAAAACAGAACTGTGTTTCAGGGGACAACATACTGGCAAAAAACTAGCTCTTTTATTCAAAAAATATGGTTCTGCTGAAACTTTGTGTCTTTTCTATCATTACAGCTTTTTAACAGGTCTGTATATAAATGTCTATGGCTCTCATCAGTATCTTTGGTAGCAAGCAGTTCTTTATGGAATTTGTATTTGCCAGGGTATATCATCTGCTGATGTTAGTGCTTCTGAGGAAAGGCAGGTTTCTTGGCTGAAGAGCAAGCATCTTAATTTGTAGTTTTGACACAGCTGGAGATGCGTGGCAGCAAGAAAGTGAAGGAAGGAAGTTGTTTGTGCATAAATAACTGAATCACCCAGACAGATATCTTCATAGCTGAAGTTGCCGCAAGACCAAATTTTTATTGGTTTTTTTCCTTTGTCTATAAATCAATACTTATTTTATCTGATTGTGCAGAATTCAGTAGTCACACGTTGCCAGCTTGAAAAAGCTTCAGAAACTAAACTGATTCCTTTCCTGAGCTCTGCAGAAGGAGGTTTGTTTCCTTGTTAGATATTTTTAGGAATGCAAGGCTATACGTAATTATTGACTGAAATTAATTGTCCTGCTTCAAGATACATGAAGTGTTCATTTCTAGAAATTTAGTATGACCATACAGCTACATGTTTAAGCATTTGAAAATGTGACTTTTTTCTCTAGCAATAGGCCAATATTCCATTTACATTGAGTAACTTTTCTCTGAGATTTCTTCACTTTCTAAGGATATCTCTAGAAATATCAGCAAATTCTTACCTAATGAATGTATTTTGCAATATCAAACCATAGAAAGAGATAAACATAAAATAAAACCCCATACAACCCTACAATTAAATGGTCAGATCTTGAGTTTCCTTAGAGTGGATAAATTTTTCTTCTTAAAGGAAGGAAAAATTTGCTGTCTTACTTCTGGGAATTGCGGTACATCTTCACCTCATGTTTGATCTAGGTCTAGTACTTTACAGCAGTAAGTCTTAATCCATGTGCAGAACGGGAAGAGGATGGAAGTCTGTTTGGGCACAGACTTGGTGAAGTATACTAAGAAAAGTCTTGCAGGTAAAGAACTAGTCTGAGTACTCCAAGATTTCCAAAGTCATTGTAATTCCATTCCCAATTTCATCTACAGTGCAGTTGGGAAAATCTTTTACATTTCTAGTATTGTTGTGGACAGTCTAAAATGTCCCTAGGAGGATCAAATCTCTATTTCAGAATTCACCAAGTTAGAAACTTTTCCATTTATTTAGTTATTTTCCAGGTCATTCAAATGTGCAACATCAGTATTATCAAATCTGTGTGGACATAAATGCTTTGAATTCGTGCTTGGATGGTAACCATGGGCATTAACGTGCCATATTATTTGCCTATAACAGTGGGATTAAACCAAAAATCGCTGGTAAGTGATGTTAGGGCAGACTTTACTACAGGAAGAACTGGGAATAGAGTACTTAGTGGATGCTTTTAATAATTATAATAATACAAAATAATCCCTTCAAAAGTTCTATGCTACTTTCTTCAGTGCCAGTGTGCTTCTCAGATAGCTTGTGGATGACTGTTTCAGAGGGTGCTTTCTGTATGGAAAAACAGACTGATCTGTCTGCTAAACCTTTTGTGCAGCAATTCTCCTTGCATTTAGATGCTATAAATTCTGAAATTGCTCACAGGAGTTTACACAGTGCCAGTTCATCAGACATTTGTGAGATAGGCGATGCATATACTTAGAAATATCCTGGGCTGCATGTTAAAGTCTATAGACTGGTGAGTTGTTCTGGTTCTGCTTCCAAAATACACGCTTGGGCACACGATGGTTTGATCAACAAGCAAATGAAGATCACATACACTTATCAAAAGGCAAACATAATTTGGTGTCGTCAGAGCAAATTCCATCTTGGTTAGATTTTCTCTTTTCTTTCTGATTCTAGCCTTTTATCAGCCCATCACAGCGTAAAAATAATGCTCCTGGTCTTTCAGGCTTTATTATTTAGCAAAGGCTTAAGAGGAAATTAGAATCTGGCCTCTTGTTTGGAGAATGATCAAGACAGGACTTACTTCATTCTCACCTAGTTAAGGCCTCTTTGAGAGTGTTTTGTCTCAGTATTCAGGAGATTTACATCAGTCAATATACAGACAAATGAAAAAGCAGGAGATTTCAATAACTTTTCTATGACCTTCAAAAACAGATGGATTCTTCTGCAAGGCTTTAGAATATCCAGTTGTCCCCATGAAGTCAGATGACGGCTCAAGGTCAAACAAAGGTTGTGTCTCAACACAACCGCAGGTATATGTGTTGAGACTAAGCCACTCTTGTCTCAGTGATACAAACATTAAAGCCCATGTGAAAGAAAAACTTGTAATAAAAAGAAAAAAATGTTGAGAAAGATATCTGGACTGATAAAATTATAACATTTGTCTACAGATAACTGAATCCTTAACTACTGATTTTTGCAGAGACAAAAATTTCCAGATATTATGTTTCCTTTAGATAGTCACAAGCATATACCTGCCTTTCAGCCCTTTGTGAAAGAAGGCTTGTGAGCTATAAGGCAGCTTCCCTAGGGAGAGACTGGCTTCTCTCTCTCTCCAGGACCTCTGCCTAATGCAGGTATTTGTCTTCCTCCGGGGAGAGAATACTATCACTCCGTTAGAAGTGAAGTCAAACAAAATGACACAGCCTTGGTATTTTAGAGCATGAGTAATGCTCATGGTAAAGGTTGCCACATTTGGGTTATTACTAACATTTCCTGAGGCAATAACCCTACTGGATATGGGAAATTTTCTAGAAGTATGTTGGCCCCCTTTCATTGTAAAACAAACAGTGAATTAAATGCTGTGTACCGAAATTGTAGGAACTGTGCTGTTAAATCATAAAAATCTTAAATCTTAGTTTAGGCAGGGAACAGGGTGCAGTTGTGTGCTGCTGGAGAGCTGAACTGGTGGTGGATGAGGCTGCTGGTGGGTCCTAGGAGCTGGACTTGTAGGAGCTCTGCCTTAAGGTTTTGTTCCAAAGTGTATGGGTGCTGGCTGTGCTTTGCTGGACCTTCTTCTATAACGGCAATTTTAAAGTCACATCAGGGATGAATAAACAAGTAGTCCTAACAGCGTGAAGTCTTGCCATTACTTTACTTAATGAGGCAGTCAGCATGTGAAGTACCTGCATGTGTCTAACCAGTAAATCTTTTTCTCCTTCTCCTCAGAGGGAAGCTCAGCTCTGGAGCAGGGGAAGCAATGCAAGTTGTGGCACCCAACCCCTATTTGCTTCCTCTTCCCTTTTTTTTTCTTTCTCTTTTTTTCTTTAGGCCAAGGAACGGGTAAATGGCATGTACCTTAAACACAGCGCATTTATAGAACAGTGACCTTAAGAGCTTTAAATGACTACATTGTTTAATGTGAAGGAAAAGAATACCACAGATCAGTGGAAATGTCAGCAGTATTTTTAATGAATCAAGTTTGTTTTAATCGATATCCAAGTCTTCTTTCCGTTGCCCTAAGATTGTCGTGCTTTGCGAAGAGATAATAGTAAATGTCATGCTCTGAAAAAAGCAGTGGCTTTGTTGCTATAAATCAATTGAAGCATTGTTCTACTAGATGTGACACATGAATGACAGAAATGCTGTCTTTCCAAGAAATCACTGTTTCCATACCCTATTTAGAAGTGGGTTCTGGGCATTATTGCATAGATCCTCAGCATTCTGCTCTCAGATGGACTCGGCAACGGCCGAGAGAATCGTGGGAAAACACACGCAGGACACCAGCGACTGAATGCGAGCGGAGAACTGCCTGAACCACTCCAGCAGACACAAAGTTCTTTTTGTTTGTAGCTCTGTGAGTTTTGCAGCCCAGTTGAGAGTTTATCTGACATAAGAGCTGAGAAATAAGCTCACTTCTTTTCTACATTTAGGTGAAATCTGAAACTGCAGAGCCATACCACAGGGTTTTCCTGTAGAGGCAGCTGAAGCTTCTCTCTAAGGGAAAGTCTCTTTGCCTTTTCAGGTTTTCATTTTTTTCCCCCTAGCCTTTACAAGAATGGCTATAACTTGTTTGTTTGTTTGTTTTGTTTTATAGGTCATTCTGTCATGCTTTTCTGGGGTATAGTTAGGAATAAGAGCCTGTAAATTTAATAGCCAAGTATACAGATGTCTGATTTCATAAACTCAGTCCAGCACGAGCCCTGCCAGTAAAGTGAGAGAGAGAAGTGGCCTGTCACCTAATTCAACACAACATTCAGTGACAAGAATTCATTAATGTAACACCAAAAGCAAGCAAAATTATGCTGAAGTATAAACTAAAATACATTACATTTATTCTAGACCTTGAGACTCAGGGAATTTTGATTTTACATTTACTTTCTCAACCTTAACTTTATACCTTTGCAATTTATGCAGTAGTGTGGAATTTGAATAGGCAGCACATGTCTAGGTTTCTGCTCCAGAAGGTTTATCAGCTTTATGAGCCCTCGGAACGAGCTCCTCTCAATTTCATAACCACGTCCTTTGATTAAAGCCCTACAGGCATGTTGCTGTGTACCACCGGCCTGTTTGGTAGGTAGCAAACCGGGTGCTGCTGGCTACCCCTCTCCATTCCTGCTAGCGTTAACAGCTCTTCTTCCATCTTCTCCTTGGGTTTAGGACACTGCCCCAGCAGAATTACCCCTTACCCACCTCTCTCTTGCCTGAGGCCTTTCTAAGAACCCTTTACCTCATATCTCACTGTCAGACATTTGTGAAACCAGCATCTTCTCTGCTTGGCAACTTGACTCTTTGCCCCTCAATTTACACCAGTGCTATTCATGCCAAAAAAAAAAGAAAAAAAAAAAAGAAAAAAAACCCCCAAAACATCAGGAGTCAAAACTTAAAGACAGATGGAAAAGCTCAGAGCACAGTAATGCAAAATAGTGTCCGTATGCACCGGAGTGCTGTAATTCCTTAGGAAACAGGCCAGTTTGGACTTCTTGACAGCTTCTTCAGATTTCTCTGCCTATGCCTGTGTTTATCTGTGATGGTCTGTACTGACACCAACACCAAAAGCCCTGGCGTAAGGGGTGCCTGGGACTGAGAGCGGTCAGCTGCGAGTCAGCTTCTTGTCTGTGCTGTACCAAGTTCTGTAATGCTAGCTTTTAAATTTAGATTTATTTGAACAGAGTCTTCTGTTGTCTTTTTTTGTCTTTTAAAGATAGCTTCTGTTTCACTGCAGCAGAAGGATAATAGGGACCCCAGGCAATGCAGCTCTTGCTGACCTATTGCTTTAAGTGTAGGACTGCCATCGGTTCTGGAATGGGATGGGAAGACATTCCTTTAAAATTCTGCTGAAAACACCCATGGTCCACCACAGACTGCATGTTTTGCATCCTTGCTTGCTAGCAGACAGATACTACTGACACTGTTGGTACCTACCAAAAGAAAGCATTGTAAAGGTGGTTTTCTGATTTGTAAGTATCGTAATAAATAGGATGAGTTTGGGGAGCTCATTACATGGACGAATTGATAAGATTCTAGGCAGGAAAAAAAGCAGAATCATATGACTATGTTGCAAGACTGAAAAACTTAATTCCTACATTTTGTACAGAGACTGTAGAATTTGAAGAGACAAAATTTCAGTAATTTGAATCTCATTGGAAAATGTACAGAATCTCCTGCTTGAACGAGGGGAGCTTTTTTATTTGGTGTTGCATTACGAAGGCTGTGAAGCTAAGAGGCACCTGTGAGCTCTACCACATTGTAGGCCAAATCCTAACCTCTCCTCCTGCCTTGCTTCGGATGTTCTGATTGAACAAGCACTCTGGGGTTGTACCTACGGCTTGGTTTTTGCGGGCTGGGGGTGAAGCGTTCCTGTTCATAGACCTTCTTAGTCTTCATGACCCCAAAGTGGCTTATAAACATCTTTTCCTGCCAGCTCCATCACTTGGGAGAGCCAGGCTTGTGCTCTCGTACTTCAGTTCATGTGTGGCTGAATTCCAGCATGTTCTTGGAGACCTCTTCTGATGCATACTAATGCCATGCATCCAGGGCAATTGCTAATAAAGTATTTAAAACTTCTTTGATTAGCTTGTTCCAGTTGTGACAGCAAAACCACATTTATGGTAGAATAAGCATGACTGGCCTAAATTTTATGCTTTAAGTAGAGTATAAATACCGCTTTGTACATCTGTAAGTTTTTCTGGTGGACCCATACATAGGCTCTGACAAATGATTGAAATGAAGGGTTTGGGGAAAGGCTATGTATAATATTTTTTTACATTTAATGTAAATTATGTATGCCACATAATAGAAATCTGTCTTGTCCTTGCATACTTGCAAAGAACCGTTAGACTACTGAAGTAAGAAAAAACAAATCACTAGCACTCCATGAAAGGATAAACATGCTGAGGTGCTCTCTGTGATGTAATTCCTTTTGGATGTGTTAGATGTTTTGCTGCATGCATTTGCTCTGAGCGTGCCCTCTGAATAGCTTTTTCTGTCAGCAAGTCCCATCATGTTTATAGGAAGCTCTATTAAGGGTTCTGGGAAAGCCAAGAAATGTATTTGCCTCAAGCATAATGCAAGGGGACTTGTTAAAGCAAAGCAATTCCCTTACTGCTACAGTATGCAAAACTGGACCACAAGATTACAATTGCATTAACATCCTGAAATGAAATAGTTGACCGAGGAAAAGAAAATGCAGCTTTTTGAACACTAGTAAACCGGCAAGTTTAATGAAAGAAAGGAGGGGCAGGTAGCATTCAGAGTCAGCTTGGTAGGAAGGGAGCTACTTTTCTCAGGCAGTTAGATACCTGTCTATGTCAGTGACTTGCTATCCAGAGCTAGAGGGTCAGTTCAGACTCAGATCAGGCAAAACAGTGATTTGCTAGATATTAAGCACTATATAACAAGGAGTTTTCTGGGATGCTTTCCAGCTGACTACCAGGAGCTAAATGAGGTTTCTAGAGGAGATAGGCTGCTGTTGTCAGCCCACGAGGAAGGCTGGCAAAGCCTCATCAGTAGCCTTGACTCAGCTTCCCCCAGTCTAGGCAACCATGCTGGCCGATTCTGCGATCAGCAGCTTTTATAGTTTGTCCTAATCATTTGTGACCAAGCTTTGTGCTCTTCACATAGCTGCAGAGGCTCCCTACCTCCTTCCACAACTTCTTGCTACTCTGCTTCGTACAAGTTTCACAGGATTATTCACAAAGCAGCTCTGTGTTAAGACAAGGGAAGGAATATGCTGAAATAGAGTCTGGCTTAAAAAGACATAAAAATCCCTTACCAATCCCCCCCTCAAAAAAAAAAAAAAAAAACAACAACAAAACAACTCCCCAGTTTTAAGCATATTTGTGTGCTTGTAAACTTGCACATACATACCAGTTCTCAAGAAAGTGGGGCAGGAAAGTCAGAATACCCACAGAGGTGGGGTTAGCATTGCATCTGGCTTCGAGATATGGATTCTACTGATTGACAGGGCAATCGCTGACGTTTGAATTGTCATGGCTGAACAAAGCAGGCTGCAGAAGAGGTGTTTTGCCTATGTGGATACAGCTCCTGGCAACTGTTCTAAGGTGAAACTGAGGCAGTGCAATAGTTTAATGTTGCCAATTCTGCTTAAAACCATTGAAAGAATTGGCCTTTACTACTGTTTGGTTTCTTTTGTACCATTGGGTTGTGTTTGTGTCACTGGGTGTGTTCACAAGAATGCAAGATGCAATCGTACAGCAGATGGTGGTAAAATAAAGGACCCTTTACATGTAGCAGATATATTAAACTGTAAAAATTGTATACATAATAAACTGTAAAAGCATGTGCAGAGATATTTAGGAATGTAGTCATCTTTAAATCCTCCAAATTCCATCAAATAATACTAGAGCTTAGCACTTGTCATAAGCCAGAAAACGCTTTTGAGGCAAGCCTCTAGTTTGTTCTCACAACAATGTCATTATTTATCGCCCCTGTATTACCCTGTGTGTCTCAGATGCCGTAGTCTCCATATACGGGTCAATTAAATGTGCACAGGAACTTTTGTGGGCCCAGAGGCGCTGGCAGAGCACGCCCTGTGCCCACAGCTGGGAGATGAAGTGTCTGTGAACCTGCTGCCCGTGGGGCTGTTCCCTGGAGTATACGACATCCAAGCCAGGCTTGGGAATGGCTGCAGATAGTGCTAATTGTTGTTACAGGCCAAAATAGTGCAAGGAAGAAAGGTAACAGTCTATTAACGTAACCACCTGAATTTCTGCATATTCCTGAATACTTTGATTTACTCGTATACCTTCAGCTGTGTTTTACTGTGAGGCTTAACTTTGCTTTTCACACATCATAAATATATTTGATAATCTTTAGCAGAGGCTGTTGGATGCCATATAGTATATGAGAACACCGCTCACTTCTTCACGTTAATTCAGCAATTCACCTCGAATTTGGAGATAATGTCTTGAATTTGCCAAACTCATTATCATGTTTATTACCTTTTCGGTTATATGTCATGTTTAATGATAGAAAAAATTAAGAACCAAATGTTTTCTTCTCCACTACTCCTCTTCAATACAGAAAAATCTGTCTTTCCTGAGGACGAGCTTGTCTGTCCCTTTTCTGATAGAAAGACTGAGGCTTACATGTACATAAATATACCTGTTTCACTCTGCTTAAAAAAACACTAAGCTATTTACAATAATCACAAGTAGGAGTTTGAAGTAAGACCAAAGGGGATAAAATCAGCCAGTTAATCCTGTTCGCTGATGCCGTGACACCAGTTCATGGTGTACTTTCTCACGTTCATTGTCCCACTGATGGTACCCTAAAAGAGAATCTCATTCATTTTCCTATTTGGCAAATGGCTAATCATGAAAATTCATTTTATGAGATACAGACTGCATTGTTGTGGTGCCTCTCAGAATGGTGGTTTTACATGCTGCATGGGGTGGGGGGAAAGCAAAGAAAAACTATTATTTTGTTATAGGAGACAACAGTAGAGCAGACGTGCTTCTGTCAGAGCTAGCTGGCTTCCTTGCTCCCAGCAGTGCTCCAGCGGCCGCCTGCCCTCCGAGACCTTGCAGGGACCTTTGCTGTGCTTCAGCCTGGCTGTCAGCACTGCTGATGGTAATCCTCTGCAAAGCTGAGGATGCATTTGCTTGTATTGATCAAGAATAAAGCACCTATGCTTTTATTCTATATAAATATATTTACAAAAGCTCAACCAAAAGTGTGAAGTTGCTCCAAAATTGTGAGTAGAGGAGATTCTATCTGTCCATCTGCTTGCCAGAGGTCTTGTCATCTCTGATTTACTGTGCCTGGGGCTTAGAGAACTGAATCTTTGCAGCCAGCAAGGAATTCAGTAAGACCCACACCTCCTTCCCCTCCGCTATACCATGAAAACTAGGAAGAAAAAAAATCCCCACTAAAATAAACAAAGTCAAGAACTTTCACAGCATGGGGATATCCTGATAATAAACCCATAAACCCATCCCTTTCCAGGCATAATTGCTACCATAAATAAGTGTTGTATACTAAATGTGGTACACTTATTAATTAGTACTACAGCATTCAGGAAGGGAAAGGGTTATGTGTGCTGAAGATGTATCATTTCCATTGGTCACATAACCATCATTCCATATTAACAGAGCCTATCTCTGGTGTAGATTTACAGAATTTTATAGCACTATGGTATATGTTAATTAAATACTCAGTACAGTATTTGTACTCATAGAAAAACTAATTTGTGGGGAGCAGAACCTACTATATTTCTGATATTTCACCCTTCACAAGAGTGCCTTTTGAAAGCATTAAAAAGCCCCATCTCCCCCAAAATGAAATACATTGAAAAGCAGCAGGGCGTTTTCCAAGTAACCTAAATACTACAGCAATATAATCAAATTTCTAAAATGCATGATCCATAATGACGGGCAACAACTGTTTCATGCTGTCATGGCAACAGGAAATCTTAGGGTTGCAAATCCATAATTTAAAAAGATTATCTTGAGAGTGCAAAGGGATTTTACACTGCAGCTGCAGTCATAGTATACACAATATGCAGTTGTTGCCTACTTCACAACCTGTATATATCTTTTTTTTTTTTTAGTTTGTCCTGCTTTTCACGGGGTTTTTTTAAGCCTCATTCATATGTGTGATGTTCTTTTCTTCAAGGATTTCTTTGTCTTTCATTTCACCATGAAGTTTTTTTAAATCTGATTTCATGCTAATTTATAATATGCTTTTATGAGATGTCTGGGGGTTTGGCCACCTATATATTTCGTTACAGCAAATTCAGGTCTTCTTTTAAGAAGTATGTTGTTTTGTGTCAAGACTATTTTTTTGATTTAATGTTATCACTGCATATTATCTTAGAATTATAGGTATCTAGACACTGTTCCCTTGAGTGTAATATCCTTTACCCCAAGCACTGCTGATTGCTGTATAGCTATGGGTGGTTTTCTTTTTTTTTTATCCCCAAAGTTTGGTAAGAAGTAAGTAACGAATGACAAGTAACAAGGAGTAGAAAGGTTTTCATGTTTTTTCTCTAACAGTCACCCCTGTGATTTCAGGAGGTTGACTCTTCCAGTGTTTGCCTTTATTTAATGTTGAGTAGCCACAGCATTAGCCCTGCAGTATGTGGGTTGTAATATATAAAAATATAGTTGCCTTTTACTGTCATCAGTGACAAAATTCCCATAATCTTCTGTGGAGCCAAGATTTTAAAATAAAAGGATGTTCTGTTTTGAGCAAAGGAGACATGAAAAATTACGTAATGTTCTCTCTTGATCTAAGATGCAAGATTGCTTTGCTAGTCCCATGGAGGAGAATGTCTCCCCATCCTAAATTTATCCTTAGATAGCAATCATGGAGGAGGAACATTGTCTGAGTAGCTGTGTCTTGTTAACACATTTCATAAGACTGAAGGGAATTCCTGGATACATGCCATCACCAGAAATTGTGTCATAAAGTTAATAAAGCTTTATCTCAAAGCTGCGCAAGTTGTTTGCCTCTTCATTAGTCATACTGAAAGGCCATTCCTGTAACTTCCAGCCTAAACTGAGTCATAGCACATATCCATTTGTTCTTGTGTTAGTGTTGTTCTTCAGCTTTAATAGGCCTTCTCTCTCCCTGCTGTCACCCTCTATTGTACTTGAGAGAAAAATCGTATCTTCTCTCAACCTCCATGTTGAGAGCTGAGCTCCTAGACTTTAGAGCCTACCTTTTCTTGATTGATCTAGTGGCTCTTTTCTGCATTTCTTCCTGTTTGAATTCAACTGTCCTGAACAAGGGGGAAGGCAGATCAATGCATCTCACAGGCTAACTGGTGCCACACTGGGTCCACATGGCAGAACTTGCATAAAATCCATAGCTCCAGATCTACTCTGCTCCCAAATATGCTTTTGCTGTATGTATCACAAAGTGAAATTAACTTCTCATGTGGTTATATCTTCACTGCCTCTTAGGATTTTGTTTCTTACATTATAGTGTCACTATGTGTAGAAATAAAAGCAAATAAATATTACCAAGAACAAAATTCCCAATACATGCCAACAGAAGCTGTGGCCCCATTTTTGTCAATAGATAGATACTAATGAGCAAATCCTTACACAGTCTATGCAGTGTGTCATATGAGGTGTCAATAACACAAAATGTTCAATCCCCTTGAAATCCCAGTATAGCGTAGTATAGATATTAAGTCGAATGTTAGGTTTGTTGGATGACTGTTCTGACATGGCTGGCTGAAAAATAAACCTCTAAATACTTCTGGATTATAGGCCATTCAAAATATGAATAAAATTCATCTGTGGCTTCGTTCAAACTGGCTCTGAAGAGCTCATGTCTCCACAGACTCATGGCAACTCAGACAACTCTGTACCTTATGAAATACTGATTTTTGGATTTTATAAAGGTAAGAGTGAATTAGAAGGCTATGGCTGAGTTTGCAGAACTAGAAATCTTCACAAGGACTCACAGCAAAACTCTGAAATAATAAATATTGCCTTAAGATCATTACTGACTAGAGGATAGATGGGGCTTTATCTTTTTAAGTTCTTATCTAGGATAGCACATACAGAATACAGAACAGTACTGTGAAAAGTTATAAATTATCTCTTGGGACTTCAGGGCTTTTCCAGAGCAAGACTGAGATTTGCATTAGGGCATACATCCTGAGACTTAGCTCCCTTGGCGTAGCTCAGTCGTAAGATCCACGCAGAATCACAGACTCATTTGGGCTGAAGAGGGTGCCGGAGGTCTCCTAGCCAAACCTCCCGGGTGAAGTGGGGTCAGCACCGAATTCAGAGCAGGTTGCCTAGGGCTTTTTCCATAACCCCTGGGGAAACTTATTCCAATGCTTAGTTTCCCTTTTTGAGATTTTAATTTTCCTATATTTCAAGTCAGAAACTCCCATTTTAATTTATGACCATTGTTGTCATTCTGTCATCGTGCACCTCCATAAAGCGTCCGGTTCCATCTTCCTGGTAACAACCCCTTAGGTACCAGGGGGGTACTATCAGCCCCCCCAAGACATCTTTTCTCCAGGCTGAACAAGCCCACTTCCTTCAGCTGCTCCTCACAGGACGCGTGCTCCAGTCCCCAACCATCCTGGTACCCCTGATGATCAGATGAAAAGATCGGTTAAAAAATTGCTTTACTTCTGAATGGGAACTGCAGAGTGTCTATGTGATCTTGATGGCTGAGGAACTTGATATTGACTAGTAGTTAAAAATCCTGATGTGTCCTGTATGCCAAACTGATGCTGGGATGAGGGGGATTTCACTTTGGAGCCCATATTGACTTCAGCGGACTGAACAACGCTGGCAAATTAGTTAAGAAAAAAAAAAGTGGTCCATCGGTAACTCACTTCTGAGTCCTGTTCAGGAAAAAAACCCCACATGTGCAGCACAGCAGTGCCTAAGGTGCTTGCCTCTGGCTAAGCACCCTATCTCTCATAGGGGATGCCTGGCCAGACCCCTCTCACTCGAAAGCCTTGTGCAAGCTCTAAGAGCAGCTGGACCAAGGATCCCAGGACCTGACCAAGAGCCCAGCTCTGTATCTCACTCCCTGAACTAAACCAGGGGACTTTATAACGGGTGTTGGTAATGCTGGTGCTGACATCAGGCTTGAGTTTCCCCTTCGCTTGTCCTTTCTTCCTGCTCAGTGTTTCCAGGCTGTGTGAATTCAGCTGCTTGTCTCTTCTGTTTCTTCAAAGCCCTGCTCCTGTGGCTGCTCGGTTCTGTGCATGGAAAAAAAGCTTTGAAATCGATGCTGTGTGACCACAGCATTCAAGTAATGAGTATTTAAAAAGAAGATACGTGAGCACAGGAGAAAAGGAGGAGAGGGTGGGCTGAGGGAAATGCTCATCTGTTTAAAATGTCAAGGCTTAAAATACTGTCCCCAGGGATTTCAGGGAGCTTTGAGCCCAGCCAGGAGCTGCCTGTTTGTCCCACTTCAGGCATTTTGTCTTCAGAGTACTATGGCCTGCTTAGAGTAGGGACATTTTTCCTATCATTCTGGTTTTGCATGCTCCTTAACACTGCTTGTTTTGAAATTCTGATTTATTTCTTTGAAATCATGAAAATGTTAATACAATACTATACAATCCTGAGTGTATATTTGTCAAGTTGAACCTAAACTTACACAGTCTGTTGAAGGCATGGGTGTTTACGTATCTGACAGGTACACATAGACCTTAACCCATGGAATAACTGTCTTCCTGCTGGCTATAGCACAGTCTTGATGCTCCCTCCACCCCCTCGCCCCCCCCCAATTTACTGATGAATGCATTGTGTATTATTCCTTATGGTTTATAATGTTCATATTACTGCAATTTAATTAAAACAATTAATATTCATGTAGTAATAAATGGTAGCAGCAATTTTGTGCACAAAATGGTTTTGAAAGTCCCCTATGCGCATACAAATGGCTTAATTTAAATAAATATTATAATTACATCTTTCTTATAAATCAGGAAATGCTTACAGAGCTCTGTGTCGTGTAGCACTTTTGAAAGACAAAGCTTCAGACCTCTGCAAACATGCAAAGAAACAAGGGTGAGGGGAAGAACAGTACAGCCACTGCACTGTTTTCTACCACTTAATCTTCCAAGGTACATATAATCACATAATAAAAAGCAAGACACAGGATCAAATGAAAGGAAGGTAAAGATGGGAAGCAAGGACAGAAATCACACTGCTGTGACAAAAAAGATTAAACTGAAATTACTGTGAGGAGGTGCTGAGTTTGAATCCTCTCACTTGTCACCATTTCATTGCATTATTTTTAGTGGGAAGCTCAATATGAAGCCTTTGCTGGATGACAAAAGTCACTGTCGTCCTGCAGATCTATAATTCTAAGCTATCGGGTGTGGAAAAACAACTGACATGCACAAGGACGTCCCGTCACTGCGTCAAGGTGGGAGAGCCCTTCAAATATTAGTGCTGTGCCCTGGCTCCCCCATAAATTTCTTGTTGACAACATCAAAATTATTCTCAGCTAACTAAAGCTCTGTCTACACTACTTTGTTGTTTGAGAGTACTCTTCTGCATTTGAAATATTAGGAAATAGTGCTGGGACATGGGAGGAAGGGGTGAACCTTTTTCTGGAGCTTTCCCTCCTACTTGCTTTTATTAACAAGGCTTTCTGCTGATCCGATTTCTCGTCTGAGCAAAGACAGTCTGCAGAGATGATTCTCTTTGCTCTGTGCTGGTTTCCACTAGAGTAAAATGATTCTGTTCCCTGTGTGGGAAGGATTTTTTTTTTTAAATATCCCTCAAGATGGCCTTTCCAATTGTCACCTGTTCTCTCTTTCCTCCTTTCCTCCCTGCCCATTTGTGTATTTCCCCACCTCTCACATACCACGTCTAGACTTTCAGAGAGAACTGTATGGGACCCCGCACCCCATATGTCCAAACTGTTTCTCTAGGAATATTTAGGCAGCATACCAAATAAAGAAGGAATACCTGCTTTTTTTTTTTCTAAGTAGATATTTCAGCTACATCAGAATAATTCCTGAAAGATCAGAGCTGAAGGTACATACTTTGTGAATATTGTTATACTGCATGGATCCCTTCTTCCTAGGAATTTAAACCACCTCTATCCTCCCCAAATCCTGATCATCCCCAGCTGCTTGTCCATAGTAGCAAGCAGCTCAGACATAGGGAATTTTCTCTTACTGTTGTGTACATTCTTCTGTGGCCAGAGGCTGCAGGGTACTGGGGTAAAGGAATTCTCTTCCTCCCATGTTGAAACCTATGCTGGGGCTGTGCTACTTTTCAACCAAGCTTGGAAATTTTAAGACTCAAGATACAAGCAATTAAAAGCCAGTCTAATCTGCAGCCTAACAATTAGGATATTCATACTGGGAACAGGCTAGGATTCTGCTCCCTCCTCCCTGGCCTTTATCTAAGACAAAATGGGTATGTTTGTTAACTAGAAGACAGAAGCCCTGACTAGCTCACAGTGTCTGCGTCATTTGAGAAGAGGTAGCAATTATGTCTAAGTTTTCTGTAACTGAGCAAGCCAAGGTAGACTGATAGTGATGTGCTCAGAATTTTACATAAAGTTAGCTACCCGTCAGCCTGAGAGATGGAATTTCAAGAAGCTGATATTTTGCTGAAAGGGTCATTCTGTTGAAAATGCCTGTCTCCTTATTCAGGTTCATGATTATTATTATTTAGATTGAAAATTTGTTTTCCTGTTTGGAAAGTGGATATTTACAAATTATGCAACAAGAAAACAGTCTGTGTTCCTTGCAGATGGGAAGGGACTGTGGATGATCCATTCCTGCAGATAAGGGATCAGATGCAGAAGGGATTGTAGAAGAGATACCTCTATAACAGTGCATAGATTAAACAAAAAGACATCTAAGTAAATATTGCCTTATTCCAAAATATATTTGATACACTACTCATTCATCTTTCAGGGAGGTTTATTTACTTTGGGCCTGGTTTGGAGTTATTACTGTTATTTTTTGTTTAATTTGTTGTCTACTGGGTTTACGCCTTGTTAAGAAACAGTTCTTGCCTTGTAAAACACTTTCTGGTTTTCAAGCTAGTACCCTTGTACAATGACAAAGGTATTGTCAGGCCTGGGGATTGTGAGGGCAATCCTTCAGAGAACTGGAGTACTGGCACAGAAGCAGAGATAGCATAGAAGAATGCTGTGGCAGACAGAAGAAACCTTTGGAGTTAGCACAGAAAGGAAGTTGGATGGGATTCGTTTCCCAAGAAGCCTCACATCAGGAAGCCTGGGTGTTTTTAACGCTTGAACTGTTGTGAAGCAATTTGTAGGTTGTGGTTCTTCCCTCAAGGCAAGGCCAATATGTTTAAACCATCAGTGTGATATTACGAATAGATTTCATTTAGAAGGAAGGCCAAATAAAAACATCATGTCTATTTCTTTCAGGAAATTCTGATGCATCTCTTCATTTATATCTTGTCTCATCAGGAAATTTATTGGCCCAGGGAGAACTGCCAAGGTTTCATTTGGGTGAATTCTTCATTTTTTTCTTCAGTAAAATGGCTTAGCAAAAAAACAGTAAATTGCTATCTAATTTTGTTTCTTTATCCCTTTGCAGTATGCAGTTTCCAGTTATATTTCTGGAAAGTGTTACTTCAGGGTAGCAATAGATTCCTGTCGTGGTTGTGATTCAGGTTTAACTTGAATCACATTGCCGCTTCAGTACTGAAGGGACCTCCGTTAATGATCTTGTAACTGTATAAAAGGAGCTTGGCAAGAGAAAGCAAGCAATTTCTACGATCACCATACAACAGTGTTGAAGCGGATGCCCTGGAAAACCATTTTGGCTGTATACCAAATCATTAGTCATCTGCATGACTGTTTGGACTTCTGTACCCCAGTAAACTGTACCATCTACTTCAAAGCAGTTGCTTGATTTTTGCCCATTCTAGCAGAGAAATACATCACTAAATCTGCAAATCTGTTGTATACTAATCAAAGCGGAGGAGTGCATGGCCCTAAGATAAGGGAATTGGACAGCTAATGGGCAGCTTATTTAAAACATTTCTCTTGCAGAGTGGATGCAAGAGACAAAAATTAAGCCAAACACATTGGCTTTATTTTTAAGAATTTAGAGCAGCACAGGAAGGTAAAACCCAACCAAAAGGGTCTGAGCGAAAAAGAGGGATGAGCACTTCAGCACCGTCCTTTGAGAGGACGGTCAATGGCACTATTTGAGAAGACATTAACCAAAGAGAAGGAAACAGGCTGCAAAGCTATAACACCTACAGACAAAATCAATTAGATGCTCCCCACAGATCAGATAAGCCAAGTTTATCCCATTAGCCCCCTTTTTATGTAGTAGTAGTGGCAAATGCGCCAGCAGTGAGAATAAAGGTTAACATTTCCATAAAGGTACAGCACTGAACTTTTTCCTTCCCAGAAGAGGGGGCTTAATGTGGCCCGGTGCAATCACGTTAACCTCTGAGACCCAGTATAACTTACTGTAGGTCCTTGTCTCAGCTACAGCAATCATCTTTGTGGTACCTATGGCCAAAAGCACTGCTCAGGCTGGTTGCAGCAGTGCCTGCTCTTTGATCTAGCAAGTCCTTGAAGTGGTCCCATCACTTCCTTCCCCACCACTAGCCTCAAGGGCAAATTTACCAGGGACTTGGAGGCTGAGGGACATCTCCAGCTCCCACTGGCATCAACAGTTTCTTAAACCCCTTCTTCATTCACCAACTAGGTAATATTGTCTACTACACTAGGTCCACTGACATTTTCCTCTATGGTCTGCTTATCAATCTTTCAGGAATTCTTTCCTGGCTTTTGGGCTTTCTTCCAGCCACTCTCTGCTGCACAAAGGAAGGGCTGAAAAGGAGAAGGCTAGCCGGTGTTTTGTGTAAAATCTAGCCGTCTCATCTTCTGTTCTGTTCTGGGTCTTGCAATGCTTCTGTTTTAAAGTCTTTCCCTTTTCTGCCTGCCTTTCACACTTGGTAAGTAGCACCTGGTTTTGAGTTTGCCTCTTCTTAAATATTGTTTTGTGTAGGAGTCCTTTAGTTCCCTGAAGATCAGATGACTATGTCATGCTTCTTTCAAGAAAGGGTGGAAGGCTCCATTAATATTTCCTGATTTTCTTAATTACAGGATTTTCCATTTGCTTGAGACTCAGTTTTATTTATTAATGATAGATAACAACTGTTGCATCAGTGGTTCCACTGATACATTGGCAAAAATGGTCTAGTGAACATTGAGATTAGAATACATTTAGCAGGTAATAACAAAAGTTGTTGAAGCACTTAAACTAAGAGCTATGAAAGTAATATAGACAATTATGGATAAAGTGATTGTTTTTCTTGTTATGATATTTTGTTAGGCTCTACTCTTCAGTCTCTAATATGCCTCCTAGGATTTGATGAAGCTTGTTCACAACCTCATCTTACATAGTTACCAGCTTTTTGCACCAAGCAGCATAAATAGATTCTCAACATAGTTTAAAATAGTTTAAGAGAGTATTGCAGTTATATATAATGTGCTATATAATACAAGCAATTACTTGAATGTGCAGAACAAGATAAGACAATTGGCTTTCTCAAGGCAATTAGAGACATTGACTGGATTTCAGTGGTACTTAAGCATATAATTTTTGTTTGAAATCAACAATGCTCTATTAGTCCTTGAGGGACTCTACACTTACAGAGGAGCTAAAAAACCCATGTATTTTAGAGAGTAGAGGATATATCAATTTGCAGTGTCTCTCAGAGGTTTGCATGTTATGCCCAGGTCTGTATGCTGCCTCTCTAAGGAAAGTCTCTGTATTGACCTAGGACCGCTGTTATGTGAAGAGAAGGTTGCATGAAACAGCCTGGGCATATCAGATTTCCCTTACAACAGTGTTTCATACTTGAAATCTAGCAGCAAGGGAAAGGATGAGGGAAGGCATCTAGAAATGGGTTAATGTCTTGCGTGTGTGTGTATGTGTGCTTGCATAAGCTAATAGCTGTGTCAGTTAAGTATAAACTACTTAAGGCAAATGCCTGCCTGGTTTTCTCCCAGTAATATTCGACATCAGTCCCTCTGAGCAGTAAGAGCAAGCAAGACTTTTTGTTACCATAAGGTTCCCTGTGGTATCCCATGCTGTGATTCATAAAGGGAAAGGGGGGGAAGGGGGGGAGAAAGGGGCACCTTGACTCTTATTTATCATTTATCCAGGGACAAAGTTCCCTACAACAAGGCAATGATCCCACACATCTTGAAAGTAAGTTCTATCGCTTCTTTGTCAAACAATGTAATTTATCTCCCCATGGAACACTGTGTTACTATCCAGCAAATACTAAGCAAATAAAACCGTTGGATCTTTCATAGACGCTCGTTAGATCTGTATCTTTGGTGTCACATATATAAATTGTAAGCTGTGGCAAAAGAAAAGATAAGAGAGAGAGGTGACTATTAGCACAACGTTTGCATTTTAATTAGTGTCCTTTCATGTTCCTATTATTGTAATTTAGAAAATAACTTACAGGTGATAATTAAAGAAAATGTTTTTGTTCCATCTTTATCTAGGACTCTAGAAAAAAATGAAAGGGATTTTTATAGCAAAAAGTGAACTAGAAGGGATCTTTCATTTTGAGTTTTTTCTCCTCTCATCACTGCCTTGTTTGATTCCATTTGTTAAACAATAACTCTTATGCTCTGTCTTAGATGCTAGTTAAATTTCTGACCTCGTTTTTTATTATTATAAAGCTACTTCACTTCACTGATGGTTAGAAACCTTTTCTCATTTCCACCCTAAATAGATTCATGACTGCTTTATACTCATTTATTCCTGTGCCAGTACTGCCTTTGAGTTTAAAAAGTTCCTGTGTCTCTGCATTTATTCTTTCTTCCCCCACCCTATGTATAGACAGGAGTCTCATCCACCCTCATCCTTCATAGCCTAACAATCCAAGTTCTACTAGTCTCTTCCAACAGCTCAAGTTTTTGATGCCTCTGCCAGTCTAGGAACAGTATACTGCATCTGCTCGATCTGCAGCATTTCCATTGTGAGTGAGGTATCTTGAACATATGGAAGTAAAAATGTCTGTCTTGCAGATGAGGTCCTGCTGGGAAAATGTCTGTGAAGCATACAGAAAAGTTAAAATGTATAACGTAGCTCTGCCCTGCTGTTTTTTTACCAGGATATCTTCTGCAATGGGTTTCTGTGTCTGTGTAAATTACAAGTTATCATTTTCTGACCTCATTGTGAAAGATTTATTGTAATAGGGAGTTTTTCTCTGCCAATTGTTATCTATTCATTTCATCACAATTTTATTATCATTGGTTCTTCACTTCATAAATACAGAACCAGCAGTAAGTGACACCAAGGACAAAACTCTTGTTCTCTGGTTCTAGAGATGCTGGGGCACTTTTTGAGGACCAGCGCACCATTTTGTTGATGTGAGATCTTGGGTTATATTTGTCTTGTTTGCAACTTGTCATTGCAGAACGATTAATTCAGGTACTTTGCTTCTACCTCAGATCTGATGCTTTCATTTCCATGCCCGCCAGATCTCCCTCTAGGAATCTATAACAGTTTCTCCTACAAAAAAATCTGCCTTGGTACAGGCTTCTTACTATCATTCCCTGAAGTTGTTGTGACAAACAAAAATCTGCTTTGTGTGTGATGTGATTATTCTTTCTTCTACCTCATGTGTCACTGCATCTTTAATGCAGGTTATATGAGCACCTGCACCTTGATTTCTTTATTTACTAAAGAGAGTGCATCATTTAGCACACCTCCTTCTCTTCCACCAGGTTTTATTTCTCTCTGCGACATCAATTTTTACATTCTAAATCAGTGGCTAGATTTTCTCCTTGCAATAGTATCCTAGGAGCCCTCCCAGACCCAGTTTCCTTGAAGGATTAGATGTAGCAGTTTAATTTACACCACTGTCTATCTGGCTACTGCTCTCACCCATATGGGTACCTTCTGCTCTTTTCAGCAGGTTTCTGTTCTTCTCTCATTAGAAGCCTGAATCAAAACCCAGGACTCCTCCTTTCCTAGCTGAAGGGAGTGGTAACAACAGTGACATAAAATGAGAGCTAGATACAGGCACAGATGGAAATTTTCTGTTAGAATAACAATTGTGTTTAATCTTCATTTCAAAATTTGTGTCCCTCTGTCCCCTGTCGTTTCCCCCACCCCATGACAAAGCCACTAGGAGGCTGCTACAGCTCCACGCTACTGTTTTACTGTTCTGCACCTTTAAACTACTGTAATAAAAAGGTTGATCAATAGCTCAGTTACAGAAGAGTTTGGAGGGGAGGAGAGGGTTTGCCTGCTTGCGAGCCAGACAGCGCATCTCATGCAATGAGGCTGAACAACTTCATGATTGTCACGGCTGGGCGAAGTGGAGCAGGGAGGGAATAAATGTCTTTCAAATTAGATTGCAAAACTGCAGGGGAAAATGCTGCCTTGAATTTTTAACCAACCACAGATCTGGTTAACTAGAATTATGTCTTTATTTAATTTGATAGCTACTTTTCTAATTTAGGCTTAAATTATTACAGTCCAGTCCTTTTCAAGAGGGGTCTGTTTGGAGGCTGGTTGTGCCTGCGCAGCCCTCAATGAATGCCACTAAGGGCCGCTTTGCCCACCCTCTCTGCCTCTCCCAGCTCTCTGCGAGCGAAGTTATCTCCGCGCAGGCTCTGTGGGAGTCTCTGGCAACATCAGAATTCAGTTCATGGCACCCGAAGCCACCTAAGCCCGAGATGCTCTCAGGAACCTGGGGTGTCAGAGACTTCAACGGGGGCAAAGTCACAGTGAGGACAGACTGCTCCTCGTCTTCAGAGGCAAGCGGAGGGGGCCCTCAAAGGCCACTGAATTTTAATGGAAAGGCTGCCTTATGGATCGGCAGCCCAAAGGCTTTACAAGAGTTCTGTTTGCTTTAGCGAGTCTAAAAATGCACCTGAATTCGTTGTTGAACCAGGACCTCTCAGATTCAGAGAATAAAACTGAATAAGCAGAATACGAGGTGAATCTTATATGAACTTTGCTTCCAACTAAAATGCTTCTATCCTATTTCTCAGATGGTAGCAGTCACTTAATTTGCCTCTGTTGCTGTTCTAACAGATGAATTACAAACGTGTTTGCTTTTCACAGCAACTTTGGGTTATGCTGGATACATCATGTTCGCTTTGAATTGAGCAAAGCGGATGCCATGTTGCCAGTCATTCTGTTTACATGAAGCTTTTCATCATCAGAATTGATACTGTGCTCTCGATTGCCAATGGTTTACAGGAGTGATACGTGGAAATACATAATAGAGGTGAGGCCTCTCTTCAGAGTGGCAGCGAAACCCTTTCCTTAGAAGCTTAGGTGAAATTGTGACTGTGCTGATTTACACCATTTAACAAGCTGGCCCTCCACTATTAGCCCAGGGGGACAATAAATTTCTTTGGAATAGCTGTAATTCAGCACCAATGTTCCTATCTTCCTGCTGCTACCCTCCAAAGGAGAGTGATTGACACATATTTGTTGTGGTTTCTCTGTCAGGGAAAAAAACTCAGGTAAATAGGGCTGCCTCTGCCATCAGCAAGAGGTGTTGGGAGCAGCGTCATGGAACGATGGAGAACCTGTTATGACACTCCTGGGGACCTGGAGGAAATCAGTTCAGCTCCAACCACTGGAGAAAGATTTAGGGTAAAAGAATCAATTTACCCCACACAACTTTGGCTTCAAAAGAATAAAGGTGTCCTTTCTGAGTCCCTAGCTGATTGTAGGGGACAAGGAGAAATGAGGTGTCACTAGTCCTCTTGCTGCTTTCCTGGCCATTTGCAGGGCACAGATCTCTCTGGAAAGGCCTCCTGTAGGCAGCTCCGTCGCAGGTGAGTCCATCTGCGGCGACAGTCAGGCTCTGCAGTAGTACCCACGTAACGAAGGGGAGTGGTACACTTCAGGAGCTGGAGAAGGTTAGGTTTTGGAAAGGAAGCATCCTTTCAGTTTCCGGGTAAAAGTCTTTAAATGCCTTGTTTAGTTGGGTTAGGGCTTAAATTGTTTTAAATGGGACAGGTTAGCATAATCAACAAAAAGGAGGAGGCCAATCCAATGGAGGACTAAATGCTTTTTCTGAGACTACATTTGCTTCAAGTTTCAGCTTTGCTGTAGCCAGTACAATTAGCACTAGATTTGGTAATGGGACCATGAATTTTATTCTCCCTTTCTTCCACTGCTTTTGTAAACTTCACAGTCTAAGGAAGGCTTAATCCTTATCTTATGATGTGCAGCCTCGTGCGTTGGATTATTTTTTGTTGCTGTTGTTTGGGCAAAATGCCACAATGCAATAGAAAATGACTAGGACGGCAAAAGCTAGGACAGTTTTACAAATAGTAATTATAGCATGGGCATCTGCAAGATCCCTCGCTGTTCAGAGCAGCTGGGATGAACTGTCCTGGCTGTGCACCAAGGATGACGGGCATCCCCGTGTGCAGGGTCTGTGCCCTGCCTCATGCCTTGTCTCACCTTCGTCAGAAAGCTGTCTTTAAGAGGTATCCTGTTTGGAGTTATTTCTGCTGGTCCAGCCACAAAACAATGGAGCTGCTGGGAGCAGGAGGTGGAGGGGTGATGTGCGTAGGAGCAGGACCGAACTCTGCACAGACGGCATCCGGCTCACGGAAAAAGACATTTTAACAAAGCTAGGCCAGTTCTTCCCTGCAGGCTCCCACTGTGGAGCAAGTTCATGACCCTTGTTCTTTCTCAAGGAGACATATTTTCAATTAAAGCTGCCTCCTTAACAAAAAAGGATATATATATTAGAAAGGGCAGGCTGGGACATGTGATGGTTCCTCCAGGCTCTACACCTGCAGTGTGACTAGAGGAATGGCCTCTGGCAAGGCTGCGTATGAGAAAGGAAAAAAGTTTTTCTTGCTGCCTTTCAAGATAAGGCAAAGGTAGAGGATTTTTTTTCCTCTGTGATTTTTTTTTTCTTTGTAGCTATCCTCTGTTACAGTTCAGGGAGCGTGAGTGTGTCCATTATAAACCTGCTTGTGTGAAAATCCCATCTATTTTATATGGTATCTTAAGAGAAAATAACATACAATTTATAAATGCATGGATGAGAAAACTTTTATTCAGGAAAAAAACCAACAAACAAACAAAAAACCCACAGAAAAAAACACAAACAGAAAATCTGTAACATTTCCTTCCATCTGGTGTCCCACTGATACCAGTTGCATGTCCCCTACTGACCAGGTTACCGGGTCACCACTGTTCTGGCCTCATCAGCTCTTGGGTCTTGCTTGCTCTGAACATTCTGCAGGGCTGGCTCCTTTCACGGCCCCACTTTCATACTTCCTTAGACAGGCCTGAGGGTAATCCTCAAATCTTTTCCAAGAAAACACTTGCACTTGAGTTTCCTTGTTTCTCAGGAACCACCCCTCCATTTCATATTTTGAATAAGTCCCATATTACTCAGACCAGTGACCTCCCTGAATTCTTTGAAGACATGCCAAGGTGGAAGTAAATAGATGCATAGATTCATCCTCTTTGCTCTCACTAACTAGTACAAGTATGCAGATCTTGGCACAACAGTAAAGGACAAAAGAGCAGCTGTAGAGGGTCAGGCCAAAGGCCCATCAAACCCCACATTCTGACCCTGACAGTTGCCAGATGCTGATACTTCTGTAGAGACTCTGCTGCTCTCCACCCTCCATCCATTTCCTTACCACTCTTGGGACAGAGCTAAAAGTCCTGCTTCCTTCCTCTCCCACTTCTCCTTCAGGTGGCTGCTTCTCTGGAGGCTCTTGTGCTGCTCCATGATACTTCTGTTTCATAAAGTCCTTTAACAGTTCCTTTACTGCAGTTGTGTAAATTTGGCAGTGCTTTAAACCTAGCTCCTGTAAGAGTTCTTTATAGGTGCAGCTGTTTATAGCTGTGACTTGGTTTCACTACTTCCACCGAGAGTTTTGAGCCTATCCCACAACCGTTCAGCTTTCTCAGGAAGGGTACACCATGAGCTGGCCACTCCATTTAACTCTGCAGAAGCACCCTGCACCTACCCCTTTTATATTTTCCCAATAAAGGATTCAACACTGCATGTAAAACAGGCAAAACACTGCACCCCACCTGTGATCTGCCACCTTCACTGCTCCCTCATTTTCAGAGCAAATGCAACTCCCAGCAAGAAGATGTCATTTCAAAGATCCTGGAAAACACTGTGTCTTACAAGACGCTGTCTGCCAAGGCTGGGACTCAGATGCAAAAGGACCAGAGTGTGTGGAGGATGAACACAACTAGTAGATTATGAAAGCTTTGACCCCCCAAGCTGAAACAGACGTTTTCTGAAACATAATGCCTAAATTTTCTTTCAAATAGCTAGCTTCCGCTGGCTGTGATTTTTGAGAGTCCAGCAATATCCTGTAATATGGAGCAAAGGAGAAAAGGGAACAGGTTCTCTGCTCTAACACAATAGGAAGAAGATATCTACTGGTGTGGGCAGCAGGAGCAGGGCAGTGAGCGTCCCCCTGTGCTGGGCCCTGGTGAGGCCGCCCCGCGAGTGCTGGGGTCAGGTTTGGGCCCCTCACTCCAGGACAGACCCGGAGGTGCTGGAGCGTGTCCAGAGACGGGCAGCGGAGCTGGCGAGTGCCCTGGAGCACAAGTCCTGTGAGGAGCGGCTGAGGGACCTGGGGCTGTTCAGCCTGGAGAAAAGGAGGCTGAGGGGGGACCTGGTCGCTCTCTACAACCACCTGAAAGGGGGTTGGAGCCAGATGGGAGTTGGTCTCTTCTGTCTGGTGGCTGGAGATGGGATGAGAGGAAATGGCCTCAAGTTGCAGCAGAGGAGGTTTAGATTGGATATTAGGAAAAATTTCTTTACTGAGAGGGTTGTCAGGTATTGGAATAGGCTGCCCAGGGAAGTGGTTGAGTGACCATCCCTGGAGGTATTAAAAAAGCACATAGACAAGGCACATCAGGACCTGGTTTAGTGGGCATGGATGATGGTTGGACTCAATGATCCTGAAGGTCTTTTCCAACCTAAATGACTCTATGATTTTATGATTCTATGATTCTATAATATTTGGGTTTTGTCCTGAGTAACTTTTTGTGACAGTCTGTGCTCAAGGGATTATTTTATCTTCATCATCTCTAAAGATAGCCTCCATCTTTCAGAAGAAAGCACAAAAAACATAAATCCTTAAACTACCAATGCAAAAATGCAAAGAAAAATCAGACCTTGTGATATACCTGGTGGCCGTTTTTCACGTCAGCATTTTGACTCTCAACCTGTTGCTCATCCTGAGCTTTGCCTTCAGCACAGAGGTTTCAAAATTACCTTCTCCCCTGTCACCACTGAGGACAAAAGGACCTTTGCAAATCCTGCCTGTGGTTGTGATCCGCAAGCTGAGCATGTCCGAATTGAGGGAAGTATGGCTCAAACTGAATTACTCTGAAACATTTGTGCTCATTCATTGTATCACTCGAATAATCGGTTTTATATAGTTTTTACAAAAATAGTGTAAGACATAAAGGGGCCTTGGACAGCAGCTAAGACATGGGCCTTCTCTCCACCCATCCACAGATGAGATGGACTGCTGCTGCTCTAAGCTCCATACTCGTGGGTTCCCATGTGCTCAGCTGCTCCCATTTAGCTCTCTTTCTGGTAAACCCCTGAAGGAAGCCAGTGGTTCAAGTGCAGACTGAATCCCAGCCTGCGAGCTAGATGCTCTGCATTTTTAGGGTAGGCAATAACTTCAAACTGTTCACCAGATCCCTTGCAGAACAGGAGCCACAGGACTGTGACTGTCCTCTGCTGGCCTCTAGGTGGTGGTGATCTCATGTTCTGCCATGCATGGTCCCCTCTGGCTCTGAGGCCCTTCTGCCCACAAAATATACATTCCCTGTGCTCCATATCATTGTTTTTCCTGAGTACCTCCAAAAGCTAGGCTTTTCCTCGATACAAAGGAAAAAATCCCCAACCAACAGCTTTACATTAAAAAAATCCAAAATATGGATAGTTCATTTTATGATATATCATTTTATTATTTGTTACTTAGGTGCTTCTTAATCTGATTATCCCATTTCTTATATTTCCTGCACTCTAAAGTTTGGGGGTCATTCTTTGGTTTTGGTATCTGTAATAGAATTAGACACCTGCCAAAGTGACACAAGTCTATCAAATAGGTGCTAGCATCAATGGATTTACTGGGCAAAGGAATCCTTAAGCTATACATAAAAACATCAAACGGCTGATCTGGTAAAGTATACACTGATTTCAGGGGAAACATTATAGAACTCTTTAGAGCCTTGAGAATGGCCAGACATGAATTATGCTGATGTATGTCCACATTACTATTTTATTGAGGAAGATAAGGATAAAACAGGAAAATCAATCATATTCAAGCAATCCAGAGCTCCCAAATACCTCTTCAACTGTATTAGCCAAGTATTTTTTATCCATTTATGTAGACAAATACTTCAGCTTGATCATAAACAAAATAAAAAGTGTGTTTTTATCACTGGTCAACTTAAGCTTTGCTGCAGACATAATGGAACAAAAAGGCACAATAGCCTAAGGCTGCACATTTTGTCTGAAGAACCAATAATTTCTTTTCTTTGTGCCTGAGTAAATGTTTGTTTTGGAAGGAAAACATTCTTTTACCTGGAAACAAAATATTTCTCTGTGTCTTGGCTTTGATTTTAATGCTAAACATATTTTTAGGAAGAATGAAGCTAAAAATAACTGTTCTGGAAACAAAACCAGAGTCTAAGCTTTGAACATTTAGTAACATGAAATGTGAAAATCTAAATTTGTAGTAAGCTTCTGTGTATCTGAGGTGTTTTCTACCAAGAAAACTTTAACAAAAAACCCAAATCTGGCCATTTGAAAAACATATGTAACCCTACTCCAGTTATGGAATTCCAATCTATTTCTAGAGGGAGTTGCGCTATATAGTTCCACAGATCACTAAGATTCTGCTTCTTTTTCAAGAACGCTCACTGAACCAAAGAAATCTAGGCTTGACTCAAACTAATTAAGCTTTTGAGGATTTACAAACAGCAGTCAAAATCTTGCTAGCAAAATATTCAATGGAAAACAGCGTAGAAGCTCAAACCTCTCTCTGCAAATTGAACAGCTTTCCTTGGAGCTCCAGCTACGAGTCTGAGGCTTAGAGGATATCTTTGATTTAAAGAGGGATTTTCAGAGCACAAAATGAAAACAAAATGCTTAGGGACCAAAATATTTTATAAACTTTTCCTTGTAGGCTGTGCTGAATGTCTGAAAGTATTAACAGCTGAAGAGATGATCAATCTGCAGATGGAAAGCTGAATTGCCTTAACCTGGCCTGTGTATACACTCCTAACTTGGTGCCACAGTAAAGCAAAACATATTAAGCTAAATATATAGGTTTTATTCCTCAGTTGCAATGAGTCAGAAGCATGCAGATGGTTAGTTAAAATCCTTCAGATGATGAGTCAGCTTCTCAGACCACAGCAACTGAGTCGTTTGCAGTTAACTCGAATGCCTGCGATAGTCATCTGACTACCCATGCTAAACAATGAATAGCCCAACAGTCTTAATTTTTCATTCTCTGAGCACTAATATTGTACCTGGCACCACACGTACACCATCTGGGTGTGACACAGCCCAGTAATGTCCTTCAGAGCCTTCATGTCTTCCCATCCTTTCCCTTCCTGCCTTCTTTCAGGAAGGCAAAAGCTTGAGTGAGGTGGGAGGGTTTCAGTCTGGCAGATTCGTGTCTTTTTATATCAGCACTGAGTCAGCTTGAAAAGTCAGAAGCACATTTAAGGATTAGCAACCCATCCAGCATTAAACTTGCTTGCGTTTGTGGAACTGGCTCCCCTCTCTGAGTCTGCAAGATGTTCACAAGCACACACTTTTTACTCAACACACCTTTGGTGTGTGCTGGTGAGCGTCACGCTGACTCGGAGAGGGGAACCAGTTCCATGAACGCACGCAGGGCCAAACCTTCTGTTACAGAATTTAGGCTCTTTGGAATAGATCTGCCTCCTTCATGTAACTTCCATTTCATGTGCTTCTGCTGGGTACAACCCTTACTTAATAAAACCCAAACTGACCCTGTTAGGAAGAAAATATTTACTAAGCTGCACTTGGCTTTCTGAGCTGCATTTTTGTAAACCCAGATCATGGCTGATACTGACATGGAGCTTTTCCCACCTGCCCCACCTCTCACACAGTGTGCTGCACCGCTGAGTGGTCAGAGATGCTCAGAGAATGGTGGAGAGCAGGTTCCAGAGGGTGAATCCACTCCTGCTCAGGACAAATCCCACCAGAGATAATAGGGAGAGCATAAGGCATAGAGCCGGGCAGCCCAATTCAGTTGCCTGAGCAGCGGTGTCCAGTGACCTCTGCAAGAGATGCGTGTGGGGCTGCCAGATGTGGTATAGAACCTCTGGAGGTGTTGCACCTTACCGGAGAGGCAGCTGGAAGTGGGTTGGAACAGCCTTGGGCATTAGATGCCTCTACTCAGAGAAGTGACTTGAACCCGGGATGCTTCCACTATCTTCAGGAGAATGTGATGGTGGAGAGGCACTGGGACTTTCACTGGTAGGCTCTGTAGGATACGAGTTACGTCAGAAGCTGTGGCACTTACCTGAGCTGAGGTGTTCAGCGGTGTATGGCACTGGGAACTCCGCCACTTTCCAGTGAGAAAAGTTCCCTGGCTCTGGGAGCGAGCAGGAAATACCCAGCCCAGGTTTGTCCAGAGAGAAAAGCAGCGGGGGGGGGGGAAGAGAGAGGTGGAGGGTCTGCGTCACAGCTGAGGAGTTTCTGCCGGGAGCGGGAAGAGGAGTCCCGGAGGCAGTTATGGATCCAGGCTGGCAGGAGAGCTTTAACAAATGCAGATCAGTAGGGCCTTGTGTGTTTTCTTCAGCATTTACCTCAACTTGAGCTAGAGGCCACACAATGCAGAACTCAACGTTCCATCAAAACCAGTATTTTCTAGTAGAAACACAGCAATTGCTGGCTGCCTGGCTTGTGTTAGATGAGTTGCCGTCTTGCTGACAGCCGCCATGGAGGGGTAAAGGATGGCACTGTCATGATGACTGAACATCTTTCTCAGATGCTACTGGAGACGCCAGCCTGTTCTGAAGAGCAGCGTTACATTGGCACCGTGACTAAATAGAAGTCGTGGTGAACTGTGAGAGTCTTGTGTAAAAATTGACTCTACCAGCATTTTAGCAAACTCTTCCTCCAGACGTGTATGTTGCTACATTTGGACCTGTTCTATCTTTAGTTATACCTACACTTGGACAGATAGTGAGCTGTAAATTTGGATTTAAAAGGACAGATGATCTCATTCTGACAATATTTATTGCCAGCTCCTTCCTCCATCATGAAGGTGCAATAGGTTGTGAGTGATTTTTTTCTTACTGGAGATAGTTTATGAATAGCAGAGGAGAAATAGAAAAAAGACTTTTTATCTTAGAATATATTTTCAGATGGTACCGATGGATATCCTCTCTCAGAAAATGAACATATTTAAAGAACTTTATAAAACAGGCAATTCCAAAACTGATAAAAAGTATATTAACCAATGTATTGTATCTCATGAAATGCCTTTTTTAAAAGTTTTTAAGTTTTTATCACCACTGCATTTTTTCTTCACCAAACCTTGTATCTAACCATATGTTTCTATTGCACTTTTCAATACTTCTTCACAGGTCATCTCTGTGAGGTGTTAATTGCCCTCAGCACCAATTACTTTCCCAGTCAATAGTTGTAACAATTAATACAGTAGTTCTACACCAGCTCAAGTGTTTCCTGCACAAAGGTGATCCAATCCAGTTCCTACTGAAGTCATTGGCATAGCTTTTTATTGGCATTTCATCAAACCTTTAATTTTATAGAGTTGTTTGGACACTGAAGCTTTCCAGTATCAGGCAAAAGGTACACAGGGGCCTTATACAACTGAGTTGTTATTGATGAATAATACTGAAAGATTGCTTGCTAATTACCATTTGTTATTCAGTTAGTTTCAACAGCCAATGGCATATTATTAATCCTGCTTTGAATGATTAAATCTAAAGACAATTCTCTTCAAAGTCTCCTCTTTCACTGTACAATAAGCCCTATTTGCCATGTTTTACATAAGCTATTTTTTATCCTGTCTGAAGTACTGAAAAAAATTGCTAGCTTAGTAATTACTTCAGAATAGGAAATTTCCAGTAAGTCACAGCATTTTATCTTCTGAAAATAAAAATGCAACACCTCTAATCCTTTGTTAGGGTATAGCGGTTTATCCATTCCATTGTTTTTCATTCTATCTTTTTTGAGGGAGACGGGAAGTGAGTTTCTGTTTGTTTGCTCTCAAAAATAGACAGGAGGATGAGCAGCACTTGACAGAATCATCTCAGCAGAGAGATAACAAGGCCTGTGCATGAACAAAAAAAGATGGAATGGATGTCTGCAAAGAAATCTGACGTACACTTAGTGAGGAATGGTGTGGGATGCTTGCCACTGCTTTATTTTAAACAGGAATTACTCTGCCAAGGTCAACATCATGAATAATGTTGTGGGATTAGCAGCAGAGATAACTGTGAGCAAAGCAGTTTACCCACTGCTGGCTGATGGTGCTTGACAAGCCCTGGGGAAAGGACAAGGTTCCTAAAGGTCTCTGAATGAACAGACAGCTACTTCTGGAGTAAGAGAGGAGGTGTGCTTCTTGAGCCTAATATATGACAGAGACAACGACAGAGAGGTGCGGCCAGTACGGCTTGAGTGGGAGGTGCTGGGGGTTCACGCACAGCAGGGTTTTAGGCAACAGGTCCTTGCTTTAACGATAGTATTTTGTTGCCAATCATGCAGCTATAGCTCCATGACACCAAGTAAACAGTGTTTACCCACAGTATTTTTTTAACATTCCCCCCCCCCCGGAATACTTTCTGAGGTTTATTCTTCCATACAGTAGATCACTTGCTTACAGAAATGGAAAAGGTAGCTTCATCTATTTCATTTCTTTCAATTTTAAGTTCAGATATGTGAGGAAAGAATAAGGAGCCCAAGACTTTTCAACATCAAGCTGTCGACTATTGTTTGAGGTAGGAAAACTTGGGGTTGTACCATCATCTGGGATTATGGGTGGGAAAAACTGATCCTTGAAGTAGGATGAAATTATCCATGAAGCTTCTAGCAATCCAGTAAGATTTTGTCAAAAAGAATGGAGTTGGGAGGGAGTTAAAAAAACCCAAAACTATAGGGGCTATGGATATAAGAAAAAATGCATTTGCCTGAAGGAATCAAACATGCCTGTTTATAGCAAAGATCGTGTCTACAATACAGAAATTTAACAAACATCTGTAGTGGTTTCATATGTTGTTCCTTCTTTTCTGCTTAATTTTTTGGCATTTCACTGTAAAGGAATGGAGACAGTCTGATGATGAGCAAAGTGGAAAAAGTGCCATAATCATTCTGCTCAAACTGTTAAGAATGTGTGTGCCAATGCTTACAAAACATGCTTCTTGTTTTGGGGAGAGAAATCAGTCTTCTGTTAACTTTCATATAAAAAGGGAGGTTACCTGTGGTTTAGATTTATTAAGTTAAGTTTAGACATTGTCTCTACTCCAAGTAGAGACAGGTAAACACCATACTGCTGTTCTACTTTCCCTGGTTATTCACAGGCTTAACTCATGTTTTTAACCACTGTTCATAAGGCAGTTTTCTGTGTACTATATGGAGTATACTCAAAGTTCCACTCCTACTCAAGACTTTATAATTAGCCTTAAAATACCTTACTTCAGTAGTGGAACTAGGATAACGTCAAGTAACTAGCGCTGCTGCTCCAGGGGTTTATCCTCATCACAGTCATTGTAACAGGCATATGTTACCTCTGTAACAGTCTTCTCTGGTTTTTTGAAGTATGGTTCATCCTGGTACCTGTGTAATAATAAACAGCTATAATGTAAATACTGCTCTCATGGTTAGACCAACATTATCAGAAAAAAAAAAATTTTTTTAAACAAACTTTAAGGTAGTAATTTTTCTATTTTCCTTTCCAGTTATTATGAGTTGGGTGGAAAGAAGAAACTTAACCCTGTTGGAACCAGTTTTTCTTACCTGATGACTTCAACTCCATCATTTGGACTTCTGAGACTGTGCTTTCTACTTACCAGCAAACCTTGTCATCTCCCACTATTTACATGCATTAGCAATTAACAAGACCAGAGATTAAAATCCAGATAGTGAGGCTTGGCTCAATTACATTTATGACAATACTCTGATTTCCATTTTGAGGCAGCATCAGTGTGTTGTTCCTGACTCTGGCCTGCTGTATGTGGTTAGAAGGGTTATTTGCTTTTAAAAAGGACCCATACACAACTGTGCTGTGCTTATAGTTGATTTGAGTGAAGGAGAAAATACGAGGAAAGTCTCATGTAGCAGAAACATTTCTTTTTTTGTTCTTGCACAGTGCCTTTTGTCCTTCTTACAGCTCTGATCAAACCATAAAAGTTGCTGTGTATATCTATGCTGTATTATTCTTCATATTGCAACCAGGCCAGAGGATGGCGAAATTCCCTCGTTGCAGCTGTGGCTAATGTATTTCATTCAGTGTTGCCTTCCGCATTCGCAAATTATTTGTGGGAGAAGGGACAGAATGGTTCAGAGAATTGCTGAAGAATGAGTGAGCCTCTAGGTTACTGATATAAGCCACCTTCAACTAATAGTTACCTAATGTAATTAACATCCATATGTGGTTTTGACCTATCTGTTCCGCAGGAGGCTGTCAGCAGAAATAACAGTGACAGTCCAGGCATTTCTATGCACAGGGACCTACCTCTTGCACTGGGGTGGACCCTCCAGTGCAAGTGTCAGGGCCATTTTTTGATATTAAATCAAAATCATGCCTGGTGCTGTCTTGTGGCTAGAATGCTTGAGCTGGCCAGTAGTTCAGTCTAGCACCTTAAGTTGTCTCCAAAATGCATGTAAAGAAGATGAGGATATATTTTTCTGATGGAGTCTAAAAATGGCTGATGGTTATCAGAAACCCTTATCATTATTTGGGTGTAAATTGAGAGGCACCCAAGGTACTAAATCTAAATTGACACCAGTGCCTGCTTTACACACAGCACTTAGATGGCCAGGGCACCTGCTGAAACATTTGTTAGACACAGTTAAATTTAGTGCTTAAGAAGTGGTATACTTGTGGAGACATGCAGAATCAAATTAATCTTAGCTATTGCTTTTACATAGCTTTAGCTACTTTCTGTCTCATAATGGTGTTGCTCTGGTATTGTGACTGGGTGGAAGTGGGTGCGCACAGGCAGCTCCCAGGATCTTTGATACAACCAAGGTGTAAGAAATTGTTCGTGGAAGATGATAAGTCATGGTTAGAAAAATTTTAAGAGGGTCTTTCCAGATTTCTTTGTCCTAGGCAATACTTTACCAACAGCTTGTTTAATTTTTCTGCTTTTGAGCATGACATGACTATGCTCAAGTCAGCCACATTAGTGAGGTCTCTGAGCTGGATCTTTGGGAATTAAGTCACTCTCTTATTCTGTTTACACTAAAATTTCATTTACAAGGTGTATTTATAAAATCTGCTGGCATAAGCTTTTTGTTCCCTTTGACCTTCTGCGTCAAACTAATACTCTGTAACATAGATGCCCATCCTGTGTCTTTGCGGGAAACTGTAGAGAGCATTTCAGAAATCTAGTCCTCTGCTAAAGGTTGTTCTATATGTAAGTGTCCTTGCTGATCCACCTGCAGACACAATGTGCCCTAACCTCACAAGGGAATAGACAGAGCAGTAGAGAACATGACCAGATTACCAGGGGCCTGGAATAGCCTTATCGTGTGCTATTTACTATTCCACACCTCTGGCTCTGTTGCAGGTCTGCAAAAAAAGAAATGTTGATGCCTCTGAATGTTGTGAGAGATAGCACTTGCCAAGAAGAAAGAGAAAGATTGACAATTAAGACAAAATATGAGCTGAAGGACCCACAGTTTTTTCTGCTGTGAGCCCTAGAAATTGATTTACGAGCCTTAGCGGCGTATAAACCATTCAAATTTCTCACTGAGTCTCTAAAAAATATTGTATTATCAAAGTGGAATTCATAAGTATTCACAAAAGCATATAAAAAAGAAACTGAATAGAAATTTAACTTCTAACTTTTCTAAATACTTGTAGTGTTTTTAAATGCACCCATGCAACTTAGGAGTTACATGACCATTCTTTCATCCTTGAAATAAAAAGGTTACCAAATTATTCATGGTGGATTTTTCCATATGCTATTCAAACAACAGGCTGAAGCCACCTAAATCAAGAAAACAGCAGAGGTAAAAGCAGTATATCTCACTGTCATGCCTTTGAAAGTGTTGGTAAGTAGTACATGCTGTAGATTGACTCTATGTCAGTTTTTCCTTTGCAGTTCTTCAATTCGTATGTAACACTGATCAAAGGAGCCATCAGTGCAAAACCTCTCTGCGTGGAGGTGAGGGGCATACTGAGCATACATCAACACAACATGAGAATCCAAAATGAAATGCTAAATAAATGGTCACTCGGTGCACCAGATAGCAGCTAGCAGAGCTAAGTTATGGGATGAGATCTTTGAATGGTTAGTCCTAAATCACAAGAAAAAAGCCTTGGTTGGTACCATAATTCAAAATTCATCCTTCAAGAAATTAATCTGTAAAACAAATCTTTTTACTGAGCTTAAACTTGCAGACACTTAGAACATACAGGACTCTCCTTAGGTAACCTGTCAAGATTATTTGCCTCTCCAGACAGATTGCCAACCTATTTTCTCTGTGTTCACATACCAAAGGCAATGTAATAGAAATAGGTGAATCATGAAGTAAAAGAAGCATGTACATCAAGCCTAGGCCTCCCTGTCAAGTAAGAGGGTGCAGGGGTTTAATTGGTATTCAATAGAGAGTTTGGGTTGCCCTTTCTTAGAACCTATCCTTAGGCTTGAAAATCAGGAGTCATGAATGTTTCACTGTCACTGCATCTGCTTCCTCTGCCCCTCGTATATGATGTGTATCTCAAAAGACAATGGCCAGGTGTCAGAAGGTTGAAAATTTCCTTGTGATCATTTCATAAAATAGCATGAAAACTGGGGACAGAGAGGAGACATCTGCTGATGCCCCACCATCTTGTGCAAGCTATACAACAGCATTCATGAAAACTATCCCTTGGCAATAGCCAGAGGAAACGCTAGTTGCCACTTCAAAAAAATTAGGAAGTTATTAAAATATTACAAAACAAAAAAGGTGTGAGTCCACATTCTCCCTCCACTCCCACCCAAGTCTTGTTATCTCCACTGGGGACCTCAGGCATCAGTACTTCTCTGCTTTCAGGGTCCGAATCTGCACGTAAAAGCAGTATCAAACTGAATAAGGGGGGAGGGAGGGAGAAGACCTCTTTTGTTCTAAGAAAATCATGGCAGCAGTGAATCAGCAGGATGCCCATAGTAAGTAAAATAGCCATTTCAATGGGATGAGAGCTCTTTGGTTGCCTGCCTTCTTCCTCTCTAACCTATTGTTATCTACAGGGACTAACTCATAGACGTTCCTGTCATTCTTCTTACCGGGGTTAACTAGGATCAGATCATGAGTAAAGATACCCTTTTAAAACTTGCTTCTTTCATTACAATGCTCTGCAATAATTTTTCTAGCCTCTGCTCGGAGACTGAAACCTTCCCATCCCTTTGCTGCCTAGCATGGAAGAAACTCAAATAAATCTCCTTGGTGTGCTCTATGCTTGCAAAGACGCAGTCACTTACCTCCAGTATGTCCCCACCATTTACACTCACCCCAAGGGTTACTGGCCTTCCAGGTGCCAGCCAGACTTAAAACTCCATCCCTAAGGCTGCTTTTGCTTCTTTTGTTGACCCCTGTGAGTTTTGCAGCGTGCAGCTGGTGAGCGCGACCCTTCTGTGCTCTCCCAGTGTACGCCACGAGCGTACAGGAGGGGACTGGCTTGTGTCACAGCTGACTGACATTGCCACTGGGTAGATCACCTAAGGGTGCTGCTTAGAACTGAGGCATCCAGTACCAGGCTCAACAGACCCTGAATTCTCCCTTTACCTGGAAGAAAACTGTTTCTCAACCGCAGTGACAAAGGCAGCTGCCTTTTAGGAAGGGTTGTTGCCTCACCACCACCAACAGCAAAGCTCCTTCCCCCTGCAGTGATTGCAGCTGCAGCGGTGTCACACAGAGCAGATGTCACGGGAGTTTGCTGCTCCCGTGGGATGCTGCTCTCGTCTTTGTGTGTTGCCAGCATTGGCTAGGAGGCTCCTACCTTCTCCCAGGCCCGGTGACCTCTGTGCTGTGGGTGCTGGATGAAGGTGGTGATCACAAATCCATCCAATTCCTTGTTGCAGCTGCAGGGAACAGATACTGTGACCTCTCTGTAAGGTGGGCCACTTAAAAGTCAAGATCTTAATGCTTCCCTTTCCAGTGGAAGGGAAAAAGGATGCAATAAGGATATTCATGGCGTTTAAGGCTCTGGAGTTGAGCCCATCCTGTGAGGGTGACCTCTTTGCTTTTAGTGGTGCTTATCACTCAAACCTGCCATGCTGGGCTAGGGAGCCAAGGTTTGTCTGCAGTGAACTCTTGGCTGGAGCAACGTTAACTAATTCTGCTGCTCTTAAGCCACCGAGTAAGGATTCCTTTCAGAGTACCACATTTCAGATCTATGGGATTTCTAACCCAAGTGGGAAAATATTCACTGAAGCACCTGGGTGGGAACTTGCTGGTCCAGTGCCTTCCCCCAGTGCATCAATAGATGGCAGCAGGCAGTTCCTCCAGCAGCTGCCTCTGAAGCAGCAGCAGCAACAGGTGATGATCTTCCCTTATGCTCGCAATGGTTTGAGGTTTAAATCTGCCTGCAGGCGTTTCTTAGGATGCTGTCCCCATTAAAAGCAAAATGTGTTGGTTCTCAGGTAGGGTGGATGGTGTTACTGTAGTATCATGGAAGCAGTAAATAAGTACCGGCCTCTAGCACAATAGTATTGTAAGAAGATTAAATATTTGGAACCTAACAGATTTTGTGCTACCTTCAGCTCATTCCTTGGCAGTCTTGAGTGTTCACAAATCCCTCTTCTTTCATTCCTTCTGAGTCGGATAATTTTGCAACAGTCTGACAAGGGGATATACTCTTCTGAGGAGAGAAAAGGACAGGTAGAGTCAGTGTATTTAAGAAGAGAGAGAAAAGAAACATGCCTTAAAGAAGACTAGCGTGCTTCATGGGCTTGCACGCTCCCTTTCGTTTTGAATATTTCAACTCTGAGTCTTACAGAGAGTTTGTTTGTTAAACTGTGTCAGTCTGGCTTAAGCCATGAGCAATAGCTGCAGCTTGTGTTAAAAATGAAGCTGAAATTCCACATGAGAGAAAATAAACCTAGATCAAGTGTTTGGCCAAATCAATCCCCCACCCACTTAAAAAAAAAAAAAAAAGGAAAAAGGGATGGGGGAATTTCTGATAGGTCCAACACTCCTAATGATGTAGCATAGAGCTGATACTACTCACTGACTGGGAAATGCAGTAGCTGGAATTTTACTGTCGGTCCAAGCTGAAGCTGGCAAAAATCTCTTTTGCCTGTGGGAGCAACTGGGGTTGTGCTGCAAGGCACTATGCCCCCAGTTCGAAAGCATAGCTTTGTTTAGTTCTTCCTAATGAACAGCTGCATTGCACTTCAGGGTGCTTGTGTTGAAAATTACCTGTAATGACCAGAGTGATGAAAGAGAGCATCACTATAATGCAAGTTTTAATGTTCCATCTAGTGGATAGAATTGACCCCCTCTGGTGGCTTTATCCTGATGTGAGACTAAAAGGCTATGTAAGGTATCAAGCTTATGGTTAATGACTAAGCTTCTGCCTTGCAAATAGCATTAGCAAACTCTTTATCAAGAAGACATGGTGTTTCTGTGAGCTGGCTCCACAGTCACAGGCATCAATTCATCATACTCATTTACTGTGAAAACAGCAAATTTCAGTCTGCAGCGTAATATAATGCTTTGCTTCCCAGACTTCTGCAATCTCCAGAGTTGAAAAAGAAGAAATTTAAAGTCAAGTTTTCATGTGAAATGATGTAAACATAAAATTCACTTAAAGTCAAGGTGAGCTGTCTCCCAAATTGCTGACCTCAACCTTTCAAGAAAGATGAGGTGATGATCTTAGTATGAGCACAGAGGGGTTGGAGTCAGGAAGCACTGGGTGAAGAAATAAAACTGAAACCTGTGGGAGGCCCCCTGCATGGAGGACTGTATTTCCTTTGGGGGTATGAAGGTTCTCAGCCCTCTTTTATGTCTCTGCTTTCACAGCATAAGGCATTTTCATTTTGACACGTCAGCTGCGTTACAAGGTTTGGGGGGAAAGAATACGATTGCTTGTTCATGTGTCAGGGCTGCTGTGGTTCTAGATGATTTTCAGGATTGGTCTCAGAATATTTGTGCATGGTTTGAGTTCATCCACTAAGAAACTGTACAACCTAAGGAGAGGAAAAAAGAGTAAACAGAGACTAAAGGTATTAGATGAAAGTACAAAGGCCTAGAAATCTGGATGATTATTTAGGAGTTCCAGTGAAGCATTAAGGTGAGAAAGATTATCACTTTTCAAATATCCTCTTAAAAATTATAATCTGAACAGCCATATTTTTGCTTTAATATCACTTTGTAGTTATTATTCTCTGGATTAATAACACCAGGATGAATTCCAGTGTCTATAAGCTATTGAACACAAACATGCTGCATTGCCATCTCTCTTTTCCTGTAGGACATTTTCAGAAGCACAATAATTGAGTCAGAATTGCTCAGTATGCTGATAGTCCAAGTCTTGACATGCGAATACTGTCAGTGTAGGCATTAACATACTATTCTAAATGTTTCCCATTTGAAACAGGACCTAAATAGCAGAACAAACCCAGCTGCAGATACCAGCCATCAATATCTTTTCATTTTATGTTTCACAAGTATGGCAGAGCTGCTGTGTTTGTAGTTTTCCACACAGCTGAAAAAGTCAGCACTGAATTACTCACCAGCCTTTGGAAGTCTTTTATGTGTGTTGGCTTCTGTGAGCTGTAGAGCACCAGCATTCACACTCGAGCAGACTAAATCACTTCCTTTCTCTATCCTGATATTTATCAGGATGCGTGTGTCTTTATGGTTCCTGGGTGATAAGCTATCAGCTTTACATCCTCTGCTGATTGTTCTGGAATTCTTTCACAAATAAGTCAAGAAAGCTAAAAAGATGTACAAACAGAGAGTGAGAAACGTCTGTGATAAATAACGTCACCCGAATCCTCCTTCACAAACAAGTGCTCTTCAGCTACATCACACTTGAAACCTGCTGTTTATTCTGCCTGTGGCAGCAGAAGTTGCTACCCTCCGTCCAGCAACTGGGATAGAAAGGGGGAGATGGGATACTTCCCCAGGGTTTCTGGTTAAAGCACTGAAAAAGGTCCGAGGCCATTTCTGGGAGGTTCAATTTGATGCTGAGATAACTTGATTTAATAGCTAATTGTCCCTGAAAGTGGCATCCCCATGGTTCTTCCCACACTCGGCATGCACTCACACCACTTTCCTGGTGCTCCCTTGTCTGCCCGGAGAGTGTTTGGTGAGCTGAGAGCTACTGCCAAACGGAAAGTGTAAGGAAGAGGGCTAAAGTGGGATCACGCCTTTTAGCAACAGCTAGCTCTCAACTTTGCTTAACTGTATTACTAACGGCACCCTTGGGGGCTGGAGGAACATGCTGATCCTTGTAAATCCAGCAGTTTGCATGGCAGAGACTTCTGGGGTGCAGGGCATCGCTGGATGCAGAGAGGATAGGTTTTGCTCTGATACCAGGCTTACACTGGTGACATTTCTCTCATTATGTGGAACTAGCAGAATTTGGTCATCCATGTTGACAGAGTAACCTAAGCGTCTATGTCCAGTATTGCTCATTTTGATGAGAGGTTCTCACCAGTCCAGCTAGCAGTGCTGGCTTACCCACTCTGCGTGAGCCGGCGCGAGAAGAACAGAACAGAAATGGCTGCAGTTTGTCCTGAGCTTGCTTTGATTCAGTATTGGCCACTAAAGAATTAGCTTAAACCTAACTTCAGTAAGGTACTTTTGTTTTAATGCCAGCTCAGAATGCATTTCCCAGTCTCCAGAGGGATTAAATCCACCATCAGCATAGGCCAACAGCACTTCACTTGGTGTTAAAGGGCAAAACTAAGCAGGAAGGCTCCCAGCCTTGGAGGCGATCCTGAAAGGCAGGCTAGGCTCGTGAGGCCATGGCTCTGCGGCTCTCGGGGGGTTTCTGAAGGACCGGTGGAGGGACTCTTGGTTGGTTTGCTGGAGTGCACAAGGGGCTGCTGCGGTTGCCCGAGTGAAAATGTCTGGTGCAATTTGCAATGCTCTAGAGTAACCTGGATGTCCATCGTGGTTTTGTTTTTTTTATTACCAGCCCCTTCTTGGATATGCCAAGGCATCTGAAATGCGTGAGGCGATGTCTCCTTTTGGACAGCTGTGACTGCTCTGTGACTGACCTGGCGGAAAGGCTGAGCTCCGGGAGGAGGTGTACAGCTGAGAATCACCATCAGAGCAGTGCGAGAAGTTAGTCAGCTTTGCAGTCCCACTTTTCTCCTCTTATTTCCTCCTGGCTAGATATGACAGGTCCCCGCTTAGCATGATGACTTCCCAGCACTGTCCTCCTGGGTGCCTGGCTCTCCCTGTGCATGGTGTAAGGAACCGTGTGCCTTCACTACAGTAGTGAATTTTCACTGTGGGAGCTGGGCTCCTCAAAGTTTGGCTCACCCACGTGTTTCTGCCTAAGTCAATTCAAGATACGTGACGTAGGTCCTTCTGTAACTTTGCATCCACCGCTTAGCCAGGTGTCTTAGGGTTGGTAGCTAATAGACAGGATCCTGTGGCACAGCTGAGAAACATGTGAATGCAATCCAAAAGGACCCTAAATCTGACCTTGCTCATGGATGGGTCAACAGGCAGGTAAAGCAGCAGCTAGAAGAGGAACAAATCTGGTCAGAGGGACCTCCCCTGGGCCATGGAGAGGAGGTAGCAGACAAGAGGGAGCTCTGTCTGTCGCTGTGCACGCTGGCACTGCTGCCTGCATGAAATGGATGTCAGGCTCCTGATACATCCTCAATGTTTTACCCCAGCAATTCAAAGGGTGGTTCAGTATCGCTGTAGCCCCTCAGGAAGATGCGTGTCTTGGTTGGAGAACAGAAATATCCCACCGGGTGTGTGTGCTGCTGCTTTTCCATGTGCAAACTGATTCAGTCCCTCCCAGAGTTCTCAAAATAGCATATGGAAATGTGTTCTTGCTTTCACATTCATTTTGTTCTGCCTTACACCTGTTAGACTTCACATTTTCCACAAAAAGAAGCAGCCATTGCCTTTTTTTCAGAAAATAACTTTTTTTTTTTGCCAGAGCCAGCTGAACAGCTTGTGCTCCTGATCAATTTAAAAAAAGCTGTTCACCTAAAACCACAGATAAGTGAATCATATTCAACGAGGTCATTTATTCCCAGCTAAATAAATGACTTTTCTTCCAGAGAAATAGAATCTTCTGTTACACAGAGATTAAATTACTGGGTTTAAAAAACCAAAAGTCTTAACCTTTTAAGATATCAAAAGTTTGGGAATTTGCTTTCAACAGTCTCGCTAGCAGAGCAATCAAACAAAGCAAAACAAGAAACGCTTCTTCTTGGGCATCTTCAGAAAACATACGAAGTTGTCCAGCATTCACTTAGATAAAGATTCGTGCTGGAGGTTTTTTTTTCTACTGTCCCTAAACCGATCTATTTACTGCCATTACTGCTACAGCTACAAATGGCTTATGACTTCAAAAAGTCAATTAGGAGACAGGCTTTGAATCTGTCTTCTACCTAACTCCTGTCTGTGGCTGGTGTGTTGCCAAGGGAGCTGCATTGTTTCCTAGTGCAGCAAATGAATAAAGTTAAATTTATATCTCGCTATGTGCTAGAGAAATAGAGATGTAGTTATGTATGCATTACCTTGAATATAAATCATATAGAGATCCCCACCTCCTCTGCCTGCTACAAAGCATGCATGAAAATGTCCCCCTGGAATAGATATAAAACCATAAAACACCATGTCTGTAGCTAGAGATGAGTCAGATGCAGACTTCAGAAGTGGATCCAGATTTCAAATACCACCCAAACCAGTGTGTGTGATCAAAGGTTTTGGTTCTGACCCAACTCTAAATCACCACAAGAGCCTGGATAATATTCTGAATCCATAAATCTCTACCATTTTATACATCTATTTAACCATATGGAGCTCCTTTCTCAAACTGGAGCCATGCGAAGAAGGGAGAATGCCTTGCTGGGCATTGCAAGACATAGGAATGACTCCCAGGCCAGCTGTGGAGCTGTCTTGTGGCCTTGGGTAGGCAACTTAATCCTGGCTGGCATCTCACAAGCGATGGGGCCCAAAGAGGTAGCGATGGGGCTGACTGCATCACCATCGGGCGCCGGGGAAGGCACAGCCGTGCCGTGGCACCCTCGGGCACGCGGCGCAGGGTTTAGCCCTCAAGCTGGAGGTGCCCTACAAAGTTGGTAGGTGGGGGAAAAATACTCTTTAAACTTTGGGGCACTGAGATCTAGCAGCTGTGAAGGCACAGCAGATTGACCAGCAATGAGGACATGACTGAGAGATTTTGTGGATTTAGTCAAAACCATTGTGTGATCTTTAATGATAATATTATGTGTTTGTTTTGGTGGTTTTTTCCTAAGTAAAATTTAGTTTTTAATTAAACCTCCTTATTAAAATACTTAGAGTTGTTTTCCAACTTTCATTTGGGGTAAAATGTTTTATTGCAAACAAGTCCTATTTTTAATACGACAGGCAAACCAAGAAACAGCTCTAAACACAGCTCTCTTAAATGATGCTTGCTTTCTTTTCTACTGTATATCCAGTTACCTTTATGGTGAGTGCAGAAGGTGAATTGAAGTACCAGCTAACCTTCGGGTCAGACACGGGTATCAGACTTGGGCTTAGGCAAGTCACCCAACTCACTGTGACGGATTATGTTACTTCTCCATATGTTACATCCTTCTGAAGCACCACGCATATATTTTGCCTTCCGGAGATGTCCTAAAATTAATTAATGAGCTATGAAAGCATGATGAGGAGTGCTTGTATCTCCTTCAGTGAGAAAAAGACCTTGTGTATCACTGTGTAATATGTCATTAGGCATGACTGTAAATTACCCCTCTCAGTCATAAATAAACATGACTTAGCTCAAATTTACTATGGCTCTCAAATATCAGCAAGTGATTTTTGTTGTTAGGACAGTGGAGGCGATGGGACAGGATGGCAGGAGATAAGTTCTTTCCTTCTTAGGCACTGTCTATCCCCCCTGCACACTGTCCTCCTTACAGAGGGAATTGCTAAAGCTAGGAAGAGGACAAAAAACGTTCCTTGTCTACATTTAGGGAAAAAGCCTGCATTATTCTTTTTAGGGTTGAGGCACAAAGTGAAAGAAAGCATTACTTTCAGCATTCAGTAACAATTCCAGCTCTAAATGGGAATGTTATTTTGGATGTGTCACACTCTAAAGCGCAACTCTTCCACTTCAGCCTCCTAAAGCTGTTTCCCATTGTCTGAGTAGAAAAAGAAGCTAAAGGGTGGGGCGGGGGGCATTTAGGATGAGAATTAGAACATACATTTGAAAGGCCAGAAAACTTCCAGATGCTTTAAAAAAAAATAAAATAAAGAAAACTCTTTAAAATATTCCTGAGACATTAATGCTTGTTCCTGAAGGCTTCCAGTCTGACAAAGACACTATTTTATCGCTTCAGTCCCGTGCAGAGAAAATCTGAGCTCACGAGCACTGCGCGGAGATGCCATATGGGAAGCTTTGTAAGCCTCTGGCAACTATCTGTATCAGACATGCACTTGTGTAGTGCCTTCTGCATGCAAAGCACAAAATGGCAATGAACGGAACCTCCCAGCACCAGCAGGAGGCAACAAATTACCTTCTCCACTTACAGATGGCAAAATTGGACCCACCTGTGCTCCTTGCAGGCTCAGCTCTGAGGATGTAGTGTAAAACCTTGCTGCTCTAAGGCAGCGTTGTGTGTCTGTAGTTAACAAGGCTTGGTGGGAGGGATGGTGAACCCGGCACCTGGCTTGGGAGGAATATGATCTAGATCGGGCGCCCAGGCCACCCTTCTGCCTAGGACTGTCAGCCCACAGCTGGTAAAGCAGGAATACTCTGCAAAGGTACAGGCACAGGTATTGTATTTACTTGGTAACTCAAGTTTGTATACATTCTGAAACTTCTTTGAGAAATACAAATGTAAATCAGCTCTGATTGTGTAGCAGCACTGCAGCCTCCTTCAGTGCATGAGCGATCCCCTCCTCCTTCCAACACCCCTTATCACCACACTAACTTGCCAGGCAAATAAGCTTTATCTTGGTGGACTGTAGACCTGTTACAGCTCAGAGTGAGGAAGCTGGTCTTCAAGGACCAGTGAGCCGGACAATACCCTTTATGGCATTCACCCAGGGAAGGCACATGCTGCAAAGCAGAAATGTAAATCAGTTTTTCCCAGGCAGACTGTGACACAGGGTGACTGTTATCAGGTCCATCCATAATGAAAATGAAAAATGGGAGCATCAGTCTTTCCCTTTTCACATATATCTTTCGCACTCAATATTCGCACTGAGCCTGGAATATTGGAACACCTTTATTGAGCATTAAGATATATCATACACACCATTAATTCAGCTTCATAATGCCATTACCAAACAACCAATTACAACTATCTGAACTGAGCTTCATAGTAGGTAAATATGGGGAATCAGCCTTCATTCAGCCTGTAGACTTATTCTGTTCAAAACTATGATAACTTCCAATTATTCAGGTGCCATGTAGAGTACTATGAATTCTTTCTTTCCCATGCACAGCAAATTTTAAGTGTGAAATTGTTCCCAGCCATTTTTGCAGAGAGGTAGTTGTGATACTGCAGACTCTCATCAATAACGCTAGTCTCCCTCCCAGACACTACTAATAAATGCTGAATTTAGCAGCCATGTGCAAAAGCAAGGAAATCTAACTGCAGGATTGTTTATTGCCTGGAGCATCCACCGATAACAGTAGAAGAGATACAGTCTTTATGGAGATCTACATGCAAGCTAGAGCATGCATCCATAGCTTAATTTAGCTCCCTTATGCCTAGGCATTATGATACATTTGCTAATTACATGATCACATACGGTGTTTTCCCCATTTAACTCCTGCTTCAGTTGGTACATAGGATGCTCTGTGACGGGCAGCTGTTCTGCAATCCTCTTCTTCCAGCTCTCCCATGGAGGGGCCCTGCGTCGCTCTGACTAAGCACTGTGCTGCATGAAATGGAGATAATCACTTCTTCCTCATGTGCTCTTCTGAAGCGTGAGTCGCTGGGATATCGGAGCGCTTCACAAGTATCAGCAAAGTTATCTTTAGAGCTCCTCTGTGACAAAAGGTATTATCCCATTTCACAGGCATGGCTGAAGCTCCTGCAAGTCTTGTCTCTGCTGCAATATACGCCTGAATTTGACCCCCAGCTCTGCCAGGAGTTATTCAGTCTCACCTCAGCAGTCCAGGCTGAGAAATAAAAAATGGATACTTGCTTTATGAGGTGAGTGCATGAAGCCTTCTTCAGCAAAGCTCTGAAACACAGCGAGCTCTTAACACCTGTCCCTGGATGGGCTCCAGAATAACTCATATTTCCCTCTGGTTCCCAGTATAGATCATCTTCCCAGAAGAAAGCCAAAGCAAAGCTGGCAGGTTTTGGGTGGGGTTGTGCAACATCCCCATACGAAGGGAAATGGATAGCCCCACGTGCCACCAGCCAGAAGCGGCGACCTAGGCTGGGAGGGGGGAAGCAGTCCCATTCATTAGTCTAGTAAAACAGTGAGAAAACTGATAAGAGAGCTAAGTAACTCTAGCTCTGCCTACTCTGCCTGGAGTACAGCTGAGGACCAAAGTCCTCCTGGCTGTCTAAGCAAGCACAAGCGCGTGTAGAAGACAAGCCTGTGCCTCAGCTGTAGGGAAAGGGGAGTGTGTCCACCGAGGCCGCTCCTATCAGTCCAGCGTTACTGATGTTAATTAAATTCTTTGGCATGTACACCTGCCTGCAAGCCAGAGCTGGCCCAGACTTTATAGCCGTAATGTTACATTAATGACTTCAGATGGCAGGTCATGTCATTAATTTCAGCAAGGATGCGTGGGTTGCAGCCATAGGTAGAAGTGATCCTTCCTTTTTCTCTAACTGTAGAGGAGCTGCGCAGGAACATCCCACAAGGGACAATCAATAGACTGAGACAGATTAAAGCTGGCAAAAGGTATGGTTGTTGACAGAATAGTATTTGTGGTAAGAAATCTATCAGTTTCGAACAATCTTGACTTGCAAAGTATATTTGTTATTAGATTTTCCATGCTTTCTATCCCCAATGAGAAGCTTTGTGCATACCAAGCAACATATACAAATACTATGTGAGATGAAAACATTTATTACAGACATTTTTAATTGGGTGAAAGAGTCTGAGCAGAAAGGAAATTTCTTTTTGCATAATGATCTGTGGAATTCAGTGCCATAGGAATTCACGGAGAATGCGAACATTCAGGTTACAGAGAGCAGTTATACCAAGAAGCAGAATAAATAAATTTAAAAAAGTAAACTCCTTTAAAAATTGGTGTTGGTGAAGGGAAGCCTGGAACCTCATACAAAGTTGTCCTATAACTCTATTTTGTGGAATTTCATGTACCTTTTGGAGCGTCTGCTGCTTCAAACTTGGCAGTTTGATCCACTATGGAAAAATCTGTATCTCAGCCTGAATAGGATCCATCTCCCTTTGTATTAGACCTATGTAAAATCCCTTTCAGTCTCAATAAACGCAGCAATTTATAACACCAATGCCAACTGGCAGTGTGAGAACTGACACCACAAAACATACTAGTAGCTGTGGCTCTTCTTCCTCCAAACTGGTAGCATCACCTGCAGCTCATCTTTCACATGGTAGCCTGAAGCCACCAAGGATTGGGAGGTGGGGATTTGATGCCCATGTCACTGTAAGGAAGGTTTAAACCTATTGCTCCCAGGTTTCAAGAGAGTGTGCTACTCATTATGGCATAGACAAGATGAATAGGGAAAAAAAAAGGCTGGAGAAAGAGGAAGATAGGTTTATAGGGAAGCTGGGAGCAGGTCCCTTTACCTCTGCCAGTTGAAACTGGGCAATTGCAAGAGGCAAAATTAAGAGTCCAGAGAGCAAGATTTTAAGCAAGAGCCTGACTCTTACCCCAGTAAGAGTCTGTGCTCTGGACCGCAGCCAGGAGTAGTTTTAATGCACTTTTCCATTAATCATTGGATGAAATCGGGAGGAGGGAGGGACCAAACCGAGCAGAACAGGGTTTAGAGCCAGCTCTGGCAAAATCGCGCCCAAACCAAAGAGCAGATAGTTGGGGCTAGTTATACTGGATGGCATCCCTCCTTAGTTCCTTTGCACGAAGGCCATCGAGTTGGCTCTGTGGTTAAAGACCTTGTAGGCTAGCAGACAGATGCTCAGTTCCTGTAAATCTTCTTTGCTTAGCCTTGTATGAAGGTGTTTGAAATAAAAAATGAATAATTTGCTTATTTGAAAGACCTGACAACTTGTCGGCCATGTTAAGTTGTGCTGTAAAAGGAATTTTCTTATGCTTCTGGGCTTTGATCAGAGGTGCAGCACAGCAATTAAATTAGCACCTCTGTTCTCACTTACCTTGACCACAAACATCTAGTGCTTTCTGTGCAGAGCTTCTCTGTGGGCCACCGCAGGTCAGCACAGCGGGGGACTCTGCTCAGCTCCTGCACGCACAAGGACCTGGGCACCTGCACGGAGTGCCAGGCCCCAAGCAAACAGCGTGGGTCTCAGCTTGGTGGACCACATGCCAGCAGGTTTTGTTTCCAGCCCGCCAGGATAACATGCCTCATTCTAGGATAGACCGCTTTTTATCTCTGGGCTGGCAAAGAGAGACATTTCCTTTCAATTCACAGCAAGAAGCAGCCATTGCCCCCTCCCAGCTATGCGGGGTTGGCCTCACATCTCTCTAAAGAAACAACCTCCTCCTGCAAGTAACCTCTTGATGTTTATTAGCTGCAGAGAAGGAGGCACACACCCATCCCCAAGGGGCTGGAATGAAACCATCTTGGCTTTGGGGGCTGGAAGCGTGTTCAGACCTGCCAGCTCTGACGACGGTCCCTGGGCTCAGTCCCAGCACCTGCACTTAATTTTTCTCCAGAGCAGGTGGGGCCAGTTGGATTTCTGGGTCCTTAAAGAGGTTGCACTTGCAGTGTGTGTTGGGGCCTGTTCGGTTTGGGGATACTGTATCTTGTATGAGGCTTGCGCCAGTTGAGCAAATCCTGTCAATCACCATCCCGCCCCAGGAGGAAAAGGCTGTTTCTGGGTGCATGTAAGGGTCTGCCTCTTGCCACACACCCCTCCAGGTGCCAGAATTCAGAGGGCCATGTGTGCAAAAATTAAGGATTTGGGACATTTTGCTGCTTAAACAAAGTGGTATCATTTTAAGACCTGCCACCCGTCTTCAAGGGGTTATGGCAGTCCAGCCTGGAAGTGCCGTGAGCCTCCAACGGCTGCATGGGGAAAGAGACTGCTGAAGAATTGTAATGAGTAAAATCCTACTTCAGCTGCTAAACGAACTAAAATAACACTGTAAAGTAGGCTCTAAAAGCTGATCAGTTTGTATCACTCTGTGGCTCTTTGCAGGCTAATTCACAAAGGCTTTTACACAACAAATTTTACAGCCTAAGCCCTGTCCTCGCAATTTCTTTGGAGGTCGTGGGGTTGTATGCTCCATCACATTGAGTATTAAGCGGGAAACACACAAACATACACACACAAAAAATAATCAAATGAGTCATACTAAGGCAGGACTATTCCCTGCAGTCTCCAGAATTGTGTAGTTAAACCCCAAGATGGAGGGTTTAACAAAGGCTGGAGACCATTATCTCGCAGTCTCTAACCACTTGCAATTTGCAGTCGGGGTTTAGCTGTATGAGCACTGCAGGGTTTGGCTACCATTGAACTTTTTTTTAAATGTTACATTCACTCAAAATCTGAGAGAGGCAGATTTTTTTTCAGGAAGCAGATGAATGAGGTGCTAGCATCTCGGTAATATATAGATCGTTCAAAATTCAGAAGAATTTTACTGTGAATCTGAATTAAAAAAGGCATCATTTAATATTTGGCCCATCATTAAAGCAGTGCCATTTCCCAAATTTTTTTTTGTTATGCATGTGTGGGTTCAATATAATTGCACTTCTGTACTGTGTGTGCACGTTTTTTTGTCATGCATAAACATGTGGCCTCAGGTGGGACTTTTTTGTACAATTCATTCAAAAGCACAATTAATAGTCTCTTTCCCTTACTTGTATCCTAAATAGCAATATCTAATCCAAAAACACAGTAGTAAGGCAAAATGTTCCTAGGGCAAGCCAATCTCTTTTGGAAAAACAGGAAAACTGTAAAGCTGTTTTATGCACATAAATATTGCTTAAGTGTATAATTACATGTAGGAAATTATTTCAAACACAGAAACACAAGAAGCATCAAATCAAGTGTGATTCAGTAAAGGCAGTCCTTCGCTGTGCTTTTCCAGGAGGGGAAGCCGTCAATCTAACATAGTGGTAGGTTCCAGAAATGAAAGAAAAAGCTGAAAGTAGGATTCATTTCAAATAACTTTTTCATCTAAAAATAAGGTCTCTTGCACAAGCTGTTCACCTAGGCTCCCTCGACGATCTGAGAAGTGAGAGAAGAGAACAAGAGGGAAACCCCACCAGGCACTTTGTCCTATCTTATAATAAGGCTGTCAGATGGAGGATTTTCTCCCAAAGCTACCAATTCTGATCACTAGCTAGAGAAACAGGATTAAATAATTTTTTTTTTTTTTATGGCTAAAACTATGTAATTAAACCCCACCCTGAAATACTTGCCAGAAGCCTCGGAGGGATACCCGTGGAGGGGATCCCAGGCACAGCAACTTGGCCTCTTGCAACAGGCAAAGTATCACCCTCCTTTCTCTGATCCACTGGAAACCCCTTTGAACTCCACTTTTCAGAGTTTCCAAAGGACTTTATTCTTCCATAGGATTTCAGTGGCTCATGTTTGGACACTTGGCTTCTGCTGGACTCCCGTGCTGCCGTGTCCCCTGTGTGGGTGCAGGCAGTTGCTTGCCACAAACCAGATGCGGAATGGCTGAGCCCTTGCACCAATTCAGCACCATTTACCCAAGCATGTTCCATCTTGTGTACATCAGCCTTACACAGCTCTAGATTTCTTCAATCCTAAATTGCCCCAACTGATTCAAGAGACTATTTTTGATCATGTTTTTACTGGTTTTTAAATCTTTTTTAATTTGTTCATGAAGCTGTTTGTTACCATGTAGGGTTTTTTTCATATCTTTCCTTCAAGCCTAAGTTATCCATCACCTGTGCCTTATTTGGGAGCTTGTTCGGATTAAGTGCTGAGAACAGATAAGATGGGAGTAGGACCATTTGACCTCCGAGCATATGCTTCTGATTAGCTTACCGTTACTAACTACACTAGGTTTAATATCGTTAGTCATTTAAGCATTATGATGACATATTCGTTATGTTTATTGGTTTAAACAGAAGCCAGATGAACACGCCGATGGAAATTACATCTTTTCAAAAGCCATCCCCAGACCTCTCCCTCCCCGCTATGCTGAGGCTGCTGGCATGAACACCCCAGGGTGACACAGCCTTTTACACCCCGTGGTTCCGGGAAGAGCCTCGCAGAAACACCTCCCCGGGCTCCGAGCTGGCGGCTCTGGTCCGAGACTCTACGCGCAAGAGCGCACGGACAGCAGGATCCGTGCAAACATCCATGCGCACTCATAAACCAGCCTAATCCCACCGCACTGTGTTTTGCCAAAGAGCCCAGCTGCAGACGCAACCTTTGTTGTAACGGGGTCGTGCCCTGCCTTACAGAGAATTGCTCCTCGCAGCGCCCGCGCCTGCAGGTTAGGTCTGTGATGTCCTGTTAGAGGACTGGAGGATGGGTCTAGCTGGGGATCCGTCCCCCTCCTCTGGGGTGTTATTTCACTGTGCTTTCTGGAGGTATATCTTTAAGATTATTTTTTTCCTCCTAAATTACTCCATATATCATTAGTATTGCTTTAGACAGTACAGCGAAAGGAGAGCTAAGACAGTAATATAATACTTTCCTCATTCAATGGAAAGTATAGATTCTCGTTTGCGTGTTTTTAAATCAAAGTGTAGATCTGCAATGTTATTAGAGCATGGCCTCTGTAGAAGGTTTTATGGTTATTTAAGAGGAATGGGGGCTGTAAAGAAATATAAGTTTATTATACACTTGGATGAAAATATTTCAATTTCCCCAGTAAAAATGTACAGTTTTGAAAAACACATTAATATATTATTTATGCTGAAGACTTTAGCATTCCTTCAGATTTTCACACCAGGGTATAGATATGAACACAGTAAATGGTGCAAGTAATGAGAATTCAAGATAACAGTGAAGGACATTGAATGTCCAAATTTTCCTTCTTCCTTGTTTAGAATAATCTCTTGTAAATGTGATAATACAGATCTCCATGGGGTCAGCACGCCCGTTTGCTGCTGCTTGGCTAGGAACTGGGGGCTGTAGGCACTGGGGCATTTCTAGAGGTATTTATCTCAAAGCCACTAAAGGTGACAGTGAGAGCTGGGCTGTTTCTGAGCCAGATCTTGATGTTTCTGTGCAGACTTGATATAACAAGTATTTTCACACTGATGATTTCTTTATTTCCCTTTGCATCAGGCGCTTTTTCAGGCTTTCTGTCATCTAAAAGTCACTTGCTCTTCTTACGTACTCTGCTTTGGGTCCATCTACTGTTTGCTATTGTAAGATGTAGGTCCCAATTGTTCTACACGTTGTATTTCTGACTTTTTTGGTCTTATTACTTTAAGGCCACGTTTAAAGCTTCTTCATGGCAATATATAGGAAGAGCACTAAAATATTTTTTAAGACCAATATTAGGTGCTTGGTTAATTAGCATGCCATTTCCTGACTGGCAGTGTCTGAAATGGATTTGCCACCCTGTCTAGTGAAGAAGAAAAGGAGATGTTCTCGGTCACGGCAGCTCCTGCTCCTGCTTGCATCACTGGCAGTGCATCCACGGAAATCACTCGTGCAGCAGCATGTTCTTACATTGTAAATACAAACAACCAACAAAACGCCTTACAGTTTTCCACAATGAGTTCATGAGATGCACACGGCAAATAACTCCTATTAATGGTGAGGAAGCAATGTGTGAAGCTCCAGTGAACTGATGAAAAAATAGACTGAAAGAAATCGGCAATGTTGCAGTCTTACTTGATTCGCATACTTAAATATTCGTGTCCTCTGCACTTTCTCAGCGAGAATACATAATGTAATCAGGAATAAAATGCAAATTTCTAGCTAAGGAATGTAACTGTCTTTTAACAAAAGGAGCCAGAAGTAACTAGTGCGATGCTGTGCTGGGTAAACCTTTGGTTACAGCACTAATTACACTGTGATCTGGTTTTCTGTTGTTTGGGCGGGTTTGTTTTGTTCCTTTCATCTATTAAGTATTATTGAAACCAGGTCACATTCAATATGATTGCAATCTTTCTAACTCTTCTGGGGAAGAACAGTGCCATTTGGACATACGGGTGAGGGAGGCAAATGTGGAGGACGAAGCAAAAGGAAAAGGTGGTGAATGTCATCTGTAGAAGCAGAGAACTTGCTCTGTGTATATCCCATAAACATTTTAAAGCTCATATTTAGAAGCATCTCTTCTAAAGAGATGATTTGTTGATGTATGGTGTGTTCGGTCTTTAAGGTATCACTGATAGTGTTATCTCTACACACGAACCAAAGTCCCTTTGATTTGGCATGTTAACCAAAACAGAAATACCCAGCTATTTAGTCTTAAAGCTAATTGCTGTAACTGCCTGCCCTAAAAGATGTGCCCTTTTCTTCACACCAACTTCTGCCATCCATTTTGTCTGAAGGCTTGTAGGGAACGAGGGGATCCTTTTAACCCCTTGTTTTACCACTCTGGGATTGTGAAATATTTCTTGAAATTAGTATGAGACCCACAGAAAACTGTAGCTAGGGGATCTAAAATGAAGCTCACAATGTTTGCCAAGCTTTACGCACAATATTGCCTGATTTAAAAGGGATATTCCTTGTAAAGCACTGGAGGACACTGTCCTCTCTGGCATGCCATTATTTATCTTGCTTTTACTGTAGCTACCACTTTCTGATCTAGCATTCCTTTTACACGAGACGTTTCTATTGAAGTTAATGAAAAATGGGGGTATTCAAGGAAAGGAGCTCTATTTTCATGTTTTAGCATAAAGATGCAAATTAGGAGCAGTATTAAAAACCTAACGAAAATGGATGGAATTGTAAAGCAGAGTTTGTATTGGTTAGAAGTAATTTGTTCTGACATTTTGAATAAACATTACAAATAAATCAGGATCTTTATTATACATACCACTTACTGTTGAATAATCTGGCAAAAAGATAGCTGCTATTATGAAATAGCTTTTTAGTTAGCACTTTCAGGGTCAGTTTTGAACTGGATGTAGGAATTTACCAGAGCACCCTTCCATGATGTTTGTATAGAGGGTCTGTGGACAAACTGGGAGGACGCATGCATAGAGGTTGGGCTCAGCTCCATAATAGGAAAAGCAAGATTTAGGTGTCTAACTGTGAGTCCAGGCTCCTGTCATGGTCAGTAGAGATCTAATTCATGTAGAGAGTCCCTTTGCTTACCCTAAGTGGCTGCATCCTGGCTGGCCAGCTGCGATAACCCTCTGGCCTTCAGAGGCAGAGCCGACAAGACCTCCATGGGCTATCACGGGAACTACGACAGCTCCCTGAGTTACAAACCTGAGTTTAGGTGTTATAACTGGAACTGCATTCCACTCCCAGAATTCTTCTATCCTACGTGTCACCTTACAAAAGGGTAACTCAGGGGCTGTTTCCAATTGGAAGCTGTGGAATGAAATTAGTACTTTCTACTGTGACAAAATTAGTGCCTACTGTTCGATGCCTATCTGTGGGGTTGAGTCTCTCTGCCTGGTGCTGGCTGCCCCACGGCATGCTGCCTGGCTGCCGCCGCTCAGTCATAGTCACTTCTTTGGTGGCTCCTTGCATGGGCTCCCAACTGGCCCAAGAGGCTGAAAGAAAGTCACTTTCCATACCATGGCGTGTGCTGAGTTACTGAGTGCTTTAGGGGTTTCCAAATCCTTGTTTAAAGATTGCATTCAAAGGAAATAGAAGGTCTTGTATTTTACTCTGAAATAACTCCTGAAGACAAGCCAGACTGAAGTAAATGGAAAAATAAATCATTTGGAAAAAAAAAAATATGTCTTTACAAAATCTAATCTGTAAGTGGACTTTGAGTCTGAGCTGTTCTTATGTGAATTTAGCCAGGAAAAAAAACATGTAAGTCTCAAGGGAGGTGACTAATGTCAGCATGATTCTGTAGTTTAGGGCCTACAGAAATCATTGCTGCTTCTGCCTGAAATGTTGTGATTTATATATAAAAGATACTTATGACAAGCAAGATAAGATGTTAAGTGCAGGAAAAGTGAAAGGGAATGAATTGTGATAGTAATGTGAGACAGGAAATAGAAGATGTTGATTAAAAAATTCATTTTCTAAGATAATTTTTACTTTTTTAATTACAGAAGAACTTAAAGTTTAGGGAGATGGTCAGTGATAATGGATGTCAAATTATGGACATGGTTGCTCTCATAACATAAGGGTAGGCAACCCATTGCTGAAGCACTAGCAGTCCTCCCTGGTATATGACGCAACAAATAGACTCTATCATCTTTGATTCGGTTCTATATATTTACCCTAAGTGTAAAAGCTTCTGGATGGATGCCGTATCAGAGCAGCCCTTAGCCTTGCAGTTGCCTCAGCCAGCACTGGGGAGATGTCAACTCAACAGTCAAGTAGAAAGTATTGGAGACTTATCATGGAAAACACCACATTTTCTCTTTAATTTTCTTCTATGCCATCCCTTAGAAAACCTCCAAAGTGGTTCTTGTATTCCTGCAGCCCTTTTTCGAACCAAGGGGAGTTTTATCTGACTCAGGACTTAGGATCCTTCCTGCCTAGGGTGAATCCTGACCACACTAAGGCCAACAGCACACATGTTCTTGGTAGTCTGTCCTGACCAGGTGACATTTCTCCTGGACCACAGAAAATGAGCTAAGTGCCTCCCTGAATCATGGAGCAAAAGAAGTCTTCCTTTCAAAGGAGTGTTAGAGAGTTGGAATCAAGTTTATTCCCTAGAGAAAATCAGTTCTCCTTTAGCCTTTACTTTACAGCTAAAATCTATTAGAGGTAAGTAAATACAGCTAAAACATTAATGGCAAAGTAGCATATCTTTAAATTTGTAGATCAGACATGAATTACATAATAATTACACTGCAATTACAGTAAAATTACTATAGTTCCATGTTACCTGCAACTACTAATTGACATAGGCTGGTTAGTACATGACAGTGTTATTACAGCATAGACTCAACAGAGTTGATGTATCTCAGGTCTAAAAATACACTCAGTGATCAGAAAGAGACAACCCCCAACTCCCAGAATTTGAGTGTTCAGGGAAGTACAGTCAAAGTCTTATTATAATGTAATTGCAGTACAATTCAAGAGTAAGTTGAAACCACTGAATGATGTAGCATTAAACCAAGTTTTTGCAATGTTAAAAAATGATAATGTAGTTAAAAGACGCAGAAGTCTTTATAGTTACATTTGCTTCATGGCTTGAGTACAAAATGTTAGCACAAGTAGCCATTTCCATGTGTTTGGAAAAAATCCTTAAAATCACTATTGGTTCTCTGAGTAGTCAATGTATATCTGTATATTCAGGATTGAAAACCTGCCTGACCACAAAGTGTATATAATTTGTATTTGCATTTTTTCCATGTCATGCCATGGTCTCGGAAAGGGAGAACAAAAGCCAAGGAGGATAGTAGCAGACTTCCAGATGAGTTCCAAGGCCTGGGAAAAATACCAAAATAATAAAGTAAGCTTAAAAGGGCCTTATGTGATCTACTGTATCTCTCAAATAACCTTACGCAACGATTTCTCCTTCCAGCCTAAACTTTTGTTTGAACCATAGCATACCATTTTGTGAGACATTCACTCATGTTTTAAAAGCCGCAAGTGAAGGATCAATTATTATTTACCATCCCTGTTGAAACAGAAGAGTTTCTAGGCTGAGTTTGTCTGGCTATGGTTTTCAACCATTGGATCATGTGTCTTTTTCTATTAGATTGAAATATTGCCAGCTGTGAAATGTCTTCTGCACTTAGGTTCTGTTACACTGCGATAAAATCACCTCTTATCCTTGTCTTGGGTAATCAAAATAGATAAGACTTCTAAATTTTCTCACCAGAAGAGACTTCCCAAAATTGAGCATTCTTCCCAGCTCTTTTTTAATTCCCAGATATAGCAGTATAGCATCCCTCCTCTCCCACCTGCAGGATGCCGTGGGGGCAGGAGTAATCAGTGCCTTGGCATTAGTGATGCTGCCCATTGCCTCCAGGGCACTGAGCCTAGCCTGGCCCTGCCACCAGGCATGGGAACAGGAGGGAAAAAACAGAATTTGGAAACATAGACCAGACACCTGAGAAACAGAAGTGGCAGCTTCATCCACACTCATAGTCAGTTTTGTACTTTGAAGTAATAAACATCACGTACAACAGTGCGATGTCATTTCCTTACTCCTCCTTGGCATTTGTCTGTTTATACAGTGATGGACATGATTTGCTCTTTTAGCTACCACATTACTTTGCTTATCTGTAACAGCTACTAAATCCTCCTAAAAGCCACTGCTACGTCTGATGTGCTCCCCCCCCTTATAAATAGGATTTATTTTCTCCTGAAGAATGACCTTATATTTGATTGTGTTGAAACATGCATTCAAATGAACCTTCCTTTCCAAGTGACCCTGACCTATGCCCATCATCTTTTCCCTCTTCATTGTTTTCTTTTTATTTGCTACAAATTCTATCAGCAATGATTTAATATTTTCTTCAAGATCATTGATAAAGATATTGAATAGGATGAGAGCAGGTCCCTGGAGGCTTCTGCTCAAAAACCCCTTAGTGATTGCAAATGCCTTTCTGTGATCTACCAACTGAGCAATCCTTAATCTTTTTTAAAATGGGTCTGCATTGATTTTCTTGTACAGCTAATTTTTGTAAGAATGTTATGAAGGACCTGCTCGAATGCCTTCTAGAAGCTGACTAACTAAATCAGATTTGTGATATCACAAAACTTTAGAGGTAGATTATAAAAATAGAAGAAAAAAAAGGACAATATTGATTGACTCGCTTGTTCTTTTGACTTCTTGCTGATTGTTTTCCCTGCCAGCCTTTCCTGGCTTTTATTAGAGACCAATGTCAATCTAAGTTTGTTTGTAACCTTGCAAGTTGGATTGGTTTTGATCATTCTAGGATTTATTAGCATTAATTATTGAAAGAGCTCCTTGGCCACGATTCTTAATTCTTATAGGTGCAAATTACCCCGTCTGGCAGAGTCAAAGCTGTCTGAAGAGAACGCGTGGGAAGGAGCGTCCGCTCCGCCGTGCCAGTCCCGGATGATGGCCGACTCCGGCTGACGTCACCTCAGCTCCTCAGCACCTGGGGGAAGCAAGCGCTGCTTGAGTGCTTCAGCCTTTTGCACTTTGTGATCGATGAGCCTGCCAACCCTGTCTAACAGCAGGTCTGTGTTGTTAATGGGATTTCATTTAATTTGCTCCTGATATATGTAAATAACTCCTCCTGGTTAGCCTTAGCCTAGCTGGCCAGTGGTGCCTCTTCTCTCCCTGAGCAATTACTTATATTTCCACATATCCTTATTTCTGCCCATTGCTATCAGTATCATTTTGGTTTTAATAGTATTTCTACATCCATTTCATCATTTAATGAAGGGAGGCATTTCTCCTCCAAGGAACTGAGGAGTCTTTGCACAGATATGGATGATTAGGAGTTGCTGCTCTGCTTTCTGCAGAATTTGCTCTCTCTCGACCTGAAATTGAGGAAAAATCCACCAGAGCACAGAACTGGGCCTTTCTAAGATGGTGTCTTTTGGGTTCATCGGCTGTGCAGTCAGCTGTTCCTGTGGCTCCAGTGTTGAATTTCCTCAAGGCTTCTCAGCAGGACAGACAAACCGAACGTGGGGGTGGCGCGGAGCTGCTGCTGCTGGAGGAGGGGTGGAGGTGGGATGGGATCTGGGATGATTCCCTGGGGGGCCTGGCTCCCTCCAGCCCCATGTGAAAAGGGAGGAGAGGTTTCAAGGTGGTAACAGCTTAACAGCAGCTGCTCCTCTGAAGGGCTCCTCACCACCCTACCCAAAAGCAGCCAGTGCCCAAGGGTTTGGAGCCCTTTCCCCCTTGGAGGTAGCACCACTGGGCACGGCAGCGTTTCCACCCACAGCAGCTCACTGCCCTGACCTGTCTGGGCTCCGACAGGGATGGTCCTGCGCTCCCGCCGGGATGGTGGGATGGCTACCACAGGTTATGGCAGTGGAGCCACGCTGGTTTGGATCCCTGCCTGGGGTGAAAACTCATCCAAGAAGAAGGGCAAATGCCAGGCAATGAGCCCAAACTTACTTTAGTGCTATCTTGTGTACACTCATAACCCCAAGCCATTGCTTATCACCATCTTGAAGCTGATGGCAAAATACTCTCTCCTATGTGCTTTTGCTTCATTCTTTCCAGCTTTGGGAAAGCGGTCTTTGAAGAAGCAAGCACATGTACTGCTGGTGAAAACTGTACCTGTTAGCCTATAGCAAGTAAATGATCATGAGCACTTGCATCTACATTGACGGACACATTCGTGTTCATATGTAATATGGATTTATTCCAAGTGTTGCAGTACATTTTGATAGACAAATTGGTAACATCATTACCAAATTCACTGTCTAGAAAGGGTATATTTGCCTAATAGGTAAAGAGGAGGAGATTTTGGTATTGTGCAAACGTTGGATGTTACTGATACTTTGTAAGAGACTATATTGTGTAATGTTTGTATATGAAAAACAAGCAAATGACATTTGAAATGATACTTGCACAGTATAATAGTGGCTGATAGACTGGCAGAGGATATCTCAAACAAAAATACTGTTTCTATTAAGTAGTGTGCAATTTAATGCATTTCACTTCACCTGCCAGAATCTAGTTGATCTTTTAATAGATCCTTTAGCTATTATAAGCAAGTATTCATAAGCACTGGTTTCCAAAAAACCCTGAAAAGATACTGTAGTTTAGTCTTAGTGACACAGATCTCAGCGCGGTCTAATTTTTCCATTTTCTTAGCTGGACGCTGAGTGCTGGTGGCATATTTACCCTGGGGTCCAGGGGAGAGAGAGCCCCACCATGTGCCCAGCTGGGTGCAGTGGATGGTAAATGCCATATAGGAAAGGGCAGGCTGTGACACTGGGCAGGTCTCCCACCATCACTAGTATTATGGAAACTGGATCAAATACAAAGAAATTGCAAACCCTTCATATCAGGCATGGGGCAGCATAGCTCATTGCAAGATATAACCCTAAGAAAAATTTTTCTCTTAAGTGGACTCTTAGTTACTACTGGGATCAACTTAGGATAAACCATGGATGTTTGTAACCTGGAATATTGTTTAGGAAACATCAACTAAACTGTTCTGAGTTTACTGATAAGCTGTGAGCTTAAGGTAGCCCACACAAGCTGAGGGTGACAGAAACGTACACAGTTACAAGACCTTAAAACAATGTGTAATGTTTCAGTTCTGCTTTCTTCTCAGGGGCCACTAAGGAGATGCCAAAATTATGCACAGACACTGAGGTAATTCGGAGATATTTGCTTTAAAATACCATAACTTAGAGAAGGCAGTTTTATTGCCAATGAGTATCATCTGAGAGACTAATACGCACTTTTATGCAAAGGCCAGTCAGTTGCATTTACAACAAAGCACAGGAAACTAAATCCAGACTGAAAGGGATTTGTTAGCAACTTTAGATTTCATTTAAATTTCCCCATAGGAGATCCGAACCATATGTGGGAATAAAATCCATGCATAAAACTGCATATTCTTGTGCAGTTTATCAGATACTTGACACCTCAATCAACATACTAATGTACTTTCTGAGACACCTCTTAAGCATCTGCAAATATTTCCTTTTAATTGCTTTTGTTTTCTTCCTGTGAAAGAAATCTTTCTCTTCTGGCTGTTGTCCTTCCCCTGAGCATGTAACCCTCCCTGCCTGTCCTTGGCTCAGGACTACCCAAGCACAGCCCTATCTTCCTAGAAATGCAGTGACTCAGAAATGTGTCTTCTGATAGCCTCACGCTGGGTGTGTCCAGCTTCTCGGGAGAAACTCCTTTGGCTTTTAGCCTTGAGATTTAGAAGAGGACCCCTCTTAAGTATAGGAGACGTATTTTAGAGCATTAGAAGAGTTATTTAATGTCTTTATTCTGAGCTTTTTTTGCCTTTTTTTTTTTTTTTTGACAGGATTGTGCCGTTCAACTTACAGTAACCAAAAAAATGTCTACGGTCTGACTTGAGGTCTCCCTGGGTACATTAGCGCTAATAAACAAGGAGCAGAGAGTCTGTTCTCCAGCCCTGAAGGGAAGTGGCAAACTCTGGGCTGTGTTCCTTTGACAAAACTCTCTTTCCCCCCTTCGTCCTGGACATGGTGACTTCATCCATTCTGCCTTCTGGAAACGGTTCCTGGCCTGTGTATCACCGAAATCAAGCTTGGATGTTCTCCAGAAAAGTACCACTTGGCATGGGTCAAACCCATGCTGGGTAATGTGTTACTCCATCTACTCAGTTAAACAGGAGGATGATCACAGGCCAATGCACTATCTGTCACCCTGCTTTGTTTGCTAGAATAGGCATAGCCCCCAGATCCCACCAGTAAGCATTTCCAGGAAGCTATTCAGAGCATCTTGTCTCAACAGCTTGCTGGAGGAGCTGAGTGGAGAGATATAGTGTGTTCATAGAATAAAGAGCCTAACCCTGCCAGCACTTGGCACTGCTTCCCTAGCTCACCTGCTTTGGGGTTTGCAGAGGAGCATGCAGGAATCCTGGACAGAAGGGTAGAGGTTTTATTACCTCTCATTTGGGTTGACTATTGATGCACACAATCACCATGCTAATGTGTAGATAAAAAAACCTTTGTGTTATGTCATCATATTTTCCTTATATATCTTCCTCACTCTCTTGCTCTCTCTCTCCCTCTCTCATTCCATCTGTCTCTAGACAACGCTTACAAGGGAGGGCTGGAGTGCCACAAATTTTGAACGCTGATAGTTCCCAAGCATGCAGAATATCAGGAATTTGCTCAGACCTATTGGTATAATACATCCTCTCCCTGCCAAGGTAGCCTCACACTAACAAGATGACAAAGTGAACTATTCAGATGGGGAAAAAATCTCCTAAACATAACAAAGCTCTTCATTTGCCCCCACTGGTGTTCAGAAAGACTTCACAAGCTGGGCTGACTAACTCAGCACAAATGCTAATGAGCAGCTGACGAAGACTTCTGTCCCTGGGCAGCCCAGATCCTCAAGCCTAAGCAAACGCCCATCCTACTGGTACAGGGAAGGCAAACAAAGCATCACATGCATGAACAAACTGACAGCCAGGCAACTGGCCTAAGAGCAGCCTAAGCCCATCTTCCCCACCGGACGGAGAGTGGTGCAGCTCTCACTTAGCTTTTGCTCTTTTCCCTTCCTGGGGCCACTTTGTCTCCATGCACCAGGGCCATATGCTTTGACAGTTCTGTCTGGCCACAATTTGTATACCTTTGGCCCCCAGCACCTCCTGGGCCCAGGCTCCTTTGTTCTGCTGCTCCTTCACTGCCGTAAGATCTCGGGGACCTGAGCCTGAAGTGCCCTGAGCCCAAAGGACCCTTCAAGATATACAAGTTGCTGAAGCTCACCTCTTCCCAGAGACGCAAAGTCTGTGGGCCCTTTGATTTACAGTTTTTTGGTCCAGAGGCAGAATGAAATGTGAAGACAGAGCAAAACTGAGTCTATGAGTGTTACTCTTAACTTTAGGCAGCATGGGAAAGATCCCGCTTCCCACAGAATATATGTCTATATCAGCCGTGTGTCTTTTTCCCTAGTCCCTCAGTTTAGATCAGAATCTCTGAGGATCTCATAGGATCCTTACTCAGCCTGTCCCCTCATCCCCATCCCCACCTCCTTAACTCCGAGTCTTTGCTTGGACATGGAAAGCAAAGGAGAAGGGAGAAAAGAGAGAGTTTGTGTTTTGGGGTATATTGCCCAGCAGGTCTCAGGAGGCCACCTCTGCGGCAGGGAGAGAGCTGGGCTCTCACGCCAAGCCAGAGATGAAAGAGCCCAGTTTCCTCGTTGGAGGAAAAAAAGACGCGAGTGCTGGGTTGCCGCAGGAGCAGATGGGCCCAGGCGAGGGTCGGTGCTGGAGCTGCTGAGTGCAGGTGGTGGTCCTGCTCACCATCAACCAGGGCTTGGCTCCAGCAGCAGCAGCCTGGCCCTGGCATGAGCCACGGCAATGGCTGTGCCTGGAGAAACGCAGCCAGGGACCTGCAGCACTGACAACACGGAGCTGACTGAAGCCCAAATTTTCTAACATAGGCTTACCCAGCAGTCCCGCTGATCTCATATACCCGTGGGCTGTGGACCTCAGTGGCCAAAAGGGGCCCTGGTGAGAAGAGGATGTTTTCAGGTGCTTGAACAGACTGGGCGCCAGCTGAGCATCCCTCCCCCAGCTTCGTGGTGTCTGGGTACAAAGCAGCTGCCTAGCAAATCGCTTACAAATTCTAGCCCTAATTACACTCCTGGCAAATACCATGTTAAGGTGAGCTGCTGCAGGAGGTAGATTTTTAGAAGAAAACTAGCAAGATTAATTTCAACTGTTTCCAGATAAATAATGAGCATGGATAATAATTGAAACATTTCAGTGAGCTAGACCACTACATCAGAACTGCCCAAGGGTATCCAAGGCAATGGTGCTGATGGAGAATGTCACCTCCTTTTTTTGGTTTGGGGGCAACATTAGGAGGATGCATTGCTGAAGCAGAAGAATATTGGTTTCTGTTGGTACTGTGATCACACCTGAGAGAAGGGGATGCTTCACAGTGACAATTATGAAAGCAGAGATAGGCAAAAATAATTGTTTTGCTGTTCTCCAAGCTTCCAGAATGGCCTGACTGATAGGGAAAAAAAAAAAAAAGTATTGTTTGAAGATACCATAGTAATTTTCCCGCTATTTTGTGCAGGAAAAACAATCAGTTTATCAGGTTTTGTTCAGCATGTTCACAACTAGCTGGAAATGAGGAGAAGAAAACGATTCTTACAAGCATTACTGGATTTTCAGGAGGTTCTTTTTTCAATACCCACTCGTTGCAAAATTGGAACAAGAAGCTTTCTGAAACTTCAGAAATGAAAAGTGAAATTGGGTTTAAGCATATGTAACTAAAATGCTCTAGATCTTCAACAGTTTAAAATCACAGGATTTGCATTTAATGTTTCAAAATGGTAAACATGTCTTTTGCATTTTCTGATGGCATGTTTAGTCAACACCATCCTCTGCAGTGTACTGAGAAAGGCCCTTCAGACACTGAGGCAGAAAACTTGCACTCAATTTCTCTCAAATGATATTTAGATAGTATTCAATAAAATAATGTGTCTAGTTAAGATATATACATATATATGTGACTGTAAGCACATCTAGCTAAGATATGTCAGCTAGATATACATTTTTCTATATATTTATAAATTATATATAAAAGATGTATTTAATAAAGAAGGAGCAAACCACATGAAATTATTTATGAAGCATGCAAGCAGTGAAATTTTAGTGTTGCCATTAAAAACTTGCCTATTGCTTTACAAAACACCGAATGGATGTCCATAGCAATGTGGTCCTTAGTCCTTTCGTGGTCCCTCCACACTGCTTCGTCCTGGCGCACAGGCAGAGGAGCAGTGTGGCTTGGTGGACGGAGACAAAGCTGGGACACTCGTTCAGCCTCTCTGCTGTCTGACTTCAGCCCTTCCATTTATTCTTCCAGTGGGAGCAGAGTATTCACAGTATCTCCTTTTAGACATCAACTAATCTGGGCTCTGAACTGTGTTCTGGGGGATTTCACCTCCCTCATCGTTAGCCAGATAGGAATCCTAAGCCTGAAGTGAGATGATGAGATTACTAATTATTATTACAGAGCATAAGGTCCAAAACTTCATATTTCATTTAGTAAATGCAGGAAGCACAAGGCTATTGCAAATATGAGGAAGTACTGTCTATTTATCTAACTTACAATAGGCAAATTTTGAAAGGGCACCACTGCATAAAAGCCCACAGGAGGGAGGAGAGAGCACACATACTTAAGCCCTGACAAGAGAGAGACATGATACATCTGAGCAAACCAACAGAAATGTTAAAACTCGGAAGCCCCACAGACATCTGCTAACTTGAACATGCAACTGGCAGCTATCACCGAGCCGTGCTCTCGTGTGGTTCTCAGCTGTTGCTTGCCTGTATTTTCTAATTCCAGCATGCCTCCTCGGTGTTACTCCTACATGAACTGGCAGTGTTGTCAGAGGCAATCATGTCAGTGCACTGCAGACCACTTTTTCCCTTGTGAAGAGGAAGTTAATTTGATGGATCTTGTTGCTCAAAATAAAAATGCAGGTTTCATCCATACAAAGCTTTATATTTTGTACTGGGAACGCTGGAACTGTGCGAAGGAATCTTCTTCCAGCCATGAAAAGAATATCAAGTAGGAGGAAGGTGTTTTCTTTCACTGGAGGGTGATGATGTCCACAGGCAAGTGCAATGGATACTCCTAAGGTTCAGGGGGACCAGCACTAAAATGTCATCTTTCTCTAGCAGTCACAGAAACTGGTACAATAAAGAGCAGATTGGCAAACCTCTCCTGGCTTTGGGCTCACATGGACTCACAGTAGAGAGCTGAAGTAGGATATGATTAATTATCAGGATAAAGAAGGTCTTGCAGTCTGCCAGGACATGCATCATTTGATTTAAACAAAACTTTGCATTTTTGATAATGATGGAGAAGGATTATCCTCTCCCCTTTCCCTGTTCCCATGTGATGGATAGAAGCACCTGGTTAGAGGTACCATCCTCTAACCAGAATGGCACACACCCTGGCTCCTGTTCAGAAATAAACTCTAAAAAGACTGTAAAAATCCTCACTAAATACAACTCAAGTCTTTTAATCATGTTCACAAAATCCTCTTCCCATTCATTGGCCTTTGCCAATGAGATGTGCCTGGCAGCAGAGATGCTGCAAACCTCGGTGCTCCTCCCGGGGAGGGGGAGCAGGGTGGGAGCTGCAAGCCGTGGGAGCCTGTGCAGCACTCGGCAGCAGCACGGGGACCCTCCGGCCCTCTCCCCCAGCCCTTGGCCCCTCGTGCCTTGTGCTGCTGCCCAAGAACGGTATCTGGTCACAGTTCTTGCTGCTACTTGCAACCAACCCTGGCAGGAGTGGGGAAGTCCGTCTTTGCCATAGCTGGGAATTTTGCCCGTGGAGGTCTTCCCTCCGTGATCCTCCCCACGGCAGCTTCTGCAGCACCTTCACGTGTCAGTTCACCTGTTGGTGGTCTTTGAGTCAGTGCGAGCGGCAGCTGAAACAGTGCTTGAGGAGATTTACTTGTCCTCCCTTGCAAGGGGCTCCTGCTGTCAGCAGAAGTCCCCGTGATCAGAAAGACCTGGCCCTTCTTTCTGGAAACTGAGCCCAAACTCCAGAGAGAAGTACTGTACCTTTAGTCTCTCCTTTTCTTTGGGACTCTGGGTTGACTGGTAGTGGAAGGAAAAGCTGGCTGTAAAAGTTTCAAAAACCTCTTCTTTTTTCTTGCCACGTCTCTGAGATGCCAGTGAGAGTGCAGGCCTGCACCTGCACACAGCCTTCCCAGTTCTCCCGTTTGCTCCCGGTGCTGCGTACGTCAGTGTGCCGGCACCTCGGAGAGGCATCCGTCCTGCTCCCTCCCCAGGAACAGTGTGAGCACTTCCCCCTCAGCACTTTCCTGTAGGGACACCTTTTTCCTTGGAGGTGGTCACTCGACCTTTCAGAGGAGGATCTGTTCCTGTGGCTCACCCCGCAGGTGCCTTCCCTGTCGATGATGTTAGTGAAGAGCTATAGCAGAACTGCATAGCCACCCACAATGGGGAGCAAAAGAAAAGGGGAGCATATAGGTCATAGACCTGCATGGCAGTTTGCAGCCCCCAGAACCACTGACATTTTCATCGATAAAAAAGATTAATTGACGTGAAGGGTTAGAGACTTCATTATGAAATATTTGAGCATACACATTAGTTCAGTCGATGGGAATTCACCCAGAAGGGTGAGGTTTCCTCAGCACCAGCAGCAGCAGTCCAGAAGCTGGGTGTGCACCACTTTCAAAAGACCAGGACCCAGCAGCCTGTTTTATTTTGCTGGCACGTGGACTTGGCATGCACCTTGCAGCAAAAGCCAAGTCTCTTCACTGCTTTCTGCAGCACCTGGAGGAAGCGTAAATTCCATGTCTTCAGTCTCAAGAAAACTCAATGCAGCTCTGAAAGATAAGAGGTAATGACTTGTGATAACATGCCTGTAGCCCCAAAGAGACTGATATTAAATACAAACTTTTAAATCACTGTAAAACAATTCCCTGTATATTTTTTAGTCTTTGTGCTGGCTAATAGCCATGTGTTTTGGGGTACTAGAGAGCTGCGCTTTGTCCGTAACTTTCATTATCTTCATATCAAAGGACCTGTTTCATGGCATTGATAAAATTCTCCTCTCACTTCCCATGAAACTGTCCCCTAAAACTGAAGCCTGCAAACCAGCAAACCATCTGCTGTTGTTCTCTAAGCTGGGAGTGACATTGGTCTCCTGAAGCCCACCCTACTTCAGGGCTTGCTTTTCAGATGAAAAAGAACACCAAAATGGATTGAGAAATATCCACACTGTTCAGAACAAAAGAAATTAATCAAATGCAGCGGTGTACTGAAGTGCACTTGTAAGGCAGCCTCCGACTCCGAGCCTGTACTTCTCCCTTTGGACACATCTCTCTGCCATCCATGGCATGGACAGCAACAAGATGCAACTCCACGAGGATGTAGCTGTATTAATGCGGGAGGAAAACAAACAGAGAGAAGCTTGTTGGGCCGTCTCCCATGTGTGACTGGGAATCCTATAGCAGTGTTCCGAAACACCTTTCAGGAAGGTGCAATGCTGTAATGAATATACCAAGCACTTGTGACAATTGTGTAATTCAGAGCTTTGTCACTCAAAGCTCCCAGGTCTTATTTTTCATAATACGTTTGCCTTGTGGATAGGATTGAACCCAGCAGTGCTCTATGGCCTTCAGTAGGGTCAAATCATTGTAAAAAATATACCTCATCAAGATAATCTTCTCCATTTTTATTGCTTCCTTTTCATTTTTACCTCTGGTTAACTCCCTCTTCAAATACAGAGATGGGAAATTAACTAAGTTAAGTGATTAAATCAAAGATGACCATATCTCAGACAAATCATGCTCTATGAAACTTCTTTAGTCTGCAAATCACAGCCTTCCCTCTAGCAATTGGTGTCTGCTAATGTAAAGCCACTCAGTCTGATTAAATGTGACTTTGAGCAGTGGACGGGTTTGTGCATGTCTTTATGTGTAAAGGTAAATGTCAGCAAAATGAATGGAGCTTTGGGTGTTACTTATGTATTTGACAAACCCCTTATACTCTCCCTACCAAGTGTATTGTAAGCGCTTGACTAGATTTATCAGCTGCTTTATAAGGAGCATCAAGAAACCCAGATTAAAGGTTGCTAAGTTACAAACCAGATAAGACATAGGCATATTTCCAAATTTATACAAACACCATGCCTAAATTAAAGAGAAGCGTAAGAAGCGGTCTGAGCCCATGAATAGGTTAGCGTGCAAGATGGATTTCTCTCTCTATTTCTCTGCATGGCTTTACTTCCAGTGATATTTCAAAGGGGCATTACACCATTCAGAACCTATTACAACATGCCAAGTATGAGAGAAATAATGCCTAATACCCAGCATGGGGGCTTTTTAATGGTAATACAAATATTATGCAGCATTTCCCTCCCCAAGTCAAGCTGTGCTTGCCTTGAATACAATCCTCCTACAAATACAAACATGTACATCCTGGGTGCACAAGCCCTTGTTACAATGGGGACAAAGTAGAACTGTCTTCACACACAGATAACATAGACATTAATCCGACGATTGAAGAAATGGGATTTTGAACTGTGCAAATTCCAGTTCAAAGGAGGGATCCTTCTCAGTATAGATGTCTTTGTTATCAGCCCATGTTTAGCTAATAAATGGTTTATTAAAAATGGCACGGCTGTGAGTGGCTTACATACATATTACCAGGTTTGGAGCAGGCCAAAATTACAGCTTACAATGCTGGAGAAGCTGTTAGGAGATGCCTGCATGCACCGCACAGGGAAGCAGTGCACGGAAAGATGGGATTTTTCTATAAGCACCACTTTTTACAGCCTACTTTAGTTCCTAGGTGTTATTTTGGTCTCATGTTATTAGCAGGCATCATCACGGATGGCTGTGGTCTGAGGTCTCTGTGTTTTCTGGTGAGGCAAAAGTTGCTGAAGCGTTCAGCACCCAGACTGGAGGTGGAACCCTTTGGTGGGAGCACTGGTGTGCTGTCCGGTACCCCGTGGCTGGCACTGTGTGCCCAGGTGGCACCCAGCTCTAAGCCCAGCCAGCTTCCCCAACAAAATGTATGCTACAGAGTCCTACTGTAGGAGAGAACAGATGGACTATTTTAAAATATCCGCTGGAGAAATAACTCTATATTTTGCAGGCCGGCTTTTGCCTTCAGAAAAGCTAACCAGAGACATTTATCGGATGATTTCTTCCATGTATCTAGCCTTGATCAGAAAAAAAAAAAATTGGAAAATTTAATTGAATTCCACCTCCGTATGGCATGACGGCTAGAAAAGGCTCCGGCAGGAGCTGGCTAACTGGTGTGCAGAAGCCTTTTTCTCATGCCCTGCTCCTTATGCGGGTACAGGATCCAGCAAAACTAGTCAGAGTTCTGCTACAACATATTGATGCCTCCAGGGGATTTCCAGAAAAAAGGTCAACTAGGGGCTTCTGGCTTCATTCTGGTAGTTAAACACAGAATAATCACCTGAACTGCAGACCATGGACACCTCTCAGCCTGGTTTTATCATCACTTGGAGCTCTGCCACATAACGTCTTAATAAAGTAGAAAGTTGCTGTTGCGCTATACTACTTTTTTTTTTTTAAAGGAGTATTTTCATTTACATGAAAGAACAACAAAATCCAACCTGAATCCCATCCTTTCTTCTATTTAATTACCAGCTCTTGTGTTTCCAAGCAGTTTTAAGGTAAGGCTAATTATCATGAGATGAGCTAGGAAGCGTGAAATGGGGCTTTTTTCTAGCTGGGAGCCACAAAGGTGCTTCAAAAGCCTTGGCAGGCCAGACAGTAAAACATGTCTTAATGTTACTTAATTATAACAAGAAGAAAAATAGCATGGCTCTAGATCGTCTAATGGAAGTTAAAGGCATTACTTGGCCTATGAGCTGTCTGTGCTCCTGTCTGCTAGCCAGACAGAGTATACCAGTGAGCAAAGTCCTGTGTTCTGGGCATTGATTTAAGTCCAGCCTTGTCACAGGTACTAAATTTATGTTAGCTTTCAGCCAAAGCAACAAAATGCTCATTAGAAACAGCATGCTTTAATTTGGAAATGCTTTTTCCAGTTACACTTCAGAATTTTTCCTTCTACTTACAGATCAAGTCTTATACTCTGTAAAGACGCACTTCCCATCAATTTTTTATTGTCTTTGACATGACGTCTGCCTGCCTTCTTAGCTCTGAGACTTATGTCCTGGAGAGAATGACATGCGGTCATTCCTCTGCACTGGTAGGATCACTGCATCTGCACCAGCAGTTCACCACGATACGCATTCGATCCTTGCTGCTCTGAGTAAAGTCAGAGCACCTACTTATACCTGCAGCCAAATTGATTATGTTTTGTAATCACTGTTAGGAGTTTTTTGTAGATACATGCTCTACAGCTTCCTACCATTCCTTGCTCTAGGCAAGATGCCATCCTGAGACATCCAGTAGAAATGAACTCTGCTGCAGGTTTAAGTTTTGGACTGAGCCTTTCAGTTATTAGCCTTATAGCTAGGTGCTCTGTTTTTTCCTTGTGTATTTGCTGACAATTTAATCTTTACCTGCCTGTCAGCTCTTGACTGTAAAATCCTTCAATCTGTGCTCCTGGAGATCTCAGTCATCCCAACAACCAGTGCCACTTCTTTAATCATTTCAACCCTCTTTTGCACATCTGTGGTGGTCAGCAGATGAGAGAGCTGCCTGAAGAATGAGTTTAAAGGGCTTTTCTATAGTCATTACATTACCCAAGTTTTATTCTCTCTTTTTAGGAAGGGAATGATATGGCATTAACTGATACTCCTGTTCTTAAAACCAAGTCAGTGGAAATTCCTTTAGGAGTATAAGGAAATTAGGTCCTGCAATTTCTATTTCATAGAATCACAGAATCATAGAATCGTTTAGGTTGGAAAAGACCTTTAAGATCATTGAGTCCAACCATTAACCTAACACTGCCAAGTCCACCACTAAACTGTGTTCCTAAGCACCACATATACACATCTTTTAAATACCTCCAGGGATGGTGACTCCACCACTTCCCTGGGCAGCCTGTTCCAATGCTTAATAACCCTTTCAATGAGGAAATTTTTCCTAATATCCCATCTAAACACCCTCTGGTGCAACTTGAGGCCATTTCCTCTTGTCCTATCACTAGTTACTTGAAAGAAGAGACCAGTACCTACCTGGCTCCAACCCCCTTTCAGGTGGTTGTAGAGAGTGATAAGGTCTCCTCTCCTCTCAGCCTCCTTTTCTCCAGGCTAAACACCCCCAGTTCCCTCAGCTGCTCCCCACAGGACTTGTTCACCTCTTCATGGAAGCTAAACCCCAAACCAGCAATGTTGTTGGTCTTCAAAGACGTGCTGCCTGAACAGATGATGCTCATCTTTTCTGCTTCTCAAGTTGTGACAAAGGCCTCGCAGTCCTTTTTAGTGCAAAATACCTGTTGATCGCAATGGGATGCCTGAAATATCAAATCCATAGACACTCATGTTTGTGCAGTGAGTCTATGTCACACTAACTACAGATGCCACATGCCAAAGAACTTTTTGTCAGGCCTTTGCATTTAAATTTGCCAGGTCTGGTGATTAAAAGTAAACATGCTTTCATTACTGGGGAGCTGGTTTATACTTAGACCTTTATTTGGAGATTATTTCCTAGGCACTGCTTCTCCTTGCCCTAAATGAGAAGAGATACAGCTATATGAGCACTGTTGTTTGTGTCCTCTGCTCATCTCTGGAGATTATGTTACAAAATGTAAATACCATGATACCTTGCAGGGAGGCTAGGACAGAGAGTTTCAGAACATCCCTGTATTTCATTTATCAGTCTGGCTGTCTAGGTACATGTTCAGAAATAATCAAGAATTCATTCATACTTACTGAGTTGGAACAATAATTGGAAAGACAACTCCAATTAAATGCTCTGAAAGGATGGATTTTGTGTTATGACTGTCATTCGGTGAAACTCCCTCACTGAGAGTAGGGTCCAGGTGACTTGTAATGGGTCCAGATGAGTTTTGAATGTCCAGGAAAGAAAAGATTTCACAGCCTGTCTGGGTTGCTGTTGTAATGTTTGAACATCATGACAAATTTTTTTCTAGTACCTTGGAAACAGACATTTCCTTTGTTGCAGTTTATGCACATTGCCTTTTGTGTTTCATCAGGTACCTCCAAGAAGTGTCTGTCCCCATCTTCTTTCTGCTCTCCCATTGTGTAAATTTCTTGTTTTTCTCATCTTCTTTCGTCTGCCAGGTGTTTCTCCTTGTAAAAAGAGATTTAATCCTTTCCCTATCTTAGCCTACTTCTAAAATGCTTTGTCCTTAGCTGTGGCCATGTAGAAGTACATGGACTTCAGTGAATATCTGAGGCCAAGTGCAGTCACAGGACCTTACTGCAAGAATTATTCTTAAATTACTTTTCTACATTTCACTTTTTGCAGTACTCACACATCCCTTTTAAAATAACCCAGAAGCTTTGAAACCCCAAAAGAGCAGCATAGCCAAGCGTTAAAACAACAGCAGCCTTTAAAGCTCCTTCTCTTCATATCCATCTTCTCTTTCCTGCTCCCCAGAAAAAAACGAGGCTTTGTGAAGGATGGAATCCCACAGGAAAGCTGATGCAGGGATTATGATATCAAATGTAATGGGGCAGTTGCTGCCACTTCTGAAGTTAAGGTCCGCACTGAAGCTTTTTGTAAATCCTATAAGGACCAAAGTCATTTGGGGCTGGACTGCCTTCGATTAACTGTGCTCGCCTAACTTGAATTTGACACCCAAGTTTCAGTCACCTGGGGTATAATTCACAGCCTTACTGGTGAGTCAGTCATCCTGCAGGTTGCCTTCCTTTTCCACTGATTGCATAGCAAACAAGCTGAGATGAGATTTGCCATTTTTAGGCAGCTAACTTCAGAAGACATGAATGAATCACACCTCCCTAGTGTGGAGCCGTCTTCCTGTCACGAGTCCTTTATGAGCTGAATCCCTGCATGCCTTAACTTACCCTTGTAACTTAAGTGGCTTTTACGAGGTTCCCTGCAGGCATCTCTCCTCACTGGCTCAGATGCAAAACCCAAGGGAGTGGGTGATGTCCAATGTTACCTGCATTGGACCAAATACAAATGCATGCTTACGGAACAGGAGCAATACTTCACACCCAAAGCCCCCTATCTAAACATACCCCTATTGAAATTGCATTTATGATTTACTGTATCTTCAGAAAATCTCACAGTAGTTTATAAATTCCGCTGAAGGAGATTACGGTGTGTGCACTCTAACCTAAACACTCTGATTTACAGCAAGGTTGGAACTTGTTACGGAAAACAGAGCTGAGTGGGAGACGAGAATGAGGTCCATAACTATGGAAAAGGAGCTGGAATTAGCATGCATCTTTCCAGCATTAACTGTGATAAAGCCACAGAGATGTAGCACAGATGTATTCCACTTTTCTGAGATTGTATTCACCAGGAGTGGAGGTAACAGAAGTGTTTTCAGAGATACATGAGAAATTCCAACAGACCTCATTTTTGAATGATCCCAAACCAGAAAATTCAAATAGGTATAAGCTGTGGCAAAACAGATATACAGTGTCTGCGAACCATAGAGGTATAGATCTTTTAGACTCACTGTAAATGGGGAAAAGAAACTTTCACTGCATATTTCTATTCTGTCTAATTTTTCATGTAAGGTACATTTTCCTATTCTGCCTACATACCCATACTACATGTATTATGTATCTGTTGAAAACAAAGAAGGCACACGCAGACACCCCCCGCCCCCAGACCTGCTCCTCCCAGCCATGGCGTGGGAGCTGCAGCCTACCAGCAGTTCCCTGGGGGGGCTTTAATAGGGAGATGCTGAGGTCGGCCCCTGTATCTGCGGCACATACGCATTCATGGAGAATCCATGCATAATCAGGCCAGCAAGGACATCAGAAAGCCAAAACCTCCACACAGCATCTCCATAACAATATGTAAGTCTGTGGTGCTTGCTAATATAATTCTGCAGACCAAGAACCACGAAGGCTCAGGACTGGTGGGGAATCTGGGATAACTGGAAGTTAAAAAAATAAATTAGTCTATCAAAATGAGAGATTTAAGTCAAGTTTATGCAAGGAATACAAGGCTGAAACAGGTTTGTTCAGTAGCAGACATCTTTAGTCAAAGGTTTAAATTCAACCTAGAAATAAAAACCCATCGTATTTCCTGGTAATACACAGGCAAGCCAGGCAAGCAGCAATGATCCCTTGCTTGTTGATGAAGCAAACAGATAAAAGAGTGAAAAAATCCAGGCTCTCTGGTGTTCAGTTTCTTCTCACTGTCACTGGTTCTGTCCCTTCCCTTCTCCTTTTCTCTATTTAATTAAAACACATTAATGGCAATGCCTATCAACTAGCAGCTTTGCATTTGGCATCTGTATCCCTCAGACTAGCCGCCGAGTCAATCTGATGGATGAGGAGTGGTTTGGCTTTTGCAGTCATTTAGCTGCAGCCTCCACGTGTCTGCGATGTGATGCAGAATTGATGGGAGCCGTTCCTGTGCCAGGGGCTTTGGAGGAGAAGCCTGTAACTGAGCACTCTCCGCTCCATGCGTGTCCGTCCTCTGAGCAAAGCTGCTTTACTGTCTCTTGCAGTTAACAATCAGCTTTCTGCTTTTTTAAAACTGTTTGTAACACTCTATCCCTGGTAAGGAAACTTTTAAATAGTGTTCTTTCCTCTGTTTTTTTCAAATATAATTTGCAAACAATAGAGATCACTGTACTCTGGGGAAAGGTAGTTATGGGAGAGGAGTAGGGGATTTGTGTATTGTTTTAAGAGGGAAAAGGATGTCATAAGCAGTATTGTGATGAAAACAAATAACCGCAGATCTTTAGATACTATTGGCAAAAAAACAAGACTGGGAAACCAGTTCTGAACTGGGGAGGTACCATGCATGGGGCCACTGAATAAATAAAATCATTTTCTTTCTGAACACATTCAGTAACACCGACTAGCTGCTGATGTCCAAGGAAAAGTGATGCAGATAGAAACAAGCTCTGATTATTTTACTTTTCATGTAGAGCTGTCATGCATCAAAGAACTTCATAACATAAGTGAAGTCTCCTGACACCACACTGGGCAAACGAGTGCTACATAGCAGATGGGTGAAACAAGACTTAAAGAAGCCAAACAGAAGTGGCCTCCCTGGAAATACAGCTCAGCAGCCTCCTGCTCAGAGAGGCATCCTCAGCCTCTTTCTCCATCCTCCCCTTTGCAGCTGCAATACGTTTGTGGCAATCACCACGGGAACATTATCCTGGGGGAGAGGAGCAGGACTGGAGCATCAGAAATGGGATCTGCCGCCCTTGCTCCCATACCATGGTGGGGAGCATGATGCCAAGTCTCCCACCCTGCTCCCAGCTGTAGGAAGCGAAGCCTGTGTGATGTCGCTTGGAAACAACAGCAGCCAGAATTACCACCCTGCAAGAAATGCTGAGAAGCCCACTGAGCCATGTGTCTCACCGCAAACACATCACTACCTCATGCCTTAGCTGGTTGGATAGTTTTATTCTTACTGAATGCAACCAGCTATAAACATTTAGGGTCACAGTCTAAGATAACTTCTTCAGCCAACTCCCCACGTGGCAGTCACCCAGCCAGTGAAGGCAGTAACTGGTACAGGGTACGTTTCACCACTGAATTAGCTCAGGATGCTGCAGGATTTTCAAAGGAAGCCAATTCCTTGGTCTCACAGCAACCCTTTGAAAAATGGCAGTAAGAAGCAATTCTCACTCATAGAGAAACCCTCTAGTGCACTTGAAATTGAAATTTCGAAATGGCCATCAGTAAAAGCCATCTAGCTGAAAGATGCTGTTTTGCTTAATGTGCACTAGAAATGTAGAGGCTAATTTCATTGGCAGTAAGGTATGTTTATTCCTCTGACTTTAATACCAAACTTCTCAATCTGAGAAAGAATTTCAGTCCTTTGACTCAGTGTTAGAGGAAATATTTAGTTCTGTGCATAAACTGGAGGGAGGGCCAAAATCTTTCTCCTATAACCTGCAGAAATTGCTGGAGCTGCTCCAGGGATGCATTTAGTCCCTTCTGTTCAAAATTTAAGACCTGCTGTTTTTCTGACAGCACAGGTAATTGCTACAGCTGGAGCAAGGCTGTATCTCATCGTCTCCAGCCTCAGCCTCTCCTGCCGTTCTTTTTTCATGCAGCAGAAACACAGTGAATCCCTCAGAGCACACCAAGGGATGATGGATCCAGTGCTAAATCCTCGCCCGACAGGAGCTGGTGGGGGAAGGTCTCTGCAACCTGTGGCACATCCCACACTGGCTTCTCTGCAGGAAAGGAAGGGCGAAACCTCACCCTTGGCAGTGGCTTGAGGAAATCCTGCAGATTTTGAGGCACCCACAGAGAATTCCTCCCCTCTGCTAGCCCTGAGTAGCAAGGACAAATCCTCCCATGGTGGGGTCAGCTTGAGGGCTTTCTCCTTCACTTCTCTGGCTCTTACACCCCCCTCCAGCTCCTGTTTCTCCCTTGGAGGTTAGTGATTTGGCCACAGGATGAAAAGCAACCAAAGGCAAAGAATCACCTTCCAAATATGCCAAGGTGAAAGCCCCAGTCCTGGAGAGCTTTGGAAAACAAGAGACAGAAAAGGGGCACTAAGGAGATGATACTAGCTCTGTTTTACAGCTGGAGACCTGAAGCTGAGAGTTGAGATCCCCGCAGCAGTGATTCATGCAAGACCATGGGCTCACCCAGCCCCATGGAGGGGACGAGCCAGACTCCTCGCTGAGTCCTGCTGCGACGTCTCCATCACACAGCTGCACCTGCGTAGCTCTGAAACCTTCTTGAATGGGAGAAAAATGATAATTTGTGTAGAGAGATGAGAAGTTTCTCAGCTTTCAGCCTTCCTAGCTGCAATCGTTCCTTGAGAAACAAACGCCTGTAAAAGGGGCAGGATGAAGAGGTGAATTGTCGGACACTCTGCTAAGAACAAATTAGCCGGCTTTATGTTACACCAGTCTGTTGCTGCACAGATACACACACTCGCTCATAAAACCAAATGCCAGCAGATTATATTTCCTTCCAAAGAGGGTCATCTATTAATATCCACAACTGTATCTTGAATTAGAAAAATCCATCAGTTTTTCCTCTCCCTGCAGGTATACACATACACATACATGAGCCTGTGTAGACATCCAGCTATGGTGCAGTACACTCCAAACAAAAGGTGTAAGTGAAATTATTGCATCTAAAATAGCATAAACTCGAGAGATACATATCAGCAGCTCCCCAAATTTCAACACCTCCCCAGCTGCATATCTGCATCCCATAAATTTTCAGACTTACTGTTATAAATCATTTCAATTTGCAATTGTTCCCTTAAACTGATTTTAGCCAGATTAATCTTATTTCTTCTTATTAGACACATCTTTCATGCAGAGTGTAAAACAATAATCCACTTGTAATGCTTACTGGCATTGGCTTTCATCAAAGAGACGGGCGGAGAATTGCTGTTAATGGCAATAAAGGAGAGAGTCCGCTCACTGGGCGGCAGTGCCTCAGAGGGTTTTCTACCTGCCTACTGCAAGACTCAAATCCATGAATTTCAAAGCTGCTTGTGTCTTCATAGTCATTACGGAGGTATCTCTCAGTCAGTACCAATTAATGACAACTGTAACATTTTATGAAGAAAAAATTCCATACCATCTGGAATTCCTGGAGAGAGAAAAACCTGTGGACTTGTCTGCAGCATGGCAACCCCTGGCTTTATAACCAACACAAAAGCAGACTGATATATTATCATTTTCACTTCCACCCATTATGCTTGTTTGCTCGCTAGTGTGTGTTGGAATATGTGGATTTTGATGTTTGAAGGGCAGGATTTTTCCAGTTGTTTCACCTCTTAATGGTTGGCAGAGCAGCAGTGGCCCCTAACTGCACACTGGGAAGCTTTATTGTTCACTCTGCTCTGCACCAGCTCCAAAAAGTCCTTGTCTTCCCCCAAATAGTTGTGACTATGCAAATAAAAGCAGTCATTTTGACCACTCAAAAGATGAAGTCTGACCTTGCCTTATACAATCTTCTCAAATAAAAAAATAGTATTTGAATGAACAGTGTGTTATCAGGTTGACTAAAAATCTTTAGGCAGTGAAAGAGCAATTTTATACAAGATGCAAGAGGATAGATTTCCTGATGACACCATATTTCAGTCTTTCTAATAGAAAGCCCAAGCTAGAAAATTGTCCAGTGTCTGTTCCCAGTGTTGTGGGGATATTTTTGCTGAGATAGAAGGCATAGCGTTCAGTTAAAAGTAGTGGTATTTCACCTGTGGAAACATGTTATATATCAGTGGTATTTGGAAGCAAAGGTTTTTAAATCCACACAGAGACCTTGCAAGTACTTGTGCTTGTGTCCTTTCCGCTGGAGTACTCTGGAATGGGTAGGAAGAAACACAGCCCCTCTTTTGTATAGATGAATCTGGAAATGAAGACCCAAAATAGGCTGTTTGACTGAAGGGGTATAGGTAGAGCAGAGATACAACTGAGATTATATCAAATATAGAATGTTTGCCCTATTCATATGAAAATTTCCTTTTTTTTCTGAGTTCCAGTGTCCTGAATGAATAAGAAGCAGCCTTTTTTTCTGCTCTGATCTCTCTTAATGGCCATTTTAATGACTGTCTCCTCAAGTTTACAGCCAGCTGCCTAATTACTGAATGCCAATATTTATGAAAGCCCAGCATACTCAGTGCTAATGACACAATTCAGTATTTACAGGGAGCACATTTCTTGTAAATACTAACACTGAGGAATCACAATGAGACTATTCAGCCCTTACCCTTTCGGGGACTTCAGATCCCGCACATAGTAGCAGTAGGAAAGAACTATGATTTCTTATTCCTGAAAAATCATTGCTGAGCTGAGGGGGTGAGGGATATTTTTAAGGTGCTGTGATTGATATGCTGGGGGGTGGGGGGGGGCTGACAAGATGAGCAGCAGGGAGGGAGTACACCAGCTTTCACACAATAGCTCCATGATTGGAACCACGTTTGGAGAGGGGGGAGAAGAGGTGGGCAGAGTATCAGACTCCCTTTGCCTCTCAAAAATCCTCTTTTTCTTGCTAGCAAACTCCAAAGTCTCTGCTTCAAAAATTGCTCAAAAGCAGAGGCACTGCTTGATTTTAGGACCTGTGAGATGAAGTAGTTGTTGAGAGCAAAGTCATTCTCCAAGACTTAGATGACTCAAATGCACCTACGCTGTGGTTTTGGTGGAATTTAGCCAGCGGGCATTGGATTCAAAAGCCTGTGAAGATGGGGCAGGACAGACATCATGGAGGGAGGAACCGCACTGGCAAACTTTATTTCCATGTAGTAAGGGAAAGTTTGCAAATTTGAATGTTGAAGAAACCATTCCTGCCTACTGCTGATTTCTGTACTTCCATGTTCAGGTCACAATTATATTTACCACATAATTGCAACCAAAGGAGAACCTCAGGTTTATATCTTATTCAACAGTAAACTCTCTACTACTGCAATCTTTTCTAACACTGGAAAGGATGGTAGAAATTATGTCAGTAGCTCACACCATTTCCTGTCGAACCTGTTTCCCTAAGACCTGTTACAGAGCAATATTCATTCAAAGTAACAAAAGGTGTAAATTAAGTTGAATAAAATTGAATCAAATTGAGCAAATATTCATTCTGCCTGGGAATGATCACACAGATACCTAATGTAGTTTAAATAATGTATCCTAAATGTTTTCCTTTAGGCAATTTGATTACTGTTCCTGACCAGCCCCATGTAATAATCAGATGTTCTCTGCTGGAGTATTATCCAGGCTTGCATTTAGGAGTCTGCTCTGAAGATCTGGAAAAAGATTCCACTGAATCCACTGGGCGTTGCATCAGATACCCAGTTTGCAGGGCTGGCTGAAACGAGCCCGAGGAGCAGAGGAGCAGCCTGCCCTACTATAACATCACCACGTAACATAACGCAGAACATCCACACTATGTCAGTGTGAAGGCTCATCTGGTCCTGCTTTCTATCCCATGTGCACCATTAGGGGACAGGAAAATAAGAACAAAAGAGTGTGTGTTTGCTTCTGTGTGCATGGAGGGGAGGAGGTACAAAAGTAAAGGAGGGGGAACCATCTCTGTGTACCCCCAAAGCAATAGGAGAATCCCTGAACAACAGGCTATATAACCAGATGTTCATGTTTAGTAGCCAGCAATGGACCACACTTTCATGAATTTGTTTTTCCCCTCCTTAAACTTTTTATACTGATTAAGGCCCACAAGAAAAGGCCTTTTGTTTAGATCCATTATGGTTTAGCCACAGGTATCTGTTGTGTTCCTTGTCCTCTCCTGGCTTTCTGTTCCCCAAGAACAGCAGTGGCTTCAGTATCTGAAGTAATAAAGTAATAGTAGCCAAAATGAAGCTTTTTATTACCATCATTTACTTGATGAGGGGTAAGTTGATGAGATGTCAATGATTAGTTGCCTAAAGAAAAGAAAGAAAAATTAACATATTTTCAAGTAGAAGGACATGTAAAGGATGAAGTAAAGTCAGGAGCCCTGTGTTTCTGTCCAGTATTTGATCATCTCACTCAAACTCTCTCAGTTTGTTTCCCAATGTGTGAAACAGATACAGCATAAATGACAACATGGACTACTGTAATTAATAATTGTATAATTGTATGATATTTTGAGATTTTTGATTACAGTATAAAAGCAAACCCTTGGGGTTTCTTTGTCCTTACTGTAAATGGATTGCTTGCATTGGCACTGTCCTTACTTAAATGGGTAAAATTACTACACATATGTACCTATATACATAAAAAAATGTAAAATTCTTATTGAATGTACTCACAAGGAATTCTAAAATAGCAGTTACCAACATCTTTAGAGCCTGCCCTTCTCTTCTGTTTGTTACTGGCCTAAGTTCTGATGCTTGATTTTCCCATGGTGCAAGTTTGCTCTTTTCCTCGATTTGTCTTTTGTGCAGTGAGATGAAGAACTCGTCACTGGAGCAAGCTCATTTTCCTGTGCGAGGGTATGGGAATAGCAAATAAAGACTGGCTTCTGTTGAACAAAATGTACCTATACTTATGGCACATATCCGAAAGCTTCATTAGCAGTGATCCGTGAAACTAGATCTTTGACATGAAAGTGTGAATTAGACCCTGAAACAGAACAAAAGGAAAGGGACATATTTGCAAATGCATAATAAACATTTGCAATTGATTCCAATAGTATTTGCTGAACAACAGCACATGCAGATTTTGTTTTGCTGTGAAAGGCTGCTCTTGCCATCACCTGATAGGAAGAATGAGTCAACAGTTAAACAAAATGACCCATTAAGCAACTGTTATCATGAAATAGAAATGTCTCTTGCTCATTAACTTTGAATAAAGCATGCTGAACAAAAGGCTGATATTTTTTAAAGTTGTTTAGAAGCCTGAATAACAACTATCTTGGGTCTACAGTTTTGTCTCTCTGACTCTCTCTCCGCTCTTCCTGTCAACCAAAAACCTCAACTCTTAGTCATGATGCATTTTGGTTTCTTATTAACCTCCTTTTTTCAAGGAATTCAAAAGAGTTTATGTGGGTAGTTCATATCTTGATTTACTAAGCAAGTTCAACTCTCTTTACTACCACTGAGCATGTATTTCAGCTTTGGGTAGTTTACCCAAAAGGCATCACCTTTCCTTCCTTCCTTTTAATTTTTTTTTTTTAATTGGGGTTATGGAAGTGTTGAGATGTTACCTAGCATGCAAGACATCGTTATGGCAAAAAACAGACAGGCGTAAGTTGTGGTCTAAACAGGCTACTCAGACAAGCTGGTTCTCCTTATTCCAGCCCCTGCCATTTCTATCTAAGCCCCAACTTAGAAATACATTATTATGTAGCTACTCTTTCTGGGTGTTGGAAAGGGAAAGCCAATGCAAGTCTTGACACTGCCTGTGCCGTGCCTGTAAGGGTAAGGTGCAAAGCCAGCAAGATAGCAGTAGGATTATAACCGGGAGGCTTCACTAATGGGTTACTGGCACAGTATGAAGACTACATTAGGTATTCACTGCTGACATGACAAGATACTCTCCCAACAGGGACCATGGATTGAAAGAAAAGAAACATTGCCAGCCCGAAATCTAAGCTGCCCAGCCACGCACCCTGCTACGTGCCTGCTGTCAGCTTTCTGCAAGGTTTTGTGAAGTTAGCTAACATTTATCAGTTATAATAATCCTTTAAACAAATTCCATGCACGGAATGAGCTAAACGTATATGCCAAGTCATTGTACCCTCTTCAGCCTTGGCCGTGGCCATTTGGCAGCCACTGTTCTCTACCAGGAACATCGTTGTCCAAGACAAGGATACAGTTGCTACCGTCCCAGCCTCCTTCCTACAGGTCTTTCTTCAAAGGGGGCCCATGTGAGCCAAATGATGGAGTGAAGCTGGGTCGAATAGGCACAATACAGACAGCAGGTTCAAGAATAAAACCAGTGCCAAAGCACCTGTTCTCTACCTCTGTATCCATCTCCCTTTCTCACAAAAGGACGTACATTTTAAGGAAATCGCTTAAAACTTGCATAGATTTAGCCCTTCAAAAAGATAACCCCATACCCCAAAGGATGTGTGATCAGTTGAAGTACCTCTTAAACTCTTTTCATTATTCATTGGATGTCTAGGAAAACATTTTGACTGGTGTAATTCTATATACCCCACAGGCTGGTGCCAGAGATTCCATTAAACGGGTGCAATGACTACCTGAGCTGCCTGCACGGGGAGAGCCACAGCCCTGTATTAAGCCTTATCGATCTGTGCACAAGAAAGAAAAGATAAAACAATGCACAGAGGACCCCTAGCCTGTTGGTCTGTCTGCCCAGGGTAGGCTAAAACTTTCATTTACAGTATCTGGAGCTGATGGCACTGGGGAAATAAAGCCAAAGATGTTAATTTGAGGACAGGATTTCTGCTACTCTTTGAATATTAGACAGGGAGCTCTCTCTAAGTTCCCTGTCCTGAACTTGGAGGGATTCTGTTGTGGTAGTATAAAGAGTCTGGAACTGGGCAAACCAGAATGAATAAAGGCTGGCTTTTGCTCTATATTTAACTCTCTGCCAGTGGAAGCAGTTTCCTCCTTGGCTTCAACTCCACCTCAGCTCTGGCCAGGTGCCCCAGCCTCCATCACTCCCACTGATACCCAGAGCCCCAGAAAGCCTTTCAGGTTTCCGTCAGTGCTTGCCACCTTCTCCGCATCCTCAGTCAAAACAAAAACTGGGAATGAGGCAACATGCTGATTTACATAGTCACCGATTAACTGAATTCACCCCAGATGGGCTGCAGACTTGCACCATGTTGACCCCACAGGAGCCCATAGCAGGGAGTGTGCACACACATACGATGAAGGAATGGAAAGACCACCTGAAATTCAGAGGCAGCATTTGCATTTTCTAAGGCTCCCTCTGTTCCAGAGAAGCCCAGCATTTGTTTAAATCCCTGTTTCGTATGTGTTCAGGGTCACTCTCACTAGGCCTGTTCATCCCCCAAAGTAACTTGTATTTACCTGTTCTTGCCCCTTCTTGCAGCACTGTCATCACAACTGCTTTTTAGTTTATGAAAAGCAAGGAAAAGGCATTTGTGTACAAAAAGAAAGAAACCTTCCAGCTAAGATTTGTCTTGAAAGCAGAGAAGTTCCCTGATTTTACTGTACGTATGATCAGGGCACTGACGTGGCCTCCTTGCCTTCATTTCTTTTGGCCTTTACATCCGTTCAATGATTTTCTTCACTGTCTTAGAGAAAAAGACCTGTCTCAAAGGCATGAACAGTATGTGTGGATATATCTTAAAGGAAACCAGCCAATACCCAGGTACCATGTATCCTGCTTAAACCTTGAAATTAGTGAGATCCCAGCAGCCCAACTGTTCTGGAATTTTTCCTCCAGCAGAGTGGGGTGAAGTCTCTCAGACTGCCATGGAAACAGGCTGGGTAGTGTTGTCAAAAGGAATAAGAATTCAATTGTACAAATAATCTGCATTTAATGTGAATATTGCTCATTGCCAAGGTATAAATGTCATACTTCATAAGAAAAAAAAGTTTCCAGCAGATGTTCCTGTAATCCTATTTACTGGTTCTACACTATTCCCCCTCGGTCACACAACATGACTTTTCAGTGTTTTTCATATGTTGGAAAAAACTTTAATAAACACCATGTAAGAAATAATTCATCACAGACAGAGGAATGGAGTAGATGACCTAAATGATTTCCAGTTCCTACTGGTTCTTTGTTATACTAAACATGCTCATAATTAGAGGATTAAAGAACAATTATTCTGATGTGAAAACATCCATGTTATGTGTTAGAATAGTAAAAAATCATTTGGTAAAAAGTCATGCCCCCAAATTAAATAATTATTTTATACAATAACTGTGCATCAGCCAGGCTTGGCAAACAGCTCTCCATGTGGGAAGCTGTGCTGGAGTGTGCCCTGGCCTCAGCACACTACATTTCTCAGGGCATTTACTGTGTGATTTCCTGAAATATTAAACTAAACACTGTTTTTCTTTCTTGCTTACTGAACACAAATTAAATCCACAAAAAGTGTGGCTTCTCATATTCACAGGGCTGTAGCTTCTCTCCTTCCTCTCTTCCAGTCTGGGGTTTGGTTGGTTGTAAATTTTTAAAAACTCTTCCTGGGAACTCATCCTGACAATGAAAAGAGAGAGAGAGAGAGAAGCAACTAAGGCAATGATTTGGCTTTTCCAAAAGAAAACTGAAGTGGAACAAATAACATTTTAACCCTAGATGTGGTAGTGGTCCTCATGAGTTAGTATTGTGGAAGGAACCCCATTATTTTTAGCACTAACTCTCTTAATTTCCCAGCGGGAAGGTATAAGCAACTGTTCCTATTTCATATATTCACTGGAGATGTGTAACAGACTGGTCACCACTAGGTGCCTCAGCTCCAGGGTGGAGGTGAAACAAGTGGAAACAAGCCCGTTGCACCCCGTGCTGCTGCTGGGTTTGTGCATGAACTGCTTTAGCAGAACTCTGTGAGGATTTTGGTTTCCGGGGTCATGACAAATGATGACTTATGTCAAGGCATGCTACGAGTTTTACCCTCCTCTGTGTTAATCCTTTGTAGCTCATGAGTATAAGAGTTTGTAGCAGGTTGATTAGAGAGGGGTACGTGGAAAGCTTGGCCTTGCCAACTTTCTAGGCTAGCGCTAGGATGAGAGCAGGATTTCCTTCTTCTCATCAGCCATGCTTCTTGAAACTGGAAAATTGACAGCGTGAATTTTGTTCAGATATCCAGACAGGGTTCCTGGACATCTCCCAGAGCAGAGGGAGCTGACAGAGGTCTGCTACACGTGCTACCTGAGGTTTAACGCCTTGCTGCAGCCTAGCAGGGAGTGCCCTGACAAGGTGCCCGCAATGCACTTGCCTGCATCCTCTCCAGTCCAAGACGACCGAAAACCCCATAGCGAGCAAATACAGACTGTCCAATGCACATATATAACACCCTGTTAGTGTTTGGGTGGTCTCTGTGGAGCCTCAGGGGCTGTGTGGTTTGGAGTCCTTGCCCGAGACCGCAGTGCCTTTGCCGTCACGCAGGCCTGCGTTGACCTGAGGCCTGTTCCCACCAGCGTCGGGCACCTTGGTCCCGGCCTCCTGGTGAGCAGAAGGTCAGCGGGTGCTGGCCCTGGCTTCCCTGGCAGAGCAACGCGGGGCGGCAGGGCCAGGTATGTGTGAGAGCTCGACTCCTCGCCCTTGTTTCATACGTGTGTGTTATTATTTCGACACCATTTTCCACCAGTCTGTTGGACTGTGGACAGTGTGAGCTGGCTGTTACCTGTCTAAACAGATACTTCATTGGAAACGGCTTAAATTTATTTTCCATCTTAACAACGGCCCAGCATCAGACACAACTTCACTGGCAAAAATGGATTTGCTAAGATGATCATGTGTTTGCTTGGTACCGTCTTCTAGTAAGGCCGCCTCAGGGAAGTGGAAATGGCAGCCGGGGAGCAGTGGGCACCTCTTCATGGGCAGCACGAGCCTGTCCCTGCCTCTCCGTCCCAAGGGCGAGCTGCCTCTGCCATCAGAGCTGGGGATTTGCATTTGGTTCTGTTCGTATTTATAGCATATGCAACACAAACGAGTTTCCTTTAGCCACTACGCAGCAGAACCAGTTGAAAAGGCTTTTTCACAGGTTTCTCCGTTCTGTAAATAATTGTCATGAAACCTTTACAACATATTTTTCTGTAACACTTCCCAATAAAATAGGATATTTTTATTAAGGAACTTAATGCCCGAAAATCTATTTCAATCACATTTCAATAAAGTGGTTTTTGTAATCAAACTATTTTTTACCTTTGTTAAATACTAGGATTAGATTTAATCTAAAAACCAAATTACTAATATTAAAACAGTCTTCCAGGAAGTGAATCAAACCTAGAAATTAGATGGCAGTTAGTCAAAGCTGTAAAAAAAATAAAATGTTATGAATAGAAGTATGAGAGCTTCCGTCAGAGGATATTATAGTCTGATACAATGTAACAAACAAATATGTATTTAAGGATTTTAAAATTTGAATTATTGAATCTATAATTGCTATCTTTGATGTAAGTACAGTAAGTATTTGTTTAGGAAATATTTAAAGAGGATAACATTATGTACACAGCATAAACTTCAGTGTCACAAAACACAGCAGCTTTCACTCACAATGTCTTACATTATTGAATTAAAAACTGTCATTACAATTGACATTATGTGTCATTAATTTCCACAGATGAGGTGAAATACCGATGCCTCTGAAATGGAAAAAAAAAAAAAGATGGAAAAAATGAGTCAGTGTCGGTATGGGTTAAGGAAATGCTTCATGGCTGGTTTAGCTTCTCATGCAACCACCAGCACTGCTACCATTCCCCTGGAAAGGAACCTGGATCCAGGCTGGGACACAAACTCGGAGCCTCCAAGCCGAGCTGTCAGTGTCCCGGGATCGGAACCATACAAACACTCATAAAAACCTGGGAACAACAATTGCTGCATGCTCCTCTGCTGTACCTACCTTTCATACTTCGTAATTTGAAAGCAGTGGGAGTTCCACAAGGAGAATGTCTGAGAGCAGATTTTGGTCCCTGGGCTATTTGTTTTTTGAGCTAAAAAGACTAAAGTGGCTGCAGGAGTATAATATACACATCACTTGTCAAATTTAGATCAAAGCAGCTTTAGTTATATGAGAAGAGAACGTCTGAACTTGGCAAACTCCTATTTTTCCTCCAGGGATGCTATACATTTGTCAAAGAGCAACTTCACAAGACACACTTTCAGCTGCCACCCACTCCTAAAAATATTGCAGCCTCCTTCCTTTCTTCCTAAAAAAGACAGAACGGGGCTTTTTTCAGCCCCGGCCATTGTCCCCGCTGGGCAGAGGTGGGCAGCGTGCTGTGCCATACCAGCCTTCGGCCCAGGGATGGGGCGGCATCCTCCAGCCGTCTCCCGCCTCTCCTGGCCCAGATGGTGAGAGGAGCAAGCTCACAAGCAGGAGACACTAACAGAAACTGGTGTCTCCCACTTTTTTAAATTTTTCTCTTTTTCTTTTGGTGATGAGAACTCAGTCATTATTGCATGGGCCAAGCACTTATTTTGGATTATATGTCCCAATTATACAACCAAGGATTCCCTCAGTACATTGGTCTTTTTACCAAAAGATGTGATGTTCCGTGGAAGATGTGATTCATGTACAGAGTTTGTGCAAAAAAAAGGAAATGCTCATCTACCAACCACGTTAGTATAGCACTGGAAAAAGAAAGAAATCCAGTACCAGAGCTGGGGAAAATTCCTGGAAATTCAAGTGGTTGTTTTTAATGCTTTTAACATGAAATTCCTCTGCTGTTGTTTCTAAATGTATATAGCCAAATTAGGAAAGTGAGTATAAGAACATGATGTAGCCACAGAATGATAGTAACTTAATGACTGGGGGGAAAAAAAAGCAACTGATTTTTCTGGAAGTGTTTAAAGCCCCAAACTACAAAATCAAAATCTACAGGATTTTTTTTTTTTTCTGAAGTGTGGACAAAACAGGGGTGATGATGAAAATGCCAACAAACCTGCTGGGATTGTGGTGCTAGTTTTTCCTGCCATATGCAGAAACATTTTTATACTTCTAGTATTTTATTTTATTTTATTATTTTTTTATTTTTATTTTTTATTTTGTTTTGTTTTGTTTTAATTTCTAGGGAACAACTGTACCTCGGGTCATTTCTATGTCAAATTGTACTTCACATCATTTCTGTACAAGGTGCATTTTTCTTCTTTGGATACTTCAGGAAAATATTCCGAGGAGCCTGAAAATTGATTCTATGAGCTATGGCCAGGATGCAGCCTTCCTGAAAGATCATGAGCACTAACTCTCCTTGCCAGTAACTATTAAAATTTGTAAACCAGCATTTTAAAGAGCTTGAGTTGAATGGTAATGACTCTAAATGGCTTTATAAAGATGGTGACAAAAATACTTTAGGTGATTTTCCCTAAGTTCATACCATCCTCTGTCTTCAATACAGTAATCATAATAAATATTGCCAGACCTGCAGAGACAGAACCTGAGAGCTTGTCCATTCTTCCTAAGTGTTTCTGTTGTTCTAATAAACATTTTGCTACAATTCTCACCTCCCTTGGATACATACCTTGTGATATAACCATGCTGACATAGTAAGCACTAACAACAGAAATCAAATTCAGAGCTACAAAACTTACTGACAAGGAAAACAGCTAATGAAATGGTAAGTAGTGTCAATATACCTACATGGGAAAAATTACTTAAACCTTGTATTGCTTTGAAATGGCAAGCTTTCCAGTTATTTTTGAATCTTCTGATCAGCATAGGAAACGTAGAGAAGTCCCGTTCTGCTTTGCTGATTTGCCCCCCGTGTTTGCCATAGCAATGCCAGGGTCCTGGGGAGCACGCTGCTCCTTACCTCCAGCTCTCCGGGAGCTGCTGCCCTGCTTCTGGCTTGGAAGACCTTAAAAGACAAAAAGACAAAAAACCTGTGTGCTTTTGCAGGGGTGACTCAAGTGATTAAATAGCCGCCCACTGGCCTTGTTTTCCAGAATACAAAGGGAAGATTGACAGCCTGTGCCAACGTTCAACCCTCATGTCATTGCTGAAAGTTGACAGTGAAATCCTGCTGAGCACACCTTGCTCCATTAAACTCGGCACGCTGAAGGAAATGTCAGCTGACAAGCTGGGGGTTAAACGCAGCCTTTTGCTTTGGACAGTAACTAATTAATATTTGGGGACTGAGAGGTTTGGTTTTTAAGTAATTCTTACAGCCTATTTGTGCCCTGGGCAGGAGGAGGTGAGAAGTCCTGAGCACCTGAAGCAGGGAAGAGTGGAGTTTTTCCACAGTGGCATTGTGCCCAAGACCGCGGAGCTTAGTTGCCCACCCAGAGCAGATCTTCATGGGCTCCAGGAGGCAGTGGGGCAGCTGCTTCATGAGATGCCTTCCTTTTCCTGTATATTATTTTCATTTCAACTACTTGCTGTCTCCTCTGTTGTTGCTCCTTCTTTGCTCCTTGCTATGAATCAGTACACTGCTCAAAGCTAAATACCAACTGAACTGATGAAGACAGGTTATGTATATCTTCTCAGGACTGTAATACCACAGGAAGAAACATGGGAGACTTGGGCACCTGCAGCCCCATGCAAGTGGCTGACTGCTTTGATGGCAGATGCATAAAGAGCTTTAGTTTGGATATGGATGGAAAGCGGGTCACTTTTTAGGAGACACTGATACTTTACTCAAATTTGCTACACCACAACTGTCTCGAGGGTTAGGGCACATCTGGGCAGCGTCACCATCCTGTAACTATCACAGCGCCCATGTGTAGTTTTTACTCAGAAGTTAAAGTTTCTTCTTCTTTTAATGAGCTACATCCACCGAGATGTAGACTGAAGGATCTGTTTTTTACTGCTATCATCAGTTCTTGCTGGAGGAACGCAGGAACCCGAGCCCCTTTCCTGCCTCTTAGGGACTTCTCCATCAACTTTGAAAATACAGAGTTGCAGCTTTAGGGTTACAGAGCATTCTCATTTGCAAGCCTAATTTCCAATCCCTGATGGGCATTGTCAGGAGGAGATGCCCAGGGATGCCGAGAGCGGCAGCGCGGGGACCAGGGCAGGATGCCTTCCGCAGCCTGCTCCCGTGCGTCGCCGTCTCCGGCAGCGGCTCACACCAACATGAGAGCCACGGGCAAATCTCTGGAAAAGTGCTGCACTGCCTGACTGCTGGCGAAGCTGCTCTTCAAGCCACGCTTCTCTCCTGTTTGTCATCCGAGAAATGCCTATTTCCTTTTCGGCGCTGGGGGGAAACGGGGAGGAGCTGTTTCTCTTAAGACCTACCCAGAGAAGTAGAAGGATGTCCTCTGCGCCCTTCCCATCTGGGAGAGCTGAGCCCAATGTGCACCTTGATCAGCGCTCGCTCCCGATATAGTTGACTCATGGATGTGCTGGGAAGGGACCGGGAAATATAGAGATAACCCAGGACATACTCAACTGGAGGAATGATTGCTCTTTTCTCTGTGTGTGTATGTATAAATGTTCTGATGGCTTTTTTAATCCTCTGCCCTTGGAGTAAGGGAAAACATTGACTCAGCTCTGCGCGCATGGAATCAAGAAAGAGAAACCTCTCCTCCAAAGCTCTTCCATGTAACACTGTGCCATATTTCATCACCACTTTCTCATTTCCTAAGACCCTTATTCTACCTGTCAACACATGCAACCTCTCTCTTAGGCAAATCATCCCCCGGTCCTTTGGTGGTCTTGCAGAGCTCAGAGCCAAATTGCAGTTGTTACTTGAGAGTACACTAGGGTTTTACAAGCCTGCTTACCCTGAGGAGACATAAATGAATTTATACAGACTTTAATACAGATAGGCAGTCATTTCTCTGTGGATCAGGCATGGAGAGAACTGAGGGGTCCCTCAACATAAAGATCTTGGCTTTTTTTTTTTTTTTTTTTTGAAGGTAGCCACTCTGGAAAACTATTGCATCTTCTCACCTGGAAGAAAAATCTGGTACCTCCTGCTGTTTTTCATATCCTCATGAACCTTCTATTGACATCAGGATGTAACAGCCTACAGAGAGACTGATTAAGTGTTCAGAAAAATGAAAACCATAAGTTTTGACTGCAGACTCTTGGATCTGGAAATCAAATGCATGCATGGATGACTCATTCTTATTTTCCTGAAAGAAAACTGTACGCTTCTCTTTAACTAAGTTTTATGAGTAAACCCCTTCTGACTGTGTGTTCAGCACAGACTATTTGAAAGATCTTGATATGTGTCATGTATTGGCCGTGTATCCTGGGCAATAAAATATGCACAAATTCATAAGCACCATCCTCTCAAACTATTTCTGGCCAAATCTCTCAGAAATCAATGAAAAACCTTGGACAAGGCAAGCAAAATAAGACATAGTGGGTCCCAGAAAAAGAAATAGCATTCTTCTTTGGCCTTCTGCATCTTTTTGGCCTAGCTTAAAGTCAGCTGGCGAGGTGTTTATACTGTTGTGACTTTGGATAGGTTACAGGTAGACATACACAATGGCTCACACCTCAAACCAAGAATGAAAACAACTTTTGTATTTATGAAAGGACCTCTGAACAATTTTTCAGATACACAAGGGTTTTGGTTTTTTTTTTCAATCATACTAACCTGTTTTTTATGTGTTAGAGTGTTTGGACAGCAAGAGGAATATTTTATTATGTCCCTTTTCAAGAACCATAAATTGCATAGCCTGCCTGCCAAGTATAAGATGCAAGTACTGTGAATTTATTGTCCATTTTCTGGCTCTGGCACCCATCTGTCATGTGAGCATGGGTAAGTCCCTTCACTTTGTGCCTCTTGTCTCCTGTACAACCCATTTGGATAGCAAGCTTTGTAAGGCAGTGTTTCCTACTTACAACTTGTCCACTCCAGAACCCCCATGTTAGCTGGATGTTAATGGACATAACATAAATTATGTAAACAAATAGCACATCACAATAATACACTTAACTGTTATTTCTTCCCACTCTAAACAATCTTAGCTTGGCCTGCAGATATTAATTTTTCACTGGTGATAAAAAAAATAATTTGGAGATACATACCTGTATAAGCAATTTACTTCCACCATTATCGAAGGTTACTCTCTTGGTATAGGTTTCTGTCCTTTCTTGCCTACTGTGCTTAGGCTTAGGTGTGCTGTTCTGGAAGGTGCCTGCCCCTGCTCTCGTGCCTTTCTCACAATCAGTCATAGCTTGATGCTACTGCAGGCTTCTTGGTTGTCAGTCAAATTATACCACCACAGATGTCCCAGGTTTTTTCTTCCATGAATGATGTAGATGATAAATACTTGTTTGCCTCCTGACCTTGATGCTCCTTCCATTATGTTGGGAAGATAATGGGATGATGTTCAGTCTCTGTTAAGGCACAAACTGTAACTGGTAGCATATCCATAGGTAATGCCTTAAATAATATAATCCAGTAGCAGGGAAGCCTTTGATTACCAGAACAGAGGCCATGATTTAGGCTCTATATTGAATCAAGAAGGAAGACAAAGTGCAGCTCACTATGTTAGTGATCAGCATATGATGATCTTTATTGCTGGCTAAAAGACTGGTGCATATTGAACTGGGCAGGGTTCAAGAAGCTCCAGTTTCGGCAGCAGACCTGTAGGAAATAACATCAGCATGGCAGTGATCAGGCTTAGCTCTATTTCGCTTGTCCAAAATATTCTCATTAATTGGAGACAGGAATGTATGAATTTTGCTATGATAGGTAAATGGGCATCCAAAACCAACAAGTTGTCCAAAAACTTGAGACTGAAACTTATTTTAACAATCTTAAGATTTATGCTTTTGAAATAAGGGGGAAATTCTTAAACATGCTTTCCTCTTCCCAGAAGCAACTGCTCTGTTTTGTCTGGATTCACCCTAACGTAGTTATTTTTCATCTTGATATTGCTTTCAGCAGGAGGCTGGAAAGGCAGCACTGTTCTCCGTGGGACGCAGAGGAGACGGGAACTGAAGGCCACTATGTGCTTCAGGCTCTCTCACACAGCTTGTCTCAGAGGCTCGCAGCACCCCCACCCCCCAGATTAGATGTGGGACTTCAAATGGTGCTACGTACCTGAAGGTAGAAAGGTTTGGGAACAGCTGATATAGACAAGGGATGACAATATGACAGCAGCAGTTCTGGGGTAGCGGGCAGTATGATGGAGCTGAGTTTTCAGCACTGCAGGCAACCGCATGCTCGTCCTGTTCTCTTCAGTGCTTTGAGACAAAACAGGTCTTTCTGCTGCTGTTGCCACTGCTTGAAGGGGCAGGTGAGAGGTTTGGAGGCATGCCTGTGGGAAGCTACTAAAACGGTTCTGGCCACTGCACCTCCACACTCACTAGGCAGATGAGTTTACCTTAAGGCACATGTGGGACCTGAAGGCACATCTGGAGGTGGAAGAGCTTCCCCAGAACCACTTTCTACATTTAGCTGCAGAGGAAGAATCTGAGCCATCTCAGAGCATTTCTGTTTAGTTCTACAGGGTTTTTGGAGAGAGTAATACTTGTAATGAACACTACCAAATGGGCATTTTCCCTCCTCAGCAGGGAGGGAAAGAGCAAATGTTATGTCTGTGCTATGCTCTAGTCAGAGAGGTACCCGTGCTGTAGCCCTTCAAAGGCATCTGAGGGAAGGTTCTGACTTATCTTGCAAAAAGGGAAAAACATTCTTGGTCATAACTCCAACATATTCTGTTATAACCAAATTTGGTCCTAAGCTGTTATTGCTCTAGATCTCCCTTCTTCGATGTGGACAGGACAAGCAGTGAGAAAGTGGCAACTGCTCTTTCTTTGGATTGATGCTACCATCTTCCTCTAACATTTGCAGTTTATTACTATTTGTATCTCTTCCTTTTACTAGTCCATCAGTTTGAGGTGATGGCTGGAAATGAATCATTTTCCTGCTTTGCATTACCACTTCATCCTCAGCTTTAAGAGGATTCTCTGCCTTTCATGTTCAGATCTGGTATTACATTTTCTGCTTTATTCATCCTTAAACGACCAGAAGCCTCCCCCCCCCTCCGCCCCCCGCCCCGCTTTTTAATTTACTTAGAAAAAGCACATTAATTAAACAGTTACATTTGGTTGGTTGAAGGTTATGCATGTTATTTATTTAGCTGGAGGTTTATCTGGCTGTCAGAATAACTCACTGGAGAGATCACAATTCGATAACAATACTGGTCGACCAATGTGACCTTCAACAGGACCACCTGTGGTGGACCTTATGAGCCAGCCTGTAGCTCTTATCCCTGCCTTTTCTGGCATGATTTCATACGCTACTGCACCTCAGGCACACAGTATGTAGCTTCTGTCAAGCCTTCAAGAGATCAGCAGTGTGATTCAGAAAGTGCTGATAAACATAGAAGATATGACTCAGAGATGCCCGTGTTACCTCTTCTTCTACAGTTTCCAGGGCCGTAAACAAGGGAGGACTGGAATGACCAGACGATCAATTTATGGAACACTGAAAAGGTCAAGATATTGTAATATGCTATGTTGCACTGAATATATGGGATATTAAAATTCAGATGCTTCATTCCTAGGAAAATAATTGCAGGGGTACAAATACAGAAGCACAGACTTCCACCCCAGTAGCAATTACACAAACAAATGGACCTACTCCGATTACACACCCTGAGAGACAGATTCTTGTGTGATCCTCTTTAGAGGTTGTGTTACGGTTTAGTTGTTCTCCTTGAGCAGGCAAACTTAACCTGATAATAATGGTTTGGGATGGAAATCTTCCTTCTTTCCTTCTAATAAATGAAATGCTGATGAAACATTAGCAGTTGGATCAACCCTTGCTAACCTTTTAAGTTCAGCAGTTGATGTGACAATGTCAGGAGCCTCTGTTAGGATCTCCTTATATCTTATTTTGTTTCTTTCCTTTCTGATCCTCAGTTTGCACTTCACATTTCATTTGTTTTACTGGGGTGAGGAATTCTGCCATTGACCATTGGCTTTATTGTGCCAAGTCTTCTTTGTTAGTTTGGTATACAGACCCCCAGAAATGTAGCTAGGAGCCATTTTGATATAAGAAAAAGACCAGGTTTCTGGTCTGTGTGCTCCTATATCCCTTCCAGGCTTTTGAGAAAAACCCCTTCCTCCCAGGTTGTGATTCCTAAATCTCTTGTCATTGTTGTGTCTCTAAATGACTCTAAGTGATGCACATCATTTTTGCAATCCGTGCCCAAATCTAGACCCACTGTTACAGCTGAGGATGCAGCAGGAACATGTGGAGCAAAAAGACTATTATATATATCTTACAGAAAATACTCTTTTCCGTACATCTCTCAGTGTTTGCTCATACGAAGCACTAAAGACCATAAACCTGTATATGCAGCAGAACCTGACTATTTAGAAGGGAAATCAATTCACTAGCTATTCTAGAGAGACAATCCAAGCATACCTGCAGGACAAATGAGGAAGGTGAAGTCTGCCATTTGTCTTCAGTTACAGAAAGAAAGACCTGTGCCACATTAAAGGGGAAACTGCTGTCCTCTGTTGTAACTACAAAAAAACACAGTTGAAAGAGGAGGGTGAAGTGAGGAGAAGGCTTTAATCCCTGATAAGCTGAGAGAGTTGAAAGAGCAAGGGCTTAAAATAATGCAGAGTCACACTGCTAACAAATTGTCCACTTTCTAAATGTAATGCTATCTAAATGATTGATGATATGTCCATCCACATCAAAGGGGATGTCCTCCAGCTATTGCCTGCTAGAAGTCACTCTTGGAAAGCATTTTGCTCTTCCCCAGCACCCCAAATCTCATTAGCTGCTGTACAAGTAATCCTTAGTGTCTCTTGCTGCTACCACTGCTCCGATTTCCATCTCATTGTTTGGGTGGGAGACATGTCACACCAAATGCCCAAGGTCTGGACCAAAGCCTATATCTTCTTGTTTATTCATGTTTTATCAATACATGATTCATGTTTATATGCTGTGGATTACCACCACGGACTGTAGGTAACTTTACCTCCATCCAGGACTGGGCTTGTGGAGTAGGGTAAAGCACATCTTACAGCTTGAGTGAATGCCAGAAACACCACAAGATGCATACGTGTTGGAATTATAGGGTACGCCATAATCTTCTTCTAACTGCGGTCACATTTCAAGAGATGTTAAAATATCTAAAAAGATGATCTTACACATCCTGCAGGTTGGGGCAACAGACCTGTAAGGTGCTCAGAAATGTTTGCCAGAATACTGCCAGAGTTAAAAATACAGAAAATCAGAAGAGATCCAAGTCATCTGAGAACCAAAGAACTGAAGGATCGATAAAGGATGTAAAACCATGTCCAAGATGTTTTCTGATATCCATGGCAGACTGGTGAATTTGACAGAAACATATTTATGTCTGCCAGGCAGATCCAGTTACAGGAAAAAATTCTGTTTGCCCATGAAAACTCTGTTTTCAGTAAGAAAGCTATAGCAGCTTATTTCTAATGTATATAAGCTCTTCTGTAAACATGACAAAATCACTCTTCAGGGTTCTTTTGCTGTGTTACAGGAAGCGTGTCTTTTATAATGCTTTCTTATTGCCATATTTGTGATATAACTGTTCTGCAGCGCTATGTGAACTTAAATAATTTGGTTTTCTTCTGGTTTATGTTTAGAAATTTGGAGGCTGGGTTTTTGGCATTTGGAAGCAAGTCAACTAGAGAGCGTTTTCTGTGCCATCTGAGGTTGAAAGTAACAGCATGGAGTCAGAGAGGGCCATTCAGCAGCCAATTTGTATCCCCAGTTGGCTATCCCCTCAGCTGAATGCAGCTGGTATAAAACATACAGGGTCTGGGGCTAACGGAAACAGCAGAAATTAAGAAAGTGAATTTTCTAGAAATGCTTAAACTATAAAAAGGGTTGAAGAAGCTGTGAATTTGGCTCAGGGAACTGGAGAGCTTTTTCCTTCTTTGGAGTCAGATTGCAATTTCTGATATAAGAGGAACTGGATGTTTCACCCACTTTTTGTCTGTGAAAAGACTGCTTTTAGATACTTCTAATATTGCCCATTTCTGACCATTTTTTTTTGCAGCCACAGTACGGTAAAAACAAAATTTTTGAAAAATTCAGCTATATGAGAAAATGATACTCAGAAAAAAAGATGCAGCTTTACCAGTATTAAATATTTGTTGTGCTCTTTCCTTTGAATAACTCCAGCTTTAGAGGAAGCATTTGAAAATTAGTAGTGAAGTAATCAGAGATATATCCCTCACTATTCTAAAGAAACCTCTTCACTTTGGGTCATTTTATAAGTCCCAGCTCCTCAGCAGAGTGCCTTTGCTGTTAACAGCTAGGAGTCAGGGTGCTGAAGACTCTGTCTTCACTGAGAAAACCCATTTCCAAATTTGCTCAAGCTATTAGATTTTGAAAAAAAATCACATTAGCACAGATGCTGCAGGGATGCCTCACATTTTAGCCGCTCTGCTTTCTGAGGATTCAGTCTTCACTGTGTGCTCCTGAGCCCGTCGCACCTCGTGGGCTGGCAGCCGGGTCATGGCTTCCCTGACGATCCCGGCTATGCAGGGCTCCGAGTCCAAGGTCAGCCTTTCCCTGCGGCTCTGCTCTGAGGTAGTGCCAGCTTCGGAAACTAAGGAGGGAGCCTTCCTCTCCTCTGTTCTCAGTAACTCCCTACCTGCTATTTATTGGTGAAGTTCTACTGGCTACACCAATAAGGGGCATAGAAATGCTTACAGAGCACGATACATACAGTACAAGATCATATCATGGGTAATTGGGATAATACATATAATTGAGGAGATGCTTATTAAGTGAGCATCATCCAACATCTACATCACAACTTCCGAGCTCACGTAAGAGTATGCCTGGGCAGAAGTGGCTGAATTAAGATGGGCGGGCAATTTAAGTTGTGCCATTTCCTAATTCTGGAGTGCTTGACTTTGCAGTGTTCTTTTAACATAGATATGTGTGTGGGTGCGTGTGTGTACATGTAAACAGGGGATCAATAGACGTGATTTGCTTCCAGTGAGGATTACAACCTTTTGGGGGTAATTCCTTGAGCCTTAAGGAAAGAGCTGTGGGTCTTGCAGACATCTTGGAGAAGAGATGGTGAGAAGACATATCAATAAGGCCAGGAAATCCGCAGAACACAGAAGCTGTATGAGAATGCTAACAGAAATCTGGAGACTATTGCAGCTAGGTTTTTTTCCAGTGGGAGACACAATTTCTCTCTCTACGTCCCTTCCACACTATCCATGCAAAAGTCCTGTGAATTTGTCCATACCTGGTGTCACAACAGATGAGTGGAAGCCACTTATCAGGTTATGTCACCTCCTGTGAGTTGACCCTGCCCCCTGAAAGCAGGAGTGCTTCTGCCTCAAGTTCCTATGTGTCCTCGTAGCTAACATGGCCATACCAGTGGATGGTGACTCCAGTACCATGAAGAACGGGCCATAATTTCATTTGGGAAATACAGCCACTAACCGGTGAAATCTGTAATACCAATAGTGTTTCAGAAAACTTTATAACAAGCCCCACTTAACTCATTTATGAAAAAAATGCAGAAAAATCTCCTACAAGAGCCAGTGATGCAGAAAGCAGGAGGCTGTCAGAGCTGGAAAGAGGGCAGCGCTTCCCAGGTGGCTGCACTCAAATGAAAGAGGGGTAAGACAATCCAGACAACAAACAGATGATCGAAATGGCTTATGGAGAAACCAGAACAACCTCTAGTTTTCATTGCCCTGATGGAGACCGGAATTTCCAGTTCTTGAGAAAGATACCTCTTTTTGGTTTTTTTTAGGGGTTTGGGCTTTTCCTTGAAGTGCGTTCAGGCTGTTACCTCTGCTGAGCATGTTGTTCCCACGGTTTTGCGATGCCTGTGCAGGCTTTACTCTCCTGCCCTGCCCGCGGTCCCGTGGGGCTGCAGGCTGGAGCTCAGACTGGTGGCTTTGGAGAGCAGCGGCACTCTGCCGCACCAGCACCTGCAGTCCCACCTCTCCTGCGGCACGGCCTCGCGCGAGGCTCGGCCGGCGACAAACGGGAACACGCGAGGGAACCTTCCAGCTGACGGAGGCAGGGGAAGGAGCACTGGCACGGTGCCCAAGGGAAGGCGGGAGGCAAGAACGGGTCTTACGGAGAGCCGCAGCCGGCATCTGGGGGAACGTAAAATTAACGTGCAAAGGCGCCGATGGACTTCTGGTATTTGTAGATCTGGAAGGAGTTGTGTAAATGTCAGTTACCTGGCCCGTCCAGGAGCCTGAGTGTCTTTGCAGAGTGGAGCCACAGAGACTCCCCCTCAAGGTCCACCTGTGACATGTGAAACTCCTGAGCTTTACTAGATTATTCACATTTAAATTCTTTTTCAGATAATAAAGGTTCAGTTGTAATTTTCCATTTGGACATGCAAATATATGACTTGTGTGACATCAGATTACAGCGTTTCCCACGTGGAGTAAAGAAGGGTTTTGCAGTTTAGTTTATACCAGAAGATACAGAGAATGGTCAGCATCCTGAGTTAACATTTTGAGAGAAACATTAATGATTGGAGTTTTCAAACTTCTTAATATTGCTGTAACAATAAACTCCCGCTTTTAGTACAGCATACTTTGGGGATGAAGAAGCACGCTCTTTTGCTCTCACTCGACTCCAGAGTCTTATAAACAGGTTTTGTCTGACACAGGGATTTAGAATACAAAAGGTGCTAATGTTTTTGACTAACAACGTTGTATAAATCTTTAGGGTTGGTAGGAGACTCCTTTAGCCTTCGTGGCGAGGTCACATGTGATACAGTGATGTAATCTTGAAAGGACTGAAAGTCCACAGTCCACAGGGATAATATAGTAGTTAGCCTTTGTAAGCTTGTCATTGGTCATTCCACTTACATGAACACATCTTAGCTAAGATAATTGATCTCATTTAAATACACAAGCCAAGATACTGCAATTTCAAATTACTGTATTACCGCAGTTATTCTAAATATCACTGAAATAAATTTAATCTCATGTAAATGACATCAACGCACTTGTTGATATCTCATGTGGAAAAGAACTACAATGTAACTAATGTGTGGGGTTCTTTTTCAAAATTTTGCAAATTAATTCACAGACACCTTGAGCATACTTAAGATAACTTCTCGTATACTTTGTTAAATAAGAAACCGTGAAGTTTCATATCTTAAAGGTATAACTATTCTAACGCTGTCTGAGAATCAGCTTTTTATTCTTTGCCATGCTTTGTTAGTTATGTGTTTTGCAATAAAAGGAAAAGTAGACCATTAATTAGATACTGTCTCTGCAAAACTGTGAAAGTCATTGCAGAAAATCCTTGCTAATAAGAAGTAAACTATTTCAAGATGCTCTCTCCGATCTGGAGTATCACTTGGTAGAGGACTAGAGGACTGGTTACTGTTGCACTGTCAGACACAGGGTCCTAAAACTGCTTGAGGCATAAGACCGAGTGGTTGAGCCTAAGAAACAGTAAAATGTGCTATCCATTTGCAAAACTCTTTTGGAAAGAACAGCAATCACAGGTAAGTTGTTGGCAAAAAGGAGGTGGGAGCCTTGTGCACACTGCCATCTCTTTTGGTATGGGGGCTCAGCACGTTGCGCTGATGGAATGGCTGAGCAGATGTGGCTGGACCACCAGGTCTGATCTTTGTACTGGCGTAATGAAATTACTCCACACCACAGTGAAAAATGTAATGCTAACAAAACCGTAGCTCTGTCAGTATGAACTGCATCTACATTAGAGGGCTCTGCTGGCACATCTCTGCTGGATAAAAATTACACCTCTAACCCAATTAACCTTTCAGGGAGAAGTCTTCCAGCATAGAGACTGCCCGGGTAACTCACTGCTCTGTGCCTTTCACACGCTGAAGAAATAACCTCCGAGTTACCCACATGGGTGATTGTCTTTTCTGAAAGAGGTCTGTCACCTGGGATCCTCCTCGTGGATCTATCACTTCATTATTCTAATATTAAGAAATTCAGCCTCCTTCTTGTCCCAAACCTTTAAGAAAAGGCAGCCGCAAAGGTCCCATTATGTCTTACTGTGCTTTGTAAACTATGGTCAAAATCCATCCTCTTTTATTCTGGTAGGAACATTGCAAGTTATTGTATTTGGGAAACTGGACTCCTGGACAACATGGATGTCAATTCCTGCCTTTTGGTCAGCCCTTTTAAGTAGCCTTTCTTATATCTTAACACTAAGCTCTCGCTAGGCTGCTAGCTGCTGTATTTTTTACGCCTCTCGCTTTCTTAAAAGGGTAGCTGAAATGCCAGGAATTATTTGGGGAATGGGGAAACACCACACAGCTCAGCAGGAGAGGGTTTTTTGTTTCTTTTGCTTGCTTTTTTTCCTCTTGCATCCAAACGTGCCTCCACTAGCTAATTCCCTCACCTCAAACCCCACGAACAATTTCGGATCTGCTGGAAAGTACAGCTTCAGCTGCAGCTACGCTGACCAGCAGTGCTGGATATTTGTGCAAAACAAAGAGCTGTGAGGCCTAACTGGCTGATAGTCTGGAAGAGGGAGGTTTTCCAAGAGACACAGGTGTCATGGGGGCCGCTAACTGTAAACCATCTTCCCTAACCCTACCACTTGCAAAGTGCTCTTCCTCCTCTAGCTCTCAGAGGAAGAACAGAGAAAAGAAAATCACGTTTTTACTCCAGGGGAGGTATCCTGAAGCTTTTGGACTTGGATGTTACTCACTGGTCTTTTTCTTCTCTCCCTCCTGCTCTTGCCTTCCTTTCTCCTGCAACAGCGTAGGGCTCCTTTCCTTCAGAGGAGTTTAAGGCAATTGTCTGAACACTTTTTTCCTCCGTATTTCCCCTTTCTGGGAGCTGGAGCACATAGGGTGTTAGTCTGCAACAACGGAGCAAAGACGGGGTTCCCCTGTGCTCTGCAGGCAGACATTTTTCAGAGCTGGAATAACTTAGAAGCCCCATCCCCCATCAGCAGAAACTTGTGGAATAGATTCTGTACGAGCAAAAACTATCCCTTTGGTGGCAGATCCCGCATCAGCCGCGGACCTGACACTGCTGGAGCCGAGAGGGGGTTTGTGGTGGGAGCGGGACAGAGCAGAGCAGCAGGCGAGGGGCGAGGATGGAGACTTGGGTAGGACTGAGCGAAGGGGTGGCAAGGGCCGCCACGCTCTGTCCACCCACTCACGCCAAAATCCACTTTTCCCCGTGAGCGGCAGCGGTTGGCGCAGCTCTGTCCGCAGTCGGGCTTCGGAGGAGTCCAGCTTCCAGCCTCCAGGCTGCCGGGGGGGTCCTGCGGACCAAGCTCACTTGTCAGGACTGGTGGGCTTGACAAGCCCTTCACGTTATGAATAAGGGACACAGAGAGGACGATCTATTTCAGAACTGTTTGTTGTCTTTTCATTGCTGCTAAAAATTATAGGTGTCAGGCTGGGGGGGGGGGTAGGAAGTTTTCACC
>JANZLQ010000065.1:5502113-5534679 GCA_026212715.1 Elanus axillaris
AGGGGCTGGGGGCTTCTTCCAGCTGCTGTCGTACTCGGGTGGTAGCACCGTCGCGATTGCCAGGTGGTAGTCGTTCGCCGAGCAGGTCTCTGCTAAAACTTACTGTTGCTGCCTTTCTTAGCCCTCTGGGTTTCATCTTTACATGGTGTTTTTGACAGGGACTCAGTTGGGGGGGGGGTGGGTTGTCATTTTTTATATTGGTTTGCACTGAGTGCAATGAATAGATTGAGTCTGGTCAAGGCTTTTTGTTTCTGTCATAAGTGATCAATAATCATCTGGTGGTAAGATGATCTTATTACAGAAAAAGCCAAAGTGCACACTGAGAACAGCTGAAATACAAGGTCAGTAACTCTGGGGTTATCAAGCTGCTTTGCATATTTGAAGGTAACGTATTCTCTTCAAAGTAAAGGCAACTTCAAGCTTTTAGTGAGCTTTATTTTCAGCGTCAATAACAAGCATACAGTTAACAGGAAACGAGCCTTGCTTTGGAGAAGACTACCTACCCATCCTGAAACATCCCCGGACCTTTTTAAATCTTTTTCTTTAGTCAAGGTGGCCGGGGATTGCAGTCCTCTTGGGTGACAAGACTTCTTGTAGCTCCCACGACAAAGGTTGGTTTGTTCCTAGTGCCCAGCAACTGCTACAGGCTTTCCAGACACAAAAGAAAGGCGTAGTCTGTGGCCTGAAGATCGTGCATGCTAAAAAGGCAGTCAGCTGGAGGGTATCACAGATCAACCACCAGCTCCGCCGCCGCCTAATAACTAGCTTCATTGCGGGAAATGTAAGTGCAGCAGGAGAAGTCATCTCAGCCGAGGTGCTGGGGGCTCAGAGAGGACCATCACCCTCGCGTCGAGCCTCCGGCGGCGGAGGCATGAGGAGCCGGGGCTGCCAGAGAGGGAGCCCGGGCAGGAGGAGGCACCGGGGGCAGGTGAGGCAACCTTTCCTGGGAGAAGGAGATGGATACAGGAATGCAAGGCGAAAAGGCAGCAGGGCAGGTAATCGGCAGGGGAAGAGGTTATGCGGGGACTCAGGAGTCAAGCATGAAAAGCTTGAAGTAATGAGTTTAATCTCCAAAATCTAGTTCTTAAATTATACGTGCTTGCCAATTAGCTAACCATTCTGCAAATCAGAATGGAATTCAGATTGTATCTTGGTAAATGTATTGACTCTGAAGCGCTGCAAGGAAAAAAAATAAATCGTTCCTCTTTCCCCTACTGTGGGCTTTAAATATGAACAAAAGTCAGATCTGAGAATTGAGGAACCTTTTAATAGACTCGCTTTCCTGAGTTCGCATTCGATCTAGCCTAGACTCCCACCGTTAAAATCAAAAACCCCTATGGTAATACGGCTTCAGGGTGCCAAATTCAGAGCAGTCGTAGGGCATTTTCACCAGCGAACATCGCAGTGCATTGTGAGGAGGGGTCACCGTCAGTCACAGTATGGATTAAAGTGCAGGAGACGGTAGCAGTTACCTTGCAGGGAGCACGCATCCCGTACAAAACGCTTGCAGTACAATGAGGGAACCTATGACCCTCTTGGGCTCCTCTAATAAATAGTCAATGTTACCCGTATATAAAAGAGTTGCAGCATAACGTTTATTCTCCTATATTAAAGAGTATATTTGTGTACGTGTGTATTAGTTTATGTGTGTCATAACGGTTTTCAAAATGGCTGAATGATATTGATCCAATTAAAATTACTATGAGAGAATAGCTGAAATGAGTTTAAATTTCAGCTTAAGAGAATTGTAAAAATAATGTCAGGTTTACATCGCTTAGGCAGCTAGCTGCAGTAATTCATAGGAACTGACAAGCCTTCAGAAAGCTATTGTTTTACCCAGATTTGACCAGTATGGACTTAGGAAAAACGGAGGGGAATCAATGCCAGAAATTGCCACCAAGATCAGCACCCTGGGCAGGAGTATTTACAGCTGTATTTTGGAGACTAGGAATGTTTGCTTTAGATGGCTAGCATTAATGTGGTTTATACTACAGAGGATCAAAAATTATGTTTGATTGGTAGCGCAGGGAGGTAATAAAGCAGAATTTCTCATTTTCTTGGAGAAGTGTTAGCTAATTCATGCTAAATTTTGCAGTTAGGCTCCACGTTGAGGTGGATCAGAGGTGTATGGCTGGGAGATGTGTAGCTGGTTTTTTATAGGGAATCTGACTTGCACTGATGCGTGTGCATTTTTTGTACTAGCCGCCTGTGGTATTGCCTGCACGTGTTGATGAAGCAATCTGCCTGAGAGCTGTTCGAATTTGCATGTAGAGAGCTCGTTTGTTTATATGTAGATCAGTTATTACTGCAAAGATGTGTACTCATGGGAAGTTGTTACCACAGATGGATGCTGGCTTCTGAGAACTGGGTCCCGTCTCTTTCAGATAAACTTTCATGTATAATGTCAGAGAAACAAGCAAGTTGGGGGCAAAAATACTACTGTGGTTTTGATTATGTTCTGCATCCAGCTTCTGCTAGTCAGTATAATATACATTGCAAGGACCCAACACTACGCTTGCCATGAAAATACTTGGGATTTTGTTGGTGTAAAATCAGAGCCTTACCCACATGCTCAGTGTTTGCCTAACAATCATTATAAGAAATACTGCAGTAAAACTTCCTTGCAGAAACATTTTGTAGAAAGATGTAATATGTAATGGTAATTGCTGTATGTTTTGCTTTTAATCTTCTTTAATGTTTCTTTTCTACCCTTGAAAATGACTGCATACAAATAGCACTTCTTTACTCAGTTGTTTTTTCCCACTTTCCCATCTATATTTAGAATTGTATCTATTTAATTGAGTGATGAACGTGATGTCTTTCTTCTGTCAACCCAATAAAGCCAGACAGGGCGATGGGAGTGTGAGCTGGCCTCTCTTCTCAACCGGACATCAGCAGAGCAGGATTTATCCTGGCTTTGAGCCCCGTCCCTGAGCATCGCCCAAGGCTCACCAGCCCTGGTGCCCGGCACTTCTCGTCCTCTGGACTGGGACTCTCTTGAGGTGTCACAGAAACCCCATGCAGGCCAGAAGCATTCAGAAAGCCAGTCCTTCATCTACAAGAGCTTCTTGGTCCTCACTGGCCACTCCGAGCACCGCTTCGCGCGGTTGTCTGCACGCAAATCGGGTGTCCTCTGAGGAGCTCAGTGTTGGACGGTGCAAACACTACTGCTCCCTTCTATGTAACTATGTACAAGCAAGTCAGGAGCATGTATATAAAAGTGGCTTCTCCCAGGGATTTTTGTGAATTGGAGCCAGCTGATCCTAAGGCCTGATGAGCTTTGACTTTATTAACTTCAGTGGAAGAAGATGATGTTCAGGTCTTTCAGGAACAGGCCAGTAAATGTCACTTACTGTAGTGACTGGTTCACAGTATTTGTGTTTAAGTAGAGTCTAGAGGACTTAGTCAGGCTCATGGCTCCGTGGAGCAAATGCATTCCACATCCAGACGTTTAAGTCAGTAGCCAAATGAGACAGCAGTGTCCTTTTAGACTAATTCCAGGAGACAGGAGAGACGAACGTGTGTAAAAAAAAATAACGTCATGCCATTATGTCTACTGATATGTTGACGACTTTCCATCTCTGAACTTCATTTAAAAAGTAGTAATCGTTTCCAATTATATCACAACATAGTCAGTACTGGTCAGTTTACTTGTACACATCAAACTGCAGCAGTGGGTGCTAAGCTGGAATTTGAAACAGAGGTGGTCTGCATTGATGCTTGGAGAGTAGCCACTGATGATACCTTTTAGATGGAAACATTCAAAATAATTGTGTAGTAACTGGAAGCTGGTGAAGTAATAGCGTTAGTAAAGAAAGTAAAGATTTATACTGAACCAGACAAACATTTGTGTAAAGTTAAAAAAAGCCTAAGAGCTCTTAAATTAAAGATCATAAGAAAGAATTCTTGACTGAGAGCTGACAGAAATAGAAGCAGTTGTTGTTTCATCAGGTTTTAATGAATCTTGTGTCAGTGACAAACAGAAAACTTGAGATTTTTTGGTTATTCAGAACAATGCTGAGAGAAATAAAATGTAATCCTGGAGTCCTTTTAAATGGGATATCCTGCAGTATTCTAAATAATTTGATTTGTGTTTACTTGTCATAAAAACAATGTGAAATATTTTTCGTATTAGATTTATTACATAGATACCTTCTTCTATGTGGAAAAATTAGATAACTGTGCTGCTTCACTCTGTACTATTGATGTTTGCATTGGCAAGATGATGGATGCTGTTTGAAACAAAATGGTTTGCTGAAGACTAGGAGAATCGCTGGTTTAGGTTTGGGAAGAAAAGCCTTCCACAAGGAAGATGGTACAATCTGCAAATGCTTCATTAATCAAGTTTACAGTTACAAGTCCGAAATTATGGTGCGATTATCTTTTTCAGGAATAGTTACTGTATCGAGGGTTCTGGCTTGCTCATATTTGGCTGTTTTTCCCAATGATGTCAATTACCTCATACAGTGAAATGTTACCTTTTCTCTGGTGTCTATGTAACATCTAGCTTTTTTTGGCCAGTACGCTCAGTTCCACCTGGCTTTCAAGTAGACGTCCATGTCTGCCTCCCGTTTGTACATCAGGTTAGTTGGAAAACTAATCCTAGGTAGCATGGCAATTTGGAAGATCATGTCAAAACCAAAATTGTCTAATAGTTCATTATGAAAAATTCTGTTTACTGCAGATGAGCAGGTTTTATGGTAAAACTCCAGCTGGACTATAAAACTTTCATCTTGAGACTTTGGACTATGGCCTAATGCGTTGTTATTAAGCCATGAAAATTAGTAAAGCAGGGGAAATATATTAAATTGGCAATATTTAAAAAACCTTGACAAAGGAGCAGTCAAAAATTGTTGAAGGAACGGCTGATGAATTTGCAGAAGAACCTAAGAAGATAAGGGTTGCTATGTTCTATTTAAGGACCCTGCGAATTCATGCAGCATTGCTTTTCTGGAAGTAGCAAATCCAAATATCCTTACAGAAAGTCTTAACTTGCAACAGACAAAGCTGATTAGTCATCCAAACCACCAAAATAGTTAAAGCAAGAGTCAATATATCTTGGAATACACACTGGAGAATTGCTGTAGTTATTTAGAAGCATTTCAGTATGCATAAGGCACTGAGTTACACTACAAACTATTAGGCAATATAAAACTCCAGTAAAATCACTATTATTTAATTTTGAAGCTTTAGCTGCATGTCACAGATACAAATTCCTGTCGAGCTCTTATATTTTGGGGCATGACCTCTTAAAAATATTTCTGAGGAAGCTGAGGAATATACATCTGAAAAATATAAGAAGGGGGTAACTTTGCATGTCAGAATTGCCTCAGTAAGGCCGAGTAAAAGTGGAAGACATCAGAGTATGCCACAGCAGCAGTGGTGCACAGTGCATTTTCAGAGTGTTTATTTTGGGATCAGGCTGCTTATGAAAAGAGAGGGGGTACTAACTTTAAGGAAAAAAAAACCCTAATAGTAATTCATTCTAGAGCAGTAATAAGTGAACTAAGCCATTACTTTGGGGGGTCTGGGAGGAATTTGTTTTTCTTCTATTACTAGAAATCACTGTTTATGTAACCTGTCATCCTTCCTCCTGAGTATCGAAGATGTCCGGTGGTTCTGTGTCACTGTGATGCAGAGGTGATGAAGGCAAACCTTCAGAGACTGTCACAACAACATTGTCATTGTTTTGGCAGTGCATTGTAGATAATTTCAGCAATGAGGCAAAGAAGCTCTGTACTGATAAACAGGTTTGAAGCTGGACAGCTGAGTAGAAATAAACAGTCCCAAGTGGTCAGATACCAGTTTAAAACCAACCTGCTGAGATTCGTATTGTTTGCAGAATACAGTGGCCAGATCATGAATGACTTCTAAATAAAAGCAACGGCTGTTTAGCTTTTTTTTCCTTCCTCCCTCTGCCCAACACTAATCCTCCTGGAAGCTATGCTAAGGCACATGGAGGACAGGGAGGTGATTTGAGACAGGCAGCATGGCTTCACCAGGGGCATGTCGTGCCTGACTAACCTAGTGGTCTTCTATGATAGAGTGACTACATCAGTGGACAAGGGAAGAGCTACAGATGTCACCTGTCTGGACTTCTGTAAGGCCTTTGACATGGTCCCCCACAACATCCTTCTCTGTAAATCAGAGAGGTATGGATTTGATGGATGGACTGTTTGGTGGATGAGGAGTTGGTTGGATGGTCGCATTCAGAGGGCAGTGGTCAATAGCTCAATGTTTGGATGGAGATCAGGAACGAGTGGTGTCCCTCAGGGATCTGTATTAGGACCACTGCTGTTTAATATCTTCATCAGTGACATAGACAGTGGTATTGAGTGCACCCTCAACAAGTTTGCAGATGACACCAAGCTGAGTGGTACAGTTGATGCCTGAGGGACAGGATGTCATCCAGAGGGACCTGGACAAGCTCGAGAACTGGGCCCATGTGAACGTCATGAGGTTCAACAAGGCCAAGTGCAAGGTCCTGTACCTGGGTCAGGGCAATCCCCAGTATCGATACAGGCGGGGGGATAAAGGGATTAAAAGCAGCCCTCCTGAGAAGGGCTTGGGGTACTGGTGGATGAAAAGCTGGACATGAGCCAGCAATGGGCGCTCGCAGCCCAGAAAGCCAACCGTATCCTGGGCTGCACCAAAAGCAGTGTGTCCAGCAGGTCGAGGGAGGGGATTCTCTCCCTCTACTCTGCCCTGGTGAGACCCCACCTGCAGTTCTGCGTCCGGCTCTGGGGCCTCCAGCACAAGAAAGACATGGGCCTGTTGGAGCAGGTCCAGAGGAAGGCCACAGAAAGGAATGGGGGGATGGAACACTCTCCTGTGAGGAAAGGATGAGAGAGTCGGCGTTGTTCAGCCTGGAGAAGAGAAGGCTCCAAGAAGACCTTATTGCGGCCTTTCAATACTTAAAGGGGGCTTATAAGAAAGATAAACAGACTTTTTAGCAGTGCCTGTTGCGATAGGACAAGGGGTAATGGTTTTTATCTAAAAGGGGGTACATTTAGAATGGACATAAGGAAGAAATTTTTTACAGTGAGGGTGGTGAAACACTGGCCCAGCTTGCCCAGAGAGGTTGTGGTTGCCCCATCCCTGGAAACATTCCAGGTCAGGTTGGACGGGGCTCCGAGCAACCTGATCTAGCTGAAGATGTCCCTGCTCATTGCAGGGGGGCTGGACTAGATGACCTTTAAAGGTCCCTTCCAGCCCAAACTGTTGTATGATTCTACGTTTCTAAAATATTTAGTAACTTTTAGTTTTAACTCCAGTCCCATCCTCTTTCACCACCATTGCTCCCTGTTTGATACTCTTTGAACATAAGTACCTCTTCCACGCCTGCGTGTTGATGAAACGGCAGCAGGGAGTCGTGGCACAACGTTCCAAGTCTCAACTCTAGTGACTCGATGGAACATCCTTTGATGATTCTCTGAAATACCTAAAATTCCCATTTACTGCCTGTGTTTTGTGTGGGTGCTTCTTCTTTTTCTTCTTATCTGACAATGTTCTGCAAATGTGTTTCACAGAACACAGTAACAAAGTGGGTTTTTTCCCCATTTCTTGCTTCTGTCCAGCAAAGGCCATCTTTCCTAAAAATGAGAAAAGTCCTTCAAGAAAGAGAAAGGACAAGCAGCAAGGGCGGCAGAAACTAAGACCTTGTAAGCAGATATGAATGCAGTTGAAGCTAGGCCAATGAAATAAAGCTCCCCTGACTCTGAACATTGAAAAGTCCCTTTGAATTTTTGAAAATTTATTTATGTTTCAACACTGCTGAGAAAAAGAAAACCTAATAGGACGATTGGAACATTGGAAGACCAAAATATTTTACTTAGGTTTTTTTTTTTTTGTTTGTTTAGTCAAAGGGGAGATAAAGCAAGAAAGTGATTTGTTCCTGGACAAAATTTTCATTTCTTCATTCAGGCTCTAGCTCTTAGTTTCATTATCAAGAGTTAAGGAATGATAACACATTCCACTGGCATATACAATTTTATGTCCATTGCTTCCACCTGAGTAATCTCACCTTCCTCACAGCACTCCTGCCGATATGAAAGATCAGCAGTGCTCTTGACCATCTTTCTTTGGCTTACATGACCTGCCTCCAGCCTAACCTCTCTCTTACTCTAGTACAGAGACGAGGGAGAATCAAACTCTACTATGCAAATCACGAAGCGCTCCTTTTTGGCACAAGCTGATCTGAAAAGACATCTTAGTTTTTAATAAGTAGCTAAAAGGAGTTGAATGAAAGGACCTCTGTAACTTGACTTACTATAGGCATAGTACAAGAAACGTACATGCTCTCTGATTCATGTAGTTTTCTATCAAATTTTATTAATGAACAGATAAAGGCAAAATGACAGTCTGCATCAGTCATTCTTGGAGTAGATTTAGCTGGTAAATGGCAAAGTGTTATGGAAGTCTTAAATGTGGTAGTGGCACTAAAAAAGATGCAAGTGATAGTTTGAGCTTAGCACTATTAGTCTAGATGTCTGCGTACTGGTGACATTTAAATCCACATTTTCTGCAGTGCAGTTGAAATGATGCTTGTGTCCTTGCAGTCATTTTGTTATGTCTCTTTAGCTGCTCGTTTTCAGCCAGAGCCAGTTTTTAAACACTGCCTTTAACAATGAGTCAGTTTTCACTAAAGCTCTGTAATTTGTTTTTATAAGGTATACCACATTAGAAACCGAACATAAATTTGTTTCATTTACAGCAGGTTGGTTGTAAGATAATTTTCCGTGATCACATCCATAGAGGAATCGATTAAGAATTCTTGCGACTTACTAACCCGTTCTCTTGCTATTCATTTTGTGTACTTTGATAAAAGATTAAGCTTGAATACATTCGATTTATATTTTCATTTTGAGGCGGGGAGTTTATAAATATCTCTTTTGTGGATCTGTACCATTGCATATCTTTTTCTTGCACAGCATACTGCAAACAGTTCACATTATCATGCATAGAAAACAAAGTTCCGTAAGTTATCATGTGGGTGTCAAGTAACTCATTTGGGGACTTCTGGCTGACTGCCTGGGAAATCCTGGAAAATACTGTCAGACTCTGTGGCCATTTGGGGCATTTCTTCGGTTTGCTTTTTCACTTTTAATTTATTATTTGTAACCTGCGTTAGAAAGGTAGGCAACCATCCTGGATACAACATTGGCTAAGTGATGGTTTAAATGGTGATTAGCAAAGTAGTTAACAGCTTTGAATTTGTGTTTTATCAACCTCTTTCAGAGTCAATAACCCACTGAAATGAGAGGAAGAGCCAAATTAGTCTCTTGAAGCTGTTGCCACTATTCTCTGTTGCCAGACTGAAGAAGAAAGCACTACGCTGATTTGGGTTTGATGGGCCACTTTCACAACTGCAAGGATTAAATCCTAGTGATTATGCCAGGCACACTTCTGGTTGCTTCTATTGAGTTCATCACCATGGGAGGTCTTTTTATTTTTTTAAGAGAAATGAATCTGAAGAAGCCTTTGGAAATAACAAGAATTACTGATCTTGAATCCTTGGATTCAGTTGCACGCAATACATTTCATACTAGTTTCCACTTTTGATATTACTCGCCTGTGAACTGACCACCAGTAGACTCCAGAGAGAACAAATTTCTCCAGGCATTTCTTAAAAAGATTTTGTTTATGGTCATAGCAGAAACTCCAGACTCCCCTTGCCTAGACTATAAGCCAGCTCTACGAGGCAGATGTAAGCTTATGTTTCTTAAGATATTTTTTCTGTTCTATGCTACAGGCACCTGCTGTTTCAAGACATCATCCCCACGATAGAGCAGAGGATGGAAAAAGCTGACTACAGTCTCAGTTTGGGCTGATTTTTAGAGTCAGGATGACTTGGCTTTACTCCTACTGTGTATTCTGTCATCGTTACTGTTTAACTTGATTCTTCTTCTCCTGAAATTGGGTATCTAAGTGGTTTGGTGACTGGAAACCAAGTGCACTGACAGCACTACTACAGCATCTCTTATACACAGTCCTTGGTGAATTTATTCCTGAATGACTGGAGTCCTTCTGGCATTGCTTGCTCTGTGAAGGAATACACTTCATTCACGTATTTGTGGTAGTATCAACATAATTAGTCCCATATTTTCCTACAATCTTTGAACTATGTTGTATCTCGTAATGCTAAAGCCAGCAGAGTAAATATGTGGATGAACAAAAAGAAATATTTGGCCCCATATGCTACATTCGGAAACATTTTCTTTTTCTGTGTGTTAGCAGGATTATAGGGAGCCCTTTAATGTGAGACTTCTGAAGAGTAAAGTAAAATCAGTTTCCCTAGTTATTAAGGTTCATTGCAACAATTTGCTAGCATCAATGACATGATTAAAGATCAGATTTAGACGAGATGTGGGCCCATGAAATTCCCAAGCGTACAAACTTACAAGCACTTTTTAAAACATCGCTTATGATATAGCTACAGGCTGTTGTTGGCAGATCTGCTCCTCCTTAACTTACCCAGCCTCTGCTCATGCTGATGAAAACTTCAGTGCAGTAACTTCATGGCACATAATTCAACGATGTTAAAATAGGATAATTCATTCCCTTCCCTCTCACATTTTATTTCCTTCTATTAAATAAATTTCAGGCTCAGAAGTAACAAGGGAGTTGAGTTTGTGACCTGAATAAAGCTGAGATTTACCTGCAGATTACTTCCAGTCCCATCACATGTTCCTTCCATTTTCAAACTAGAGCTCTCTCTAGTAATATCACGTTAGTTTTTCATGCTGAGATTTTAAGGCACTGAGTTCCAACTATTTTCATTTTATGATGATCAGTCAATGCGCGCAAGTCAAATCCTGATTTATTCCAGCCATTAAGTGGCAAAGATTCTTGGGTATTTGGGCTGCAAGCAATACATTATGCCAGAAGCAGACAACTTTTCTGATGCTCCAGTATGTGTACCAGGATCTTCACACAGTGAGAGCCACAGAACTGGTGTCTCCTTCCTTGCAGAGTGAATGGGGCAAGTAAGGTTTTTGTCAGGAGGAGGATGGAGATGGCCTCCAGAGGTCCAGCACACTGTCCCTTCCAGACAGGAGTGGTCCTGGACTGAACTAACAATGGCCTCAGCAACATCTCTTAGCTCAGTTCCTTTCTCTTGCAGGATCTGAACTACCTGGCAGTTTCTGTATAGCCCCAGGGTGAGAGTTACACTTGAAGTAATGCCAAACGAAGCTTGGTGTTAGGCATGCGGGTTACTCACCGCTGCTTCATTGTTGCACTGACACAGGATTTTCGATATATGCCACCAAATACTGCATAGGTCAAGGTTAGCCTGTTGTTAAGGCAGTTATTCAAAACGCATACGCACTGCTGCTGAATTGAGTATTGCGGATTCTCAAATTAATTTTCTGAAAATTTGTGGCATTTGTTAAGAAGGCGAGAGAAACACAAGAAATGAATTTTTGGAAGCAGTGAGTAAGGCAAGTTAAAAAGGGCCCAAGATGTTTGGTTTTGGGGTTTTTTTTAAACCCACTTCCACAAATTGCCAAATGACTTGCCGTTTGTTTTAAAAATATGAATGCCCATCCCTAGCTGCACGTGTGTGTAATAGCTCCCAGGTGTGCTCATGCTGCCCTGGGGAGCGCACAAGAGACATTTCCAGCATTTTACTGCTTGTGCCATTGTTCTCCTTCTACCCAGCTCTCTCATTCACGGCTCCTGTGAGATAAAATGACCAATAGAGTTCAGTGACCCATACCACCACTTTCCACTTCGAGAGCCTGAAATAGATTTCCCTTGTCTCTGGCAAGTTAAAATCCTGTCTGTGCCCCATGACCCATTGCCTGAAGTGTGCAGAAGAGCAAACAGCTGCTATGGAGGCACTGGAGTTTAAGGCAGCAGGAATCTCTTGGCAGAGCACCAGAATATGCAACGTTCTTGCCACGTGTTATAAAACCAGCCTCTGCTGACACCTCTAAAGACTTCCAGAGTTGGCCAAGGTAATCATAAAATGTACATCTTGCTGGACAAAGACCAGTACATGTGCGGTGCCTTCCCATCAAGGGTAATGCAGAGTAACTCCACAACTGAAAGGATTTTTGCAGTAAGGTTAACAGCTGTTACTAGTACAGTCGTTAAGTAAGTCCAGAAGTGCTAAGGAAACATGTTTGGACTTGCATATCGTAGGCTCATCTGTGGTCGTGAATATGAGTTGTCATCTGAAAGTATTCACCAGGATGTCTGTCTGGAAACGGGCAGAAGTCAGATGCGTTGATGTCTAGCTGCTAAAATCAAAGGAGTTTACTGTAAGTTGCTACTCTCAAAAAGCAGTTATAAATTCATCTGGTTTTCTTCTCCAGCAAAGTGCATTTTCAGAAGAGTGGAATTAAACCTAATGAGGAACCTGCAGGCTCAGTCTGTCCAGCCAGCCTTGGTGCTCCAGAGGTCAGAGGTGCTGCCAGCTGAGCTACAGAGGTGGTTGGATCTCACTTGCAGCTTTTTTCTCTTCTCTAACTTAATCACTTAATGGAGTTCCAGAAGTCTTTTCTGAGTAAAGACAGCAACCCTTGTTTCCACTGTTGAAAAGATGACTTGGGAAGAATCTTACTTCTGTAAATACTAGTAATAATGCTAGAGATTTGCATTGCATCATTAATACAGCTTAGGCAGAATTAAAAAAAAATTAAAAATCAGCCTGAGAAATAAAAAAGATGTTTCTAGATATGTAAAGAAGAAATAGGAATGACAGGTGTTTCACTCTCTTTGCTTTGCTTTGTTTTTTCAAGTGAATATTATAGAACACACGGGGACTATTTTGTGCTGTTTCCCTCCCTAGCCCAATTATTTTTATTTTTTTTTACTGAAGACTTCTGACATCCCTTTAGATAGTAATTTTAATTAATTTCCCAACTATTAAGAGTATACCTGCTCAGAGAAACATTCTAAACAGCACAATTGTAAAGATTAATTGTTCAGATGTTGTTAGAGCCATGCTCTGTGCTTAAAAGCACTGGTGAATGTCTACAGTCGCATTATTTAAATGTAAATGTAAATCTATCTTGGACTAATGCCATTATCTCTAAAATCAAAATCTGCTCCATAGTGTTTGGTCATCTTCTTGCTTACAGTATTGTTATTGTGGAGTGATGTCAGTGTCTTCAAGGTACTAGTGAAACTAGTCTTTTCGTCCTTAAAAAACCCAAACAAAACCCGGACAAACTCTTCAGAGCAGGAATGAAACAATTTCTTCTCTCTAGTGGTCATTCCCTTCAGACTTTGGAACAGAAGGCAAAGCCTGTTTTCTGTGGAGCAGTTTTCTGAAGATTAAGTGAGAAATAATTGCTACTTGTCAGTTGTGCAAATCAGTGGGACACAAGGCAAGAATAGTTGGGGGATGTTGAAAGACAGGGAGGAGGTGATGGTGTTAATGGAAAAGAAGTGGGTGGTAATCGCACATTAAAGACCCTGGGATATTAACCTTTGACTTGCACATGTTGTTTGTTTCATGCTTGATTAATGGTTTTAAAATTTAGAAGGAAAGACACCTTTTGGCCTTTTAAACTATGCACACCTTTAGCGAAACACTTCTTTTTGTTTTGGTTGTTTATTGGAAAGGGGAAAATCGAATGGTGTTATTCAGACTGGCAGCCATTTGACTGCATTTATAGCAGTAGTTGATGGCCTCTTATTTGGAGCCTGTGCGGTTTCATTGGGAGTGCAACACATGCTGCATTCATCCAGAGGATTAGCTGAATTCGCTGAATTAGGAGGGTGACCTTGTTGAGCACAATGTGTTTGGCTACGTGAGGTTTTGGTTCTCCTTGCTTTCTAGGGAGGTTTGGTTTGGGTTTTTTTTTAAATATCCCTGAAGTTTTTATGCTAGCTTATACAGGTTCCTATCCCTGTTTATGTTTTTGAGTGAGTGCCGACAGCATTTTTAATGTCACATGATGTCAGTGTCTTCCAGGTGTTAGTGAAACCAGTCTTTTATCCTTAAAAAAACAAACAAGGAGTGTTGGACAAAATTCTGCCTCTGTCACACGTGTAGGGTCCTGTTGAGTCCCAGTGGGAGCCACACCTGCTTGCGAGTGTCCGACTGGGTTTATAGAGCTCCGGTCATGCATTGAGGCAGGCTAGCTCTAGGATGAATGAATTGGGTTGAGTACTACTCCACTGACAGTGTTACTATATTTCATGTTTTAACTCACAGAGTAGTACATTGTCACCTTTGTTTATGACCCCCTAGTATATCCAAAGCACGTTCAGTCCGATCAGTGCAATTTACCTGATGTTGGTATTTTACATAAGACCCTTAAAAACTCAAATTCCCACTTCTCAGTGTGAGTAATTATGGATCAGGTTTTTTAAGGCTATTTAAAGACTTCAGGTAGCAAGTTCCTGTTGAATTGTACAGGTCCCTTATGTAGCTGTGAAATTCTAACCCTAAAGGTCGTGGGGGGAAACAATCTCCATTTTCATCCAACCCTTAGTCCAAATTTCTTTAAACAATGTAGCATAACAACATATATATTGTTTTTTCTACAGAGGTTTTCCCTTGCATTGCGTGAGTGGAAAGCCTTGTACGTATTCACCTCCAAAGAGCTCCGAGTTGAAAAATCAGCATAATGAAATGTTTAGTGTTGTAGACTTTACTCTGTTTGCATAGCATGTAGTTTTATTTCTGTAAACATCAGATATTCTTATCTGTTATTTATGTAAATTTTTATGTCTGCTATAGATTTGCAATCTTTGCATATTCTCTATTGAACTTTGATTATGCTGTTTGTAAAACATAGACAGGAATTTAATGCCCATTCCTGGTGATGATGAAGCATTTTCTTGCTTCCCAGAAGTATACTTAATCTTTTAATTTTATCAGAGGTGGAATTTAAATAGATACATCTGAAAAGCTAACTGAATGAACGTGTTTTTATTTGTTATGGAGCTTTCAGTAAATGGTATGTGACTGTGAAAAGAGCTACTGTGTGTGGGAGTGCTGGTGTTTGAACTGCTGATTGCTGCCAAAAGGTTACTGGAGTGAAGAGAAAATGAATCCTTCAAGGCAATTAAAAGTAATGTAGTTGATGAAACAGAAGCTGCTAATCCCTTCCAGTTTCATCTAACTTTAGATTTAGGTCAGCATGCCAGTGACATAAGCTGCAGAGAAGGTGAAAGCCACTGCTAAAACTTCCCGACAGATGGTGTGCTGTGTCTTTTGGGGAGGAAGGAGTACCAGGAGCACATCACACTAATGCTCTACACACTCCAGTGGCTCCCCATTCAATTCCGAATACACTTCGAGGTCCTGATCCTCCTCTTCTTAATGGAATAGGGCCTGGCTGGGAGACTACCTTTCCACTTTCAGCCAGGAGGCACAGGTTTAACAAAGATGCCGCACTTGCTCTGGCCCTGGGTGGAACTGGGAGGCAGAGGCAGAGGATGCTTTAAGCATGGGTCGAGCAACCAGCAAAGGTCAGAGTGAACCTGGACCTGCTTACAGCATGCTGTGAAGACCAAAATTTTCCCTATAAATCTGCCCTCAGCAGAGAGATCCAAAGGAATTTAATTCTCATAGCAAGAAAGAAGTGGGAAAAGGAAAAGGGTGGAGTAGCAGGATAGAAAAGAACACGGGAATTGAAAAACGGAGGGGAATGTAATAAGCATGTGTTATTCAGGAAAGAAGGCTGATTAAAAAAAAAATTAACCTTCCTGCTATTAACTAAAATAATACAAATCCAAATAAGCTTAAAATAGACATCTTTCCTATCTTTCCATAAAAAAAAAAAGAAAGGAACATCTCTGATTTATCACTTTTTGTTTGTTTATTTTAAGATGAGACTTGTGTGTTGTCTCAGGTTCAAATATCAGGTTTCTGTGTTGTCACAAAAATGCATGTAGACTACTGGGTGTTTGAAGGGTCATCACTCAAGTTCTGCTCAGAGCAGAGTGGTGTCTGTGTTAGCAAAGGAGGATTAAAGAGGAAAAACCAGCTGCACCCCAGAGGTCAGAGTATCCTGTGGGCAGAAGCTCTTGCTGCTCTAAGCAGGTCAGCTCAGCTGAACTTTTAATATCTGTAAGTTTTAACATACTGTGCCACAGCCAGAACTTGGTTTTGTAACATTTCATACTATGCTTCTGCTATGTATTTACACATAGTCTGAAAAAGATTGGGTTAGGTAAACCCATGTAGTGGGTAAATGCCCATGTAAACCAACCTTCGCTTTCTGCACGTTTGCTGCTCTAGCCCCAAGGAACTCAGCAGAAGATGGTGGACACAGCTGCCCCAACTGTGTCACTCCCCGTGCAGGTCAGTGGGACTTGTGCCTTGAAGTCACTGTGTGCTTCTCAAATATTGCCTGTTTTCACACTCAAAGAAGCAGACTTACAGTGCAAAGCACGTTTTTTTCTCTAAAATAGAGCACATTTTTATTGTAGCTAATCTATGAGAGCAGCAGTGCTGTGAGAAGCAAGTATTTTTACTGCTGTGCATTTGTGCAGCGTGTGCTTCTGCTGTAATGTAGGGGTTCAGGGAATTAAAATGCCTTTATGGTTATAGTAACTGCAGTTTTTTGGGGGCTTGCAAAAGTAGTATTAAGAAGAAAAACCTCACATGGTGTTCATCATCTTTATAATGATCCTATTTCTTACCCATTTACTCCAAGGAATTTCTTCCTCTGCTCACACAAATAAAGGCAAGGTCAATACTCCCATTAAAAAGTATACCTCATTCACAAAATGTCTTTCATCCTCATCCTCATCCATCCTATCTGGCAATCGCTCATCTTTTCTCTACTGAGGACATCTCACATCATGAGGATACGTGCTGCACCTTTACTCTCTGGTCCTCAATCACCTGTTAGCTCAAGCACCGTGGTGCCAAAACGGTACCTGTTAGCCAGTAACACCAGTAAAAGATGATGCCGCCTCTGAACGGCTGCAGGGCTGTACCCAAGTCCTTCAGAGAAGAGCAGGTACCGTCCCGCAGCAAGGCTCCTGCCCCGGTGTAGCTCTTCATTCCCTGTAGGAACCCAGCGGCCAAGGAAACATCCCTATGCACATGCTGAGCTGTCTCAGTGGTAGCACCCGGGGCTAAGTTAGTTAGTTAGTTCAGGTAAGTTAGTTCAGGTAAGTTAGTTCAGGTACCGGGATGTGAGCGCAGGTGTGCCGTGCAGCGGGTGTAAGCCGTGCTCCCTGCTGCTGGTAGTGCAGGTTAACTCCGACCCTCCCTTCTCCAGCCATCTCCTCCCCAGGGCAGCCCTGCGTACCACACTTCGCCTCCAGGTGTATAATGGGAAGTTGATTTTCCTGTTCCCGGCAGTCACACTGATTATGGACAATGTTTCAGTGCTCTTGACCGAGGTGAAACAAGGTCCGGTCTTGCCTTTCTTTGTAGGTCTTTGCGTGGCAGGGGCAAAAGTAGGGAGCAAAGCAGTGGAGCAGGATGAGGAATATACTCTTTACTTAAGGCATGCTGAACTAAATGCTGGAAGCTGTTGTCTGTGACAATACCTGGAGCAAAGAGGTCATATCAGGTGCCCTCGTCACAGCACTGCTGTGTCCCAGGGAACCCACCATCCAAACCCTGGCAGAGATACCAAAATAGCAGCAGTCAAATGAATAGATGGAGAAGGTGACGTGGGAAAGGGAGGGAGGTTGAGCTGGGATACAGGAGGAAAGGGGAATGCTCCACTGCTGGCAGGGGATAGACCGGATCAACTGTTCATTGTGTCAGGCAAATTGGTGGAAGACTTGATGGAGTGAATGGTGTCTGTTTTTAGTAGATCGACAATGCCTTCTGCCTCTTTTGCATTACAGAAGGAGTGCTACACATCTCTATTTCTGTTTAAAATGTGGGATTCAATCCAGCTCTCCAGTTCAGCCAAAATGCCGGCAGGAATCAAGAGTATCTTTAGAGACCACGACCTGGAGATACCATGCCCATGTCCTTTCTACCATCCCCTTAATCCCCGCTGCGGCCGGGGTGTTCTGCCACCTGGGGCGAGTGTGGAGAAGGCGTGAGAAACCCAGGGGAGGGTGGCAATGCCCAGCCTGTGCCCCGCGGGGCCCGGGCTTCGCTTCGGGGCGGCAGCAGCTGGATCCCATCCAGCAGCGGTGCGGTGGGGCAGGGCTGGGCGCGGAGCCCCAGCCCAGCTGGATTTCAGTCCCAGAGGTGACAGCGATGGTCATGTACACCAAAGTTGTCGTCTAGTTACCCTAACAACAGGGCGCATCCTTGGTAGTCCGGGCACTTCGCGCCTGGCACGCGATGCTCTGCAGTTGCTCTAACAAGCTAAAATCGGCTTTTATTTTATTCCTGTAGCATCTATTGTTTGGGATAGAGAAGGAACAGTAGCTCACGGCCATTGTGTTTTGTGATGGGGTTTTGCCAGCTTGTCCTAAAACTTGCGGGTACAAGGGAAGGGGATGTCCGGATGGTACTGTTTTGCATTCTTATTTTGAAGATTTGGAAAATAAGTGCATAGCATGTATATATGCATAAACAGAAAACACTTGCAAAAACCAGTTTAGCATATCTGGGAGTTGAATGTCACAGTGAGGTTTTGGGGGGTTTTATTCATTGTTAGCAATAAAAAATATTGCTGGGGTTTTAATAGCCTGGTGTTCTCACAGTATGAAGTGTCTGGAAGTTGGTCTGCTCTATCAATTATGTGACATAAATTATTAGTGCAGACCATTCTTCACTATAAAGTTTTAAAAAAACAGTTGTATGTTAAAGAGTCGGGGTCAGGAATAACATGTTAAAAATTTGCCTTTTTTCTCTGTGCTCACTCTGTGCTCTCTTGTTCTGCTGGCATTCAAGAGTCATGGCACAGGAAAGTGCAGAAGGCTTGTCATTCCTGCTGCATGACTCATCCCCTAGCATTCAGGAGGACTTTTGTGTGCATTATGTTTCATACAGGCACAATTCTTTACCAGTAAGTCAAATTCTATTGCCTTCATTTTTGTTTACTACCTTGATATTTGGTAGTACTTAAAATAATTTCTAAGGGATCTGATTTCCACCCTAACTTTCAAAAAGACCTAAACCTTTTTAAGGTGACTCCAATCAAATTTTAACACCTTGTCCTAAAATGCTCTGAGGGTTCCTGCAAAGCAAGGCTTATAAAAGGTTTCTTTTTAAAATAATGAGACATACATAATATTATTTTATTATACTTTTCTCAACTGGCTGGGTAAAATATTTTCCTGTTGGCATTTCTGAAGGAGGCAAGACAATTCTTGTTCAAGAATGAGTTTATATGCAGTAGGAAGCTGGAATAGCAATAAGAATCTTTGCAAATCCTAATGAAAGCCATAATCCAGTGGAATAAGTCTGCTTCATAACGCTAAATCATTATAATTACCGCCTGCTCTTTCAAACCCACAGACCAGCAGCTCCGAAGTACCGTCTCCCCGTCTAGATATACTGGAGTCAAGAAATTTTCTCTCTCCATATATACATACATCACCCACTTGCGATTCCTAACTCAGGCATCAGCATCAGGAATTTAACCACAATGCCTTGAGTGCAGATGGTCAGCATATTAGTTTACTATTCAGCTGAGTCAGCACTCCCTCCAGTTGGCTTCTTCGTTCAGCGTGGTTTCCTGTGTGCCATTAAGCTAACCCTGGCTCAAATTATCCTCACAAATAACAAGCCCCTACAAATATTTTGAGGGAACTTTCTGAGTGCCCCACCTTGACTAACTGGATGCATTTTACTCCTGCAATACGTTTCAGGCATTCAGTATTTTCTGACTTTGAGGTGATAGGTTTAGTGTTTACAGTCTTGGTAGAATAGCAAAGGGGTGCTCGCTACATCATGTTGCACTTGTCAAATGCTGCCTCTATTATTAGCAGGAGGAACTGCACAATATAGCAATTTGAGGCCATAACCAAGAAAAAAAAACATTTTCCATAATAGTAAACCTTCTCTTTCTCCTATATGACTAAATTACAGTCTGCTAAAATCAACAGACAATAAACTAGCTGGGTTTTGAAGACTTCTAGAGTAATTATGGTGCCATAAACAGTCTAAAAATCAGCTGCTCATTTATCCAAGTTCCAAAATGCTGACTCCATCTTTTTTTTCAATTACATAATAAACAGTTGCACCAGAATGGGCTTTTTAAAATTGCAACTGCTGTCATGGGGTGCTTGAGTATTTTAAACACTTAAGTGAAATATTTGAACCAAATCTTTGTTTTCCGGTAAGCACCAGATAAAGGCCATGCACTCAAAAATATGACGCATATTTTCTTAAATGTTTATGTAATTTTTTGTTGTTTCAGGGGAGTTATTGCCTGCCGCTATTGGTAAGGAAAGGCATCCTAGATAAAAAGAAAAGAAGGTGGCCAGCAAGAAAAGAAAGTGAATCCTCAGTCTGTTTGCATGAGGCAATTTAGCTAGGTTCAGGCCCTGGGAACAAAGAAAGTGGTAACACTCCTCGAGGCTGCTCTGCTGCTGCGGCTAAGAAGCTGTGAAAAAATAGACTCTTTCAGGGCTTGAATGTGAATGAGTTGAACTCTCCTGTTACTAGAAAATCTTTTCAGAATCAGACAGAACTGAGCAGGTTTTCAGTTAGTCGTATCCTATTCATTCCTTCACCCCTTATCCTCCACTTGCTGATTCAGCTTGTAACAGTACAGGTTAAGGCTTTTGAAGTCTGATCAAAGATCCCACAGCAGCTGCAGAGTGGTGGAAATGAAGGCACCTTGCCTTCTGTGCTCATCGTAGTTGCAAACATTGCTCCATCACAGCTATCATCATCATCTAAACCAGAAGCAAAAATGCAGATGGCTCTGGAACTTGGCTGGTATTTTAGTTGTTGAATTATGACTAATCCAAAAGGCTGGCAAATGCTAAATGACTTTGTTCCTTCTGCTCGTATGCTGATCACTTCTCAAATCCCGTTGCCTCAGTTCCCAAATCTAAACTGCCACCTCTATCTAAAATGCCTTTACAAGAAATATTGCTGAGTACACCTGCATCACCACTCACGTGGGAAGAAAAAGTTACCTGGCTCATGTCTTACAGCTTCTGCTTACGAACTACTGATGCGTTTTGACATTTTTAGCCTTCCTGTGTCACTGGAATGATGAGTGAACTGGAAAGCACCTTGTCATTAGATGTTCTTCTTCTAAGTATGATCAAAACCCCCTTTTTGTGTGAGGTCCATGTAGCCCCATTTTTACATGAGGTCCACAATAGTTTACTTGCTAGGAAGGAAGGACTGGCAGGGAAGGACTCTGCCTATGCTGAGTAACAATTTAAAAGAAACAGAAGTATTTCTGTAGTCTCTGGAGTGGTGGTAATAGCTTACTTACCAGGTACGCTGGTAAAACAGCCTTGGATTAGCTGATACAGTTTTCAGTTAACAGTCTTAAAACTATCAGCAAGATACATTTCTCCACTGAGTTTGGAATCAGAGCTGGACAACATCTGTCTATGTTTTTGCAAATAGGTGCTCTTCTATTTATGTTGACTCCTGAAACTAACTGTACATTCAATTTTAAATCAGTGAGCAAATCTTGCTTTGTTTTCTTTTTTTTTAAAGCTGAAATAAGGTACTGGGATATGAACCAGTTACTCCAGCAAGTGGCACCTCATCCCATCCCTGTCAGCCCAGCAACTTTTATTGACTTTTTGGTGTTCATATATTTATTGCTGTTTTTCTACCCCTTCCACTTACCCCTAAATTGCTGGGCAGGATAAGGTTTTTGGTTCTGTTCTCCTTCAGGAGAACTCCTCAGGTCTGCAATGAGAAGAGTTGGTTCCATGGCTGTTTTCCGTACCGCAGGGCTTTCAGCAGGATCAGTCCTTGAGAGGAGATCATAAGATCCTTCTTGGTGGATGCGTGTGTGGAGAGACCCCTGTGCCTTTCTCTTTGTTTCACAGGCCACCTTCCTCTGTAGCAACCTCTTCTCCTGCCAGGGAGCCAGAGCACCAGAAGAGATTATGAAGGATTTCTCTAACTGGACACTGGTGTCATTTTGCTGCCCAGCTCTCTTATTACTGAGAGTTTCTCCCTGTCCACATCTGATGTCAGTACTGACATGTACCAAGGAAACCAAAATACTTTGACTAGTCAGCAGCACCGTACCCACAAGCTGGCATTTTTCACTTTTCTCAGCATTTTTCCTGCAGAGGAAAAAGCTAATGGTTTCTGTATAGCTTCTGATGCCGGGCAAAGGCTGCGTCCTATTGTCAGTTCATTTCAGTTCACATTGCATCTTGTGATTGCATGTGCAGTGCAAAAAATTATTATTTTTGCTATCTGCAGCATGATAAACAATGTTTCAGCAAGACTGCTGATCTGTAGCAAGCTCTGCGTCCAGCCTAGCACTGGGTTTTCCCAAGTCTTGTGAAGGGTGGGCAAAGGCTGGGGTCTGCCGAGTTCTGTTTTCCTTCACAGCCTCATTATTTAAATGGCCGCTGAAAAATGAGGTACAGAAAATGACATTAAAGTGACTCATGATGTCAGCGAGCATGGCTGCCTGGAAATGTTATGTTGCTGTCCTTGCACAGAGAAAACAGGACCCAGAACTGGCTGGCGGATACAGTCAATAAGGGGAATTGATCCCTGATCCCTTCCTGCCCTTTGCAGAAGAGACGTGCTTTGGCTGGGAGAAGTATGGAGAGAAAAAGAAACATATAGTTGCATTTATGTTTGTTAATCATTTTTATAGACAACAGAAATAAATATTTTTGTGACTTAAAATACAGTGCATTGAAATGTTTCCTGGTGAGGGTAATGAGAACAGCATGTAATGGTGTCTGACGAGCAACATGAATTCATTGACTACCAACTGTTGAATCTTACATATTTGATCTGTTTCTACTCCTTATGTTTTATTAATGCCAACCTTCAGTTCTAATAACACCTTATTGTGTGCTTCTCAGTCATCTACTGAGAAATGAATTTTCTGGGAGTCATTCCTAAGGAAGAAATGATGTGGGATTGAGCCTGTCATTCCTGTGGAGCATTAACCAGGCTTTGGTGTTGAGAGGACTCTTTCAGATCCCTCCACACAACACACCTTTTATAAAGATAATGCATACAGTAAAAAACATATTCTGTGAGCGGTGTAGCTTTCTATTTTGCTACACTGAAATCTGGAGGGAGAAAGTCATTAGGACCACAGGTGAGAGAGACTCTGTGATTCTGCATGGATCTGCGTGGTGCCAGGTAGGGAGGGTGCAAGGACTCCCTCCCACTGCACAGCAATTAACGGACAGAAGCACAATTAATCAATGGTTGTGATAATGTGCTATAGCTTTGGAGATGCCAGGCCTCTGGGTCTGTGTGTAAACCATGAGGATCAGATCTCTGGTCAGCATGTGGATCCCACAGGTAAGAAAAAGACCAGGATGCAGTCTTGTTCCCCTCCTGCACCCCCTTTGCTGGGGGAGGAAGACCCGGGGAGGTGGGGAGGAAGCAGGGGAGCCCCAGAACTACCTTTGGCAAGCGGCCTGGCTCCAGCGGAGCTGGGGATGGGGTTTGCTGCCCGTACGGCAGCTCCCACGGTCACAGCTACACCCCACAGCCACGCCGCAGCCGGGAGCCGCTGCCAGAGACAGAGACCCTCTCGCTGGATATGGAGCCCGCTCAGTGCGGTCGGCTGCGTATAGCGTCCTTGAAAAGCATGCTGGTAGGGAAAGGACATATGGAGGCAGGAGCCCTGACCTGACCTGATGAATCTTTCATTTCATTTAGGCCGCTTTAGCTGCAGCCAGACCAGGCCTGGCAGAGAGGGAATGCATATATATTTTAGAGATTTTATTATACCTACTTTCTTCCTCTGCTTTTTTTAAAAAAAATATTCTTCTGTTTCTGTTTATATTCGTTTCAAACTTGATTTAAAGCTAAGAGATTCTGCTGGTGGCTGATTTCTGGGGAGGTGTCCACGAAGGCCCAGCAGTCTGAATGGGCAGCCTAGATTTAATGAAAATAAATGGCATCTGCTCATGTGTAACCATCTCTTGTGGAGAACCCTATGTAAAGGTGTCGGTGTTTCTGTGATACAAAAAGCCAGTCAAAATCCCCCTTTTATTTTTCTTACAAGCAAGAGATGAGTCTTCTGATAAGGTTTTTTCAGTTTGTCTCTAAAAGCAAACACTTGAAGGGGGCCTCTGTTTCTGCAGTACAAAGATCACAAGATTTCGGCTTCATGGGTGAGAAGAGCAGACTGTGAACCTTCTGCCGTTTGTCTTTGGGACAGCATACCTTACAATGCCAACAGAGAATGCGTTTGATTAATCAGATGAGTGTTGTGTCCTTTTGCATGAACCAGCCATCTATAAGGCATGCATCTCCCTCTGCATTTTAAAAGCGTTTTAATTTTAGTCTGATGTTTTAATCCACAAGCATATTACAGAATTGTTGTCATACAGCACATAATCCTTTGTATTTACTATGTTGCACCACAGAATTATTTTGTTCTCATATAGTCATGTACATTTGTGAGAAGCTTTTCTGAAGAAAAAGTACATAACCAATGCTTTAAAAAAGTATTGCTTGAGGAAATAATTTTATTAATCCTACACACAATATCCTTCCTGTCAAACAGTGGAATTTAGATGGCAGAATCAATAACGTAGTATCCACATGGGAACTGCTAACACACAAATTAGTGCATGGTGCTTCTGCACTTGGTAAGAAAGATACCCTGTGTTCCCTCAGTCTTTTATTGCTGTGTGATCAAAGAGAATTATGGACACAAACAATCCAGTAAAATATAATGGAATATTTCATGAATTGAGGTGTTTACTAACAAGAGTAGAAGTTGCTATTTTCAAGACCTGGCTGAACAGAGTAGCAAACAATATTTAGGGTAGTAATAAAAGGCAAATAATCATTGTTTTCCTTTAAAGCCCATCATGGAGGTAAACTAAAATCTAATGCAATCTGGTAACATTAATACGCACTCTTTATGGCGTAGTGTGTGAATATTGGAATGCTAATGGTTCATCATATTTATTCCATGTAGCAACATTCTTTTGTGTTACTGAAAATATAAAGGGATGTAAATTAGATATAATGAAATAATTTAATTTCTAATGGTTACAAAATGATCAAAATATACTGAACAAGACCCCGTGACTGCCTGCTCCAGTAATTGCTCAGTTGTATGCTTATTTTCATAATCAATGCATTACTCAGACTATCTTTAGTGGAATTTATTGCCTCATTTTCAGTTTCATGCTACTTAAATATGCAGTAGCCAGTCCTACAGAAAATTGTGATCTGTACAGCAAAGAATCATGGTGTCAGAGGTCAGAGTCCTTTGTTTTCATTCCTCTGAAATTGCGCTTTAATATTCTAAAAAGGGCAAAAAGCACGTAATTTGCATTTAAAATACCGCCTTCCTGCATTACATCCCCTTGAATATATCTGCTGGATAGTGGACATTTATCACAGCATTCCTCTTCACTCTGGAAACGGTGCAGAAGGTAGCTGAAGAACCTTTATAACTGTGCAGTACAAGGCAATAAATCCGAAACTGCCACAGGATTACTATGGTAACCATCAAGCCTGTCGGGCTTCCAGCTGTACTGAAAGGTAGGTTCAATTTTCAGCTCATCAACTCTTCCCGATGATTTACTTGTTGACACCGCACATTTGATATAGTAGTGTTAATGCCCTCTTGCATAGCAAGGGACTAATACCGACACCCCATTTTATAAGGAAATATGCCGTAGTGACCCCAGGAAGTCATTTAAAATTGCAGAATTGTATTCCTGTCAGCAAATGCATTAAGTGGCATAAATTACCAGATTTCAAATCCCGTTTTAAGCTGCTGCAACTTTGTATGGAAGAAGAGACTCTATTCACGCAGCAGAGTGAGTTTGGAATTGAGATTGAAATCTTGTGTTTACTTAAACGTTTATAAGAAGAGATACGTGCAGGTCATCCTGGTGTGCATATCCCTCTGCATGCATCCTTCTCCAGTTCTTTACTGCGAAGATGGAGAGGGGTTTGGCATGCAGCAGGGTGATTTGTCTTTTTTGTCCTGTAGTATTCTCCATGGAAATGATCTGTGGTTTTGACCAAGTATGGCAAATGCTGTTACGCCTCAAACAGATTACTTGGAATGTTGTGTTTTGTATTTACACACCCACTTACTTTCTCCCCAGGGCAGATGGAAGCTGCGTCAGGTGGGCCAAATAATCCGGGGATTGCCGACTGCCATCTTGATATTTTTGTTTTTGAAACTGTCCCCCAGCTTTCTGAGGTCAATCCAAATACAAATGCTATGTAAGTGAGCTTAAAGTGCCTTTGTTGCTGAAGAAAGAGAAGAAACCCATATTAGTTTTTAACATTCCAGTAGGTTCCGGAACAATGACACTTTTGAAGCCTGGTTTACGAGAGGCTTTGTGGGTGTGGGTGTGCGTGTGTGTCTCACTTGGAGTGTGGCTGGATCCTTTGGCATCTAGTTAGGTGTGAAATCTGATTGTCTGAATGGTATGTAAAGGCAATTTAGTCTCTGTTATAATATCTCTGTTATGAATGGATTCTTCTTTGTGTGTCAAAAGCCAAACTCAGCATTTAGCTTTTCTCTCAGTGTGGGTACTGATCAAAATGAACATCTCTGCCCTGATGCCTGTCTTCAAAAAGACTGTAGGAGCTTAGTAGCTTTTCAACTTCCACTTTCTGTCAAATTTGATGGAAACTGACTGGCTGTTGCTAAAGGTAGCAGATACAGGAGGGAGCGTGTCCCCTCTCACATATTCCACTCTATAATCATCTTCCTCTGGAAAAAAAAATGGGGAAAAAACCTGCATGCAGCAATCAATATGCTGGTAGTCGAGCACCCTTTGAAGAGGAGTTTCTTGACCAGAAAACGTGGGACTCTGTTTGAAATAACTTTCTCAACCCAAACATTCTGATGCCCGATAGTGTCGCTCATCCCATTGTCCATTGCAAGGAGGATTTAAAGATCTGTAGCTTGAAGGATCTTTAGATGTCCATTCCGTCCTTTGCCTAAAATAGTCCCTAAGATTCCCCTCAAAACACTATACTCATATTAAAAAAGACAGCGAAAGCATTACTGGTAGTACCGGGGACTTGCAAAAACATATCTGCCCCAAAATGTTACCCTGCTGCAGTTGTGAAGTATTTCATCTGCTGAAAAATATTTGTATCGGTTTGCCTGGAAGATTCTTTGTTTGCTGTTCCTTGGGACACAACTGCTATTTATGTGTTGGTAACAATCAGCTTGGTTAGTGTGAACACCCCCTGAAGATAACATGGAAAACCCCCAAACTGGAAGTGTGCTGTCCCTTACTCCTTCTCACAGTCTGAGTTTGGATTGTCTTCCAAATAGTGAGGGGAGAGGCAGGAGCGGGGCCCCTGTGCGACAGGCGGTGGTTCGGCACACGTGCTCCTGTTCGCTGCTCCCGGAGAGCCGGAGTCAGGGGCACCGGGCCATAGAAGTGTTCTTCGGGTCCTTTCCCATTGGTGGGGTTTAGTCACTATTATTGGGGAGGGGGATGTTTGACCTCGGCTGGCTGTCAGATGCCTACCCAGCCGCTCGCTCATTCCCCCCCCTTCAACAGAATGGGGGACCAAAATAAGATGAAAACTCATGGGTTGAGATAAGGACAGGGAGACCAGTCACTGAGTACCATCATAGGCAAAACAGACTTAACCTGGGGAAGATTAATTAATTAATTTATTCCCTCTTAAAAATAGAGTAGAAGAGCGAAAAACAAAGACAGGACTAAACCCACTTTTCCCCACCTTCTTCTTCTCAGGCTCAAATTCACTCCTAACTCTCCTACCTCTTCTGCCCCCCCCGAGTGGTGCAGGGGGGTGGGGAACAGGGGTTGCAGTCAGTCCATAATGCTTAGTCGCTGCGGCTTCTTCCTCCTCACACTCTTCCCCTGCTCCAATATGGGCTCCCTCCACGCGATACAGTCCATCACAAACTGCTCCAGCATGGGTTCTTCCCATGGGCTGCAGCTCTTCAAGAGCTCCTCCGGCATAGCTATTACGACTCAAAGGTCATAGTGACCAGCACAGAAATGAAGACTCCAGCGTGCGTTTCCCTACAGGGTAATGACTAAGAGCTAAGTGAAATGGCAAGCAAAAGGAGATGCCTTTATGCTGGCACCACAGTAGGGCTACATCTGGTGAAATTACAAAGAAATGTGTTTCTCCAAGAAGGCTGGCCTTCAAAAATATGGTATCTTCCTCACCTTAATTAGAGAGATCACTCCATCCCATGTGATGACAGTCCCATGTTCTGAGGATCAGTAGCACGCCGTCGTGCAGGGCCATGGGCTTTATGGGGAAAGGTCAGAAGCAAAGGGACATTGCACTTTATAAGGGATAGCAAGAAGGAAAATCTGAGGAAGGAAGAATGTGTTTTTATTTAAACATTTGACGGTGATAGATGTTGGTTAGTGTTGCTTTCCAGACCACAGTTGCTTGAAGGCAGTAAAGTTCACTTTTTCTGGCAGGTCATAGCTAGAGCTTTGTTTGAAACATTGGTTCTTGGCTATACTGTTAAGTAGAAACTTAATAAGCCTCCATATTTTCACAGCCCTAAAGCTTTATCTGGGCTGAGATTTGAGTAGATGCATGTATCTTTCTGGACAAACACAGATGGATTCAGTTCTTGTTGGAAAGCTGCTTATAAACTTTAGGCAGTTTATGCATATCTCAAATTAGAAATGTGCCTAATAAAGCCTGGTATCATTTAATAATAAAGCTATGTTCAAATAATCTTTTCTAGAAAAGTGTTAAGACTTTGAAAAAAAATGCTGTCTTCCTAGCATGAACATGGTAGATAATTCAGTGAAAGTCTTCTATTTTCTAGAATTGCGCATCTTCAAAAATCATCCTTTGCCATAAAATTCAGTTTTGGAATCCGAGCTTTCATTTAAAGAGAAAATTGTCTCTCGACTCTTATTGCTACAAAGACAATCTTAAAAAGTGTGAAGGAAAGTGTGTCTTCCTTCATGATCTTGACAATGTGAAACATGAGAACCTCCTTTGAGAGGTTATTAACTCTGAAACAGTGCTTTGATAATTTTAAGGCTTGCTCAACTACTTCAATGCTGTCCTTTTTAGCAGATGTAGCTCCTTTGCTAGCCTGTACTATCATCATTAATAGCTGTATTGATTCAGTCATTCATTTTTATATTTAATTCATTTCAAAAGTGCAACCACTGAAGAGGTTACATAATCCAGAAATCTCAGTGCACTAAATCGGAAGTTGGAAGAAGGAAGCTATAAAATCCAAGGGACCCTTCCTTCCTCTTTATTGCAGGAGTTGTCCTTGTCTGCTTGATACTTCTGACATATTTTACACACTGTCATTTGGATAGCTTTTGAATTTTGTTCTTTCTCTCCATCTCTACGTGTTGCTGCCAGGAAGATTTTTTTTTTTTGTTTCAACAGTATTATTGGCTCTACTCCATCAGATTCCAGCAATATTGCAGTAATAGGAAGCCAGTGACTCTGTAGGAGTTTTCACTATTCTGGTGCTCTGTGAAGAGTATCCATCGGTGTATATGCTAAGATGGCTAAACACTGATAAAGGGCAGAGAACATAATTATTATCCATGTTTTTGCAGTTACAGAGCTCTGTGATGCATTCACTAGTGCTATTTATACATGTGCCACAGAGCCATCAGTAATATCTTAGTGCTTCGGTTTAAAATGAAATACGGCTTGAAAATGCTCTAATAAAATCCAAATGCACTGAAATGTTGAAAGAAAGTTTCTTTTGTTTAAACATACTCATTTTCTGTTTAAAAGAACACTATTTGCTGATGACAGAGCTGAGGGAAGTCATTGTATGCAAAGCAAATCTCTGACAGTTCTGCTTCCAAAGTGTAGAGCCTAGGAAGGGGTGGAAAATGGAAGTAGGCAGATAAGTCTTAAATCATGTGGGATATTAACAGACAGGCTGAAGTTTTAGAGAAGGAAGTCTAGGGGGAGGAGAAATGGAACGGGCATTTTACTGGTCATGCAAACACGAGCTGGTTCTCTTCTGGTTATGGATGGGACTCAGTGCTGTGTGGCAAAGGATGCTTCTAGCAGGCAACGTACCTGACTCTCAGACATTTCACAGAGTGTGCACGTGGCGCGTGAGCATGCGTGCTGGCGTTGGTTCCCTGGGAAGGACTGACAAGGCTGGAAGAGTCTTGCTTTGGGGACATGCTTAGAAGGACTCTGTGGTGGATAACCCATGGCTGAAGCCCAGGGGTTGTCTGCATAATGGAGAAGTGGGGAAAAATGCAAAGGGTATCTGGGAAGGGATAAGCTCCAATATGATCCTGCTGTCACCTGTAGGAGATTTCAAAAAAGCCACTAGCTACTTCTGCCAGGAATACAAAATTAATCCCTCTTTACTACAGGAGAGAGAGTACCATGTTGTATGTGGTAATTTGAAGTTCTCTCCATAATTTACTTCATTTGCTAATATATCGTTGACTTTCCATGTCATGCAAACCTAAACTCCCGAGTGAAATATATTGTTTTAAGAAAAGTTGGACAACAGCATAAATCAAGAACGAGCAGGTCGATGTTCCATGGCTCTTTCCCTTCAGAGAACATACAGTAATGAGATTTAGAGAAGGTGGAGACAGGGCTTGCAGTAGAGAAATGTATGATGGTGCCTACCACCAAAGAGGAATAAAGGGGCCCATGTTTGAAATTAACCATGTCCAAGATCAGACCTTGAAAAACATGAGATGGTGCCTATGTAAACTATGCATAATTTTTTGCCAGCCTATATCGAAATGAGACATTATCACAGTGTGCATTAGAATAGGTTGCCAGAAGCCAATGCTTGTGTGATAACTCCCTCAAGTGAATAAATAAATAAAAAAACCTTTGTCAGCTGTAACTTTTCATCTGTTGGCAGCCATTTTCCATTTGGGAAGCATGCTTGGCAAGTGGCAGAAACAGACCCTTTACACCCAAGAAGAAGGGATAGAGAAGTGGAACACATTATATATATATTTGTTTGTTTCTAATATTTTTCTAAGCCTTTGGGGGATCTTTATCATTTCATTGCATACATTTTCATCAAGTTAATGCATTGCTAGTTGTCAGAGGCAGACAATATTGCAAAGTCTAAATTTGTTTCTGAATTTATTTTTCTGTGATATTTTAATGACCTGTTACAGTCATCTATATATTTTTCCATATTGATGTGTTTTAGTGGTATGAATAATAAAGTATTTGATTTGTACCTGAATAAAAAATGGATTCCGCTCATAAGGGAAATCCACAGTAGCTTAATGGCCTATTGGCTGGCCAGTATATCTGATACTAGACATAGTACAAGGGAAAAATCTTGAACAGTGATTTGTCTGCTTTTATACCCAACTACATCCATCCAGGCTGAACTCTGCTCACTCATAAAAATATCTCAGCAGCTTTGTAAGTGGAATTTATCTTCTCTCGTACACCTCATTCCTTTTGTCAGAGGTAATTAACCTTGCAACTGATTGAAACCACCTTTGGTGTCTGTCAATAAAAGTCCCTCAAATATATACGTCTCAGCTGTTCAAAAAATGAAAATTTAGGTGGTAATTTCACAAGTAACATGAACTGTGAAGGCTTTTCTCTTGCCTTGGATTGTTTGTGATCTTGTTCATTTTTGCCAGTTTGGGATTTATATGTGTTTGGGCCTTGTTTTTTCTAATATACATTTCTCTTTTCCAGGTTTTGCTCTTATTTTAGTGTACCTCTTATCCTGCAGCTCTGATGAGTGGTCAAGCACTTTTAACTATTAAGTGGTTTTCCTTGAGTTTTCCTTGAGATTTGATACTTGCGGCCAGTCTACAGAGTCGTACTTTTGGAAGGATTTCCATCAGCGCTTGTTGGAGTGGTACGGCTGTGTCCTGTGGACACTGCAGGTGTCTCCTCTCCACTCAGACATGTGCGGCTGGTGAAAATATCTTGTCTTTGAAGACATGGCAGGCTCCTCGGTTACACTGAGCTAAATTTACTAACCTTGTTGATTCATGTGCAGTATTGTGTTGGAGCGTTCTCCTAAAGCAAAATTAATTTCTTAGATGTAGTCTGCCAAATTTTCTGCGTCAAAATATATATTTGATCTGCAGTTAGGTTCAAATTTCAGGAGCTCCATACTGATCTGAAGTCTTTGCTTTCTAACAGCTGGTAGACTGCAGACCTCTCAGTCATGGTCGCCGTAAGAAAACGGCACTTTCTTTGAGATAAAGCTCAGTTACTAAATAGTTGCAAAGACTGCCTTATATTCCCCTTAACCCCTGTGAATATCTGAGCATGCGGCTTGGCTTGGCAGACAACGTGGTTTGAGTCGAGGCTGCGTTCAGGAGGGGCAGTCCCACACTTCCTCCGTCTCATCTGTTTCCACGGCTTATGTTGTACTGGGTTGAGCAATCTGTGAGCGCAGAGTGAGTCAGTTCAGCCAACTGATCGGATAGAAAAACCTTGTTTTGGCAGATTAATCTTCTGTCAGGCAGGTCATTGCGCCAGCTGGTGCTGCGGTCGCACGGTTGCTAGTTCTGATGCTAGGGAGGAGTCTGGTGGGAGGTGAGAGTGCTTCTTTCCCTGGCAGCCCATGGTTTCACCAGGCTGGATATAACCCCCCCCCCCGCC
>JANZLQ010000065.1:5534779-5556035 GCA_026212715.1 Elanus axillaris
GCCCCCCCCAAAAAAAAAAGTTACTTTGTACTGAATTTCAGGACCAGTGCCTGGGTTTTGAGGCCGGATGAATGGATTGTATGCAGTAGTTTGTTATGCAATTCACGGTGGACTTTCAGTCTCCAGAAACACTGAACTGTAACTGCCAACAAACTGAAATTGCATGTCTTTATGAAGGAGGTTTCATCTTTACATATTATGTGTGATTACAAGCTAAAACGAGTACTGTTTAAGTGTTTTCTTCTCTTTTCATTGCAACCTGTGTTTCTCAAGGTACTAATGTAAAGTTTACCAGTCTGTAGTGTCCTAGATTCTCTATGCGTTTTTCTAAAGCTCAGCCTGAGAAAAGCTTCTCTTTAGCCCATGGACATCTCCTCTGTTTATTTTTAGTTTGTTTATTAGCATACCCATCTGCATAAGCAAGGAAATGAGAATTAATGTAAGCAGGCAGCGTTTTGAATTATGTGAGAGAAGAGGGAAGTGCTCTTTCAGTACAGACCCGTATAAGCTCCTGCACAGCCCTTTCCAGACCAGCAGTTACTGGGGAACATCACAGACAGGCACTTTATAGAACACAGCAATAAAACAGTCGTTCACTCAAGGCAGCTCCTCAGCCCAGACAGGCACTTTCCTTCTGATCCCCAGGAAGTCCCAAGACCACTATTTAGAGTGGTCTACAGACTTCAAGCCCTTCTGTGCAGGATGGATGATGCTCCAAAGCCTTGGGGTGCATTACTCCAGTCTCTGGTCCCATTCTTGCAACCCCTTGTTAGGTTTTTGGTACAGAGGGATCTCTTCTTCTCTCATGAGAGGGAAGGAACTTGTTTTGTCTTATGACATTTACCTCCTCTGGAAATTAATGACTTCCTTTCTCTCTTAGCAATTTTGTTTTTCTCTTCCATTAATGCTTTTATGACTTATTGTGACAATTCTCGCCATCCACTTTTCTTATTTGTATTGGCATTCATTTCTTTCATTTGATTTTAAGATGCTTCACTTTGTGCTCCCAAAGCCCTTCTAGTGGTATATGGATTACCGCCTCTATCACGCCAGCCATGAGAACCCCTTGCAAAACTTTCAAGTTAGCGCTCCTGTGTTTCTTCTGGCCCTTACTTGGTGCTGGTGCCTCGTAAGTATCTGCAAAGCTGTTTTGGGGGTGGTGGTGGTTGTTCTCCCTCAGATGCCTCCGTAAAATCTCCTCCTCTGTTGTAATGCTATAAAACCAATGGCTTGTTGGTGAGCCGACTTGGGTAGCTGTCAGCCTGATCACAGCTATGCCATTTCTCTGTTATTTCACTCTCTCTGTCTTCCTTTGCTCTCGCCTCTTCCCACATGTAAGGTTTCTAAGACAGGCACATTGATTTTGATTTCTTTGGAAGACAGTCAAGCCCAGTGGGCGCTTGGTCCTTGACAAGGACCTCTTAGTTGCTTGGGCATATACTTCTAACTGTTGTCCCTAGTCCACAGAAATTTTTTCTCCAGTACCTGTTTCTCAGCCTTAAGACTTTTTTTTTTTCCTCCCGGTATTTTTTTTTACCCCTAATCTAACATTTACCCATGTTCTCATTTATACAATTTTGGAAACCAGTCACAACTTAAAATAAGTCTAATTATTTCACCAAAGTATGATGTGTGGGTTAAAAAAAATAATATTCAGTTCCTTGTTTGTTCTTGGTTTCTTGTAATTTTAATTAGCAATGGTAACTTAATTAAAGTTATTGTGATTAGAAGCTCTCTCATATGTACCATGCCATTTACTACATGTATTATTCCATGTGCTGTGATAAAAACAAAGCCTAATTCCTAGGTGTGGAAAACATGCTGTAGACCTTAGAAGCAGAACTAGGATTTTGAAGCTGGCTAGCAGTGCTTGAATAATCCAGCTGAGTAATTTTTCTTTCATTCTTGGGATGGCAGGTTTATGTCTCAAAAAAACTTCCTCTTGATTTTATGATCTTCTTCTCAGTAACAAGATAGCAATATTCTTCCCCTTCTCTTAGCATTACTTGGATGCCGTTCCATACTAATACATTTCTAAGGTCCTGAATGCAACTTTTAAATGTTCATTGCTATTTAGTGAAACCTGTGTCAAACAGCTCAAGGAAATGCTTTCTTAAAGGATGTGGGGTTTTAATGCAATTGGCTAAAAATGTGAAAAAAAGCTTGTGGCTAAAACATAACTCCTAGAGATCAACAGTTTTATTTTGGTCTCTAAGGGCCAGATCAACTCAGAAGTTCTTCACTAAAATCAGAGGCAATTCCAAACTGACATGTACATAACGGAGAGCAGAAATCAGCTTTTCAGTTAGAAACAATTTTGTTTCCTAAAAAAAAAAGTAGTAATAAACCACAATCTTTTCCCCCTTTTTTTAAGAAAGGACCATGTTTCACTGAGGTTGTGATATTTTTCTTAAACATGTATGAAATGAAAATTTTTATTCAGTGAGTGCTGCTTCAGGCTGTGAACCATGGAAAATCCCATATTTAGCCTGAAGCACTTACATAAAAAATTCTCAGTAATAAAGCTTAACTGCCTGATATCTCAGTACAAAAATGTAACTCTACAATCATGCAAAGTACACAGCTGAATTTGGAACTAATTCTGGACAATATCAGACAATGCCAAAATGCTGATCAAGTGACAAGGACGGTGGATAATTACAAAATTACCTAAGATCTGTGAGGTACCTTAGGTGCTTTCCTAGGGTAGTGTTGCTTGTTTTATGAAGATGGCATTTGCTAAGATTTCTCTATGCATATGTATTTCTTCTTTTTTATCCTTGCAAGCCCTTATGACAGTTTATAATCCTTTGGGTTGTCTTTTGTTTTGTTTTTTGCTTTCCTCTTGTCATGTCTCAGTTGGATCAGGATGATAAAATAAACTATGGATGCATGCAATGCTGATGCCATTCTTTTATTCAAGATGGTCTTGCTTGCTTTGTCCAATGTAAGTGAAACATCCTCTGCTTGACCTCCAAAGACCTTTCTGACATCTCACGCACTATTCCCTGATGTTGTATGCTCTCTATATTTAGTAGCATCTGTTTCACTGCCCAGTACTATTTCCTTCTCTTTACTGATCTCCTTGTTCTGTTTGTTTCTTCCTTCCCTTCTGGTTGTTACAAACCTCCTGTTTTCCTCTGGGAAAAAGCAGCTACTGGAGTTAGGTAATTAACTGATGCACACCAGATCAAAGGGCTGAAGATGGGTCTGTAATCTGAAAGTTCATTCAATTGCAGTGTATAAATGACTCCTGGAAACTTCCTGGATCAAAACATTGAGATAGTTGCCTCGTGTTATTTTTTCATTATACTCAGGCAGCTACTTGTAAAGAATTCCAGATATTGACACAAATCACCCAAATGCTTCAGCAATGATGGGAAGATCGCTCCAGCATGGCTTATGGGAGGGACAGTGCTGGATGGAAGATATGACATTTTCTTTGTGGACTTTATGCCAGTGGGAGAACTATGTTTAACAGCCACTTACCTTCTAACCAAGGCATTGACTCTTTAACTGAGGCCACTTCTCTCCTTCCTGCCCCAGACATTAACATGACAGTTTGGGGGCTGAAAATGATGGTCACAACTGGATAGCAGAATTTCAAAAGCTTGTGTGTACATGGGTGGTTTATTCCATTGAGCCCCCCAAAGAGCATGTACACTGAAGTGCAGAGAAGGTTTTCAGGACAGTCCTCCAGGTGCAAAACCAGTCCAGTGGCATTTTCCATCATCATTCAATGTAGCTCTAATTGTGGGTTAGGTTAATAGAGGCTTCAGTCATGGATAAAACAACTGTAATAAAACTGTACATCCTTTTTCTATCATCACCCCTGCAAAGCAGAGCTCTTCCCACCATTTCTTTCATTTTTAATGCAGCTTATCCATGTTTTTAGGCTATAAAATTCATCCTTGACTAATAATACTGATAGAGAAAGGACTATGTTTGATACACTTGTCTGGTTGAAATGTTAGACACTGGCATTCAGCTTCCAGGGAGAAATAAAACAAAACAGTATTGGAATCATTTGTGACAAAGCAGGAAATGGCTTGGGCATGCTTTCTTACTCTTGTCCTCAAACGTGATTATGTTCTTCTGCTGATTGGATATTGACTTATTGGCATCAGGATTAGACTTTGCAATGAATAAATTACGAGGGAAAAAGTATATTGCTGTATGAGAATAATCATACTTGTTGGATACTGCTTTCAGGGGGATGCTCAAGCTACATTAGCGGTGGTTTCTGGCTCTTGCAGGTCACTGTCACAAGACAAGAGTACCGTCCCTCTGATTTTTCATGTTCTGCACTGTTACGGCTGTGTTCTTGCAAAGCTATTGGAAAAGTTATAGCCCCATGTGAAGCACTCACTAAAATTATTGGTATAGGGATAACTAATTTGGAGAAGAGATACAGGGATTTGGGGACGAAGGTGAAGGAAGATGGCATAGAAAGTGGACATAGATGGAAAATTTCTTTTAATAGTGCAACATTTCTGCTCAGGTGTGCTCCTGAGGCACCGGCATCCCAAAGTTAGCATATGCATAAGCTTAACCCGCGTGTAAGGATGTTGACAGTGAAGGCTTACCCCTGTCGTTATCCCTGGGAGCAGTTGGGCTCAGCCACATGTGACTAGGTACAGGGACTAGGGATACACCCAATGGCTTTGTGGGCTGAAGCCTGCCACGATACCTCCCCACCGCTCTCCTCTGTCCGTTGTAGGAATAACTATTTTGTCCTTTGGAGAAGGCTCTGGGAAGGGCACTGGAGGGTTGGATGCTTTCAGGTGGCTTTTCCCTGCAGCGTCACTCAAGCCAGGGCCGTTTGAGCAGCGGATTGGAGTCCCACCTTTGAGGGATACCTCAAGCTGGGCAGGCAAACTCAGACATGCAGCACCACGGAGTCTTGCTCAGAAGACTGTGTGTGGGCGGTAGGCTGTTTTGGCTTAAACCCAGGTAAAAACCCACATTCATTTTTGCAATGAGAGCTGTCAGAATGGACATTTGGCAAGGGGAAGCGGCCCCACTGAGGGCGGTGGCGAGGGAGGATTTGCACATGCGGTCTGTATTTTGCAGTAAGCGAGTGGCAGCAGGTACCCTGTGAAGTTCACAGCTGCTGCCTCTAAATCTTGCCTGGTGCCCCGTGGTCCTACTCCGGGGCTCTTCTTCCTACAAGTAGTGCTGACTCCTCCGGGTGTGCAGGGGCCTCCATTCATGCAGGCACACGGAAGGAGAAAGGAACCACCTCCGGTACGAGGTAGCAGCATCATGCTACAGCCTGGATCACAGCTAATGTTTTCCGAGAGGGAGTTGGACCCGTGACCCCATCTACCCATCACCTGCCTTGGGAAAGAGCAGTCTATCTCCACTGATTTTAATCGTGAAGGAAAGAGAACCTTAAATATTGTTCTTCCTCTGCTGTGCCCTAGAGCCCTTGTGAGGAGGCCAGAAGTATCATCTGGTCCTCAACACTTGCCCAAGCAAATTGAATCTATTTATTACTGCCAAAATGTGTACTTTCTGTTTTGTTTACATTTGGAGAATTGTGGTCTTAGACAAATTGTCATTGCTTCCAAGTAAAATACTCTGTTCCTTGTTACTGCTTTCAAACTTCAAAGATAGACTGAGGGGCTGAAAGTGTCAATATGTTATTAATTCTACAGTGGCAAGTTCCTGGCACCAGTCATTCAGATGAAGAGCTGTGATAAAGTGAAGCAGTCTAAAGTTACAGCAAGTTCAAGGTAGATACAGTACCTCATTCACAGTATCTCCAGGTGAAATGCTGAGATGAAATTGGTGACCTTTTGATTGATTGTTTGTTAATCACACCAATGGACTGAGTTGACAAAATCACCTGCCTTTCCAAGATAATGTGCAGCCATTCGTTTCTATCCTGTCATTCGTGCGACTTGTGCAAGAAATAGCTTTTAAAAAATGAATTAAAATTGATGCAAGCAGCAGGTAGTGCAGATGCAGCTCATGTGAATTCCAGCAATACCCATTTCGCAGGGCCAGGGGAGGCAAATGCACTTTCATTTTTCCCCCAATCATATTTGATGAGGATGAACTAGGTTAGCGTATGATTATATACAGAAAAGTAGCTCTGAGGGAAGGATATCACCTTGTCGTGCATATCAGCCCCCTCAGAGTGGTGAAATGTATTTGCTCATGTCCATGAAAGAAAGGAACTCTTGCCGTTGCCCCACAGTGCCAGTACAGCAGTGAAATAGCGGCTTCAAAGACAGGCTCTCTGAGTCCTTCCTCATACCTTATACCGAAGTCTTTTTACTTCTACTGGCATTTCAGCACCTCTTTTCACATAAACTTAGTGTGAGAAGCCCATGTTGCAGAGCCTCGCTGAAGCAATGTGGTTTTTCTGATTTTTCCATCTTTCACTTCTGCTACAGTGAGCTTCCAGATCATTACAGCAGTCCCTGAGTCCTCTTTCATGAGCACTCGGGTGCTTTGCCACTGTCCGGAGGAGCTTCGCTCCTGCCCTGCCCTGTCCTTTTCCCACGGCTTCACCATCTACCCATTTCTTGCACTGCCTGTGCTGCTTTTTGACACTCCTGTGAGCCTATTTAATGCTCGGAAATGGCAGAAGACTCCAGGCTTTCCTGCGTGGAGTAGTTTTGTGCCAATTCGACGTTCACACGCAGTGCTCGCTCTCCCCGAGCAGGCAGTGCTGAGGAAGGAGATGGCCGGAGGAGTCAGGGAGATGTTACCCGGCGGGCCACTGCATCTGCTCACCCGCCTCACCCGGCTTCAGCCGAAGTCGGCGCGGTCCATCGGACGCGTGAGCTGCGTAGCAGCGTCCACCGTGCCTTCCGCAGTGATGGCTTGGACCCCTTCCTGAAACTGTGCCCATCTCCTTCTCCGAACAGCCGCAAATACAAATAATAGCTCTTTGTATGCGTATTTGAGGAAGACCGCCGGGCTGCTTGTGTCTCTCCAGCTGAGGAGAGAACCCGGCGTGATGGTGCGGAGGGCGAGGGTGAAGCGTGCGGGTGGGACTGGGGAGGTGCCGGGCGGAGGGCAGCCCTCTCTCCTGCAAAGCGTCGCTGAGGGCACGGAGAGTCCTGCGCAAGGGACGGTCCTGAGAATAGCCGAGTTTGTGTTGGAAGTCCGTGTTGAATTTGCAGTACTGGCAGCACAAAAAGCATACTCTGAGTTGCAAATGGCTGCATTTTATGTGTAAATTACCGAAAAAGATAAATGTGGAACCCCCCCCAAACTCGCTTTTAGTTAACATCAGAATGTAATCCAATTTTAATGAATACAGCCTTAACTTTTAAAGAGCTTTCACTTAATTGGAAAAATGTTTATTTGCTGCATTCATCTTTTTTTTTTTTTTTTTAACGAATATTTGAGATGCATTTGGAATATATAGCATAACACCAATAAAAATTTTACTAGCAATATGTCTGGGTCTGTGTGTGTTTGAATAAGTTTATTTTCCTATTTTTATACTAGATTGTAATGCAGGAACTCTATTATCCATCTTGCAGCCTGCAAAATAAGCAACAATTAAATGACTCGCTGGGACTAATTAAAAATGATTCTTGCTGTTCACTCCTTACTTTTACACAGAGCAACTTGGAAGTTGTACATCAAAATCTCAGACATGCTTCTTGTCCTTTTATACCTTCCACCTGATCTGTGAAAATTGCCTGCTCACTGCAGATACTTTGAGGTAGGAAAATTTTCCTCCTCTTTACAAGACCGTTAGGCCAGTGTGCATCTCTTCACAAAGGGAGATCATCCTCTCCCCCTCCCGTAGAGCAGAAACTCAGCTCAGCTTTCCAGAAGGTGAGTGCAAGGCCCAGGACTTCGGCTGTGGAAGGGGGCTGGATGCAGTGGGAAATTGCTTTTTATGAACAGTTGGAGCTGAGAGAGGATCAGGATGGTTTGCAACAAGTTGAGAGGGCAGAAGTGCAAAGGGCAGGAGATTGTAGCAAAGGATGGTATTTGGGTAGTTACTTATCAGGCTAGGGCTTTGGTAATGGCAGAGGATTTTGTTTTGAAAAAATCAATCATAGACAAAAGGATGCACTACTTAGGTTTTTGTGTGGCTGTGGTTCTAACTTAAATGGCAGGACATGAAAATACGGAGGTTAAACATATTCTTATTCTCTCTTCACCATCCTCCCTTGCTTTTTTTTTTTTTTTTTCCCTTGGTAGTATTTTTCAATGAATTTCTCAGTATGAAAAAAAATGCTTTTCTTCTCAGACTTTAAGAAAGCCTCCAGAATTAAACCACAAAGTGTTACAGTTGTGTGATATGTCAGGTTCATGTTGAAATGAGGCTTTATTTTTGCACATAAAGGAGGGGCTATCAGTCTCCAGATCAAAAGACCTTGTTATCCATTCATTCCACCCAGCTTGGGTTTTATGAGGTTTCTAATTTTTGTATAGGAAGAATGACATAATAAAACAATCATGAAAATGATTTAAATCAAACTTAGACCACTGGAAAGAGATAGAGGCATAGGAGTTTGTTTCAATTTCATTTAATTCTAATTTTAGCAGGAATAATTGAAGTGTTCTTTTATCCAGATCTCTGTTATCACTGAGGTTTTAAGTGAATATATTTACTGTCTACATCTGCCAGTCAAATTCTAATTTTTTTTTAAATTCAGAAATATTGTGGATTTATGGCACTCTCTAAATTCCTATGGACAAGTAAGCTATGATTAGGTAGGCAAGAAATCACTTCCCTGCCAGATGAAATTGTCTTTCATGTTAATTACAGAAAATACCTACCGCTACAATAAAGATCAAAATTTCAAAAAGAAAAGATGAATATCTTTACTCATTAATAAACTGAAATGTATATGACTGCTAGTTTAACAACAGCTCGCTCCAGCAAGCTTTCTCAGGGACTATTCTGGCTGCCTGAAGCAAACACCGAGATCTCTAACGATACATGCACTGACTCAGAGACACTGGGTTTATTGAACTGTGGACCTGTATAATGAATTGTATGAAAAAAAAAATGTTTTGCATCCCCTCACTCCCCCAGATGGTCAATCAGTCCTGACTACTATTTCTCAGGGTGTAATGAAGTCTTAAATCATAGCCTATATACACTTCTAATCTCTGACTTGCCATATTTTTGCTAAATGCATATTACCCATGTGTACTAAATGCATATTATGAGTCTTTTTGATCATTAACTGGGATCTAGCCTTTCTAATTCTTTTTTTCCTATAAACTTTCAACATCTTTCAGGAGCAAAGTAGAACATAGAATTGTGTGAACAGCAGAAACTGCCAATTTATCTGGAGAAGGAGAGCGATTAGGAGCCACCACTCATTTTGGTCTAAATCTCCATTGATTTGTTGACTAGAAATGAAACTTTTAAAAAATTTGTATCTGTTCTTCAGCTTTCTCAATTTTTGGATGTTCAGCTTAGAGGCATGCAAATATTGAAGAGGTAATGCAAGTTAAGGCTATATAAACCTATTTTAGTATGTCCTTCGCTCACTACATTTGATGAAGTATCTTGAATGAGCACATCTCAAATGTAGCGACTTCCAACTGGTTGGACATTGCAGACTGGGAAAATCAAAATGTATTTCGCTGCTCCCACTGCTGAAATAGTACTGAATAGCATGTGTAAAGGTGGGATCTGGCAGAGGCCTTGTATTTTTCTGGTAAGCAGAGAGGTTTTCATCTTATCCAGGTTTTGGGTTTTTTTATTTTTTTTTCTTTAAAGGGCAACACCTGGCTCTTGAAACCAGAAGCGTAAGAAAAATTAGAACACAGAATTGTGCAAATAGTAGAAACTGCTCATTTATCTGGGAAAGGATCGCGATTAGGAGCCACCACACAAAAGCACAAGACGTGATCAAGTAGCAGTATGTGAACTCAAGCAGGCATTTTAATCTCTCTAAATCATGATGTGAATGAGTTTCCTGGTGAACTACTCAGGTGGAGTTTTATATCCTTTGTATCGTATTTAGTTATAAAATAAATAGGTGTTTCTTACTGGTGGTAAGCTGTTGAAACAACATACCCAAATGCATGGAGAGGTTGAAGTATCTATTTCCTGTAGAAGTCAGTAGGATTTTGGTGCTTTTTGAAGATCCAAACATTATAACCTGATATTAGCAATTTCTTGCTTCTTTTTTCTTTTTATTTGACCTCAAAATAGCAGAAACATAAGACGTAGACTAAACGTATTTGGTAACAGCATTGCTTTCCTCCCCTGCTCCAAAAAAAAAAACCAAAAAAGAAAAAGAATTGTTATCATTTCCCTGTTCATTTCTGTCCCTACCAGCTGCCTTCCTTCGCTAGCACCAGTGGTTGTGTGGCAGCTCCACCAACCAGCTCAAGAGGCTGATCCCTGGGGAAAAAGCCACATTTCTCTGATCTGATTCATTGCATGCCTGTATAAGTGGCTAAAAATGGGAAGAGCATGTAGGGATTGAAATTAATGGCCAAGGGGAATGAAGAGAGGGGAGGACTGCTGGTTTTGGCAGCTGAGATGATGAAGGTGTTTGCTGAGGACTGTAGTTTCATGCTATGCTTAACCCAGTGAAACTGCAGGCTGCCAGCAAAGGATAGTCCTGCTCCTTCTCCATCCCTAGTGATCACGAGCCAAGTCTGTGGATAGCCAACCAACCAAAACAGAATTTCTCCATTGGATCTGCTCACTAAGCAGGCTCATCTTGTAGCCTCCTCCTTGCTATACCAAATGCAGGTGGGAGGAGGGACTTTACTATCAAGGTGAGGGATGTGGAGAGGAGAAGTGATAGCCTCTTGTTGACAACCTGCATGTGTCCTGAACTAGGCAGACAGCAAGTGTCAGTCCTCGTTCCTTGCTTTACGCTAGCTGTTGAAGCTGGGAATTTCACTTGTCTACAGGAGTGAGACTCCATAGGATTTTTATTGGCATTTGTTTCTCTGACTTCCTGGACTTCTTAAAAAATTTCCATCTTGGAGCTATAAAATATTTTCTGAAGAGCTGTAGGCTGCTTATTTTGGCTCTTCCAATGCTTTAAATATCAATAGTACTGTTATAAATTGTAGCCACCAACATAGGCCTCTGTAAGCTAGCTTAAGTTACTGAATGCACAATAAAGATGATCCCTGCTCTCGGAATCTTGCAATTTATGTAAGGACTGAAAAGGAAGCTTTATTCTCCTTATGAAAGTTGATTTGAATCTCAGTGAAATGAAACAGGAAATCTTCCTTTTGCAAAGGTGACGCAAATATCTGATTTTTATTGAGCAAGTCCACGAGGAGGGGGAAGTTTTCAAAGTCACATAGAGGAGAACAAAGAGAGGAAATCAGATTTTCTGACTCTCAGCCCTGCATCTTAACCAGTCATTCTGGTCATCTTTCTTTTTTTATATACTTAAAAAAGAATTGAATTACCTTATTAAAAGAAGGCAGGTCTGCTTAGTTAGTGCCAGAGAAATTGATTAAATACCTTATGCTGATAGAAAGGTCCATTGCTTACTGTTAAACAAAATGGTCTGGATGCAGCCTCAAGTTCAAAAGGCCACTAAACTAATGCCAGGAGCAGCTAAAGGAGAATTTCTATACTTTCTTTGTTTCCTGCATTCCTTCTCCAGGCATCTGCTAGAGACATCCATCCCCCCCCAAAAGCTTTAAAGCTGTCCCTAATTAGGGGAAGAGAACAGAAAGAAGAAGGTAAATCTGGAGGGAAAAACCCCCACCTATTAAAACTCTCCAGATCACCCTCAAGACAAATGGGATTGGAATGAGGGATGCTACTGGAATCAGGATACTGGGCTAAATTGTGTTTTGCTTGGGAGAAGAGTATGGTGTGTTGTCTAGTCTTAAAATTTTAAATCAGAAAACTTTCATGACATTAATCTAGGAGCTGTAGAAGGCCCTATCGATTTGCTGAAGGCAGGTGGGCTCAGCTTGCCTGACCTTTAGCAGGAGGGCACCTATTTGGTCTGTTAACATTTCATGCAGAAGCTGTCAGTCTCTATCAACTGTTGAAGATTGAGTACTGACACCTGTAGGTGGTTAAAAAGTGGGTGGTTCCTGGGTGGCAGGAGGAAGGGAAGAAAGCATGTCTGACTTTGGGATTTTTCCTCCTATCAGGCCTTTCAGAACATTGAAATCTGCATTTCTGTTTCTTCCTGAAACACCAAACTTGCCAGAATGATGAGCTCCAGCATGAAAAGTGTTTTAAGAAAGTTTCCCATTTTCATTTATCCATTATTTCCTTTGCCTCTTGCTGGGTAGGTTTCTGTACCAGCCCCCTAAGTGACAACTGGTGGTAGTAATGAGGCTGCAGACTTCTCCCTAATTGAACCCTGTCAGTCCTTCTCATTAAGCCTGCAGGATGTGTGCTGGCTCATTAATCTAAACTACCTGTGTAATTTCTTCTCGGTTTCCCACCTCACCCTCAGCTGGCATTTGTGCAGATAACGAATGCCCTGTTTTGCACATCACGTGCAGGAATGAGCTGCTAATTGCTGCTGCAGTTGTCAGCCCCGGTGTGACCATCTTACAGCTCCTCAGTGGGCAGGAGGACGCTGGAGGACTGGGAGTCGGTGGTCTTCCGTGCTCTCCATCCTAGGCAAGACCTAGGATGCCCACGCTGGTCACCCAGGATGGAGAATGGAGGAGCCTGACAGCCAGGTCTGGAGCCTGCGTGGTGCGTCAAAGCCGTCTGCTCTTGCGGTAGAAGGAGGGCTCTTTGGAAAAGCCTGCGTGCCGGGTAGGGACAGGAGGCTGTAAGCACAATGTCTATGTTCACGCTGGCTGTGGCCTCCCTCTTGAAGGTGGGCAGGTGGGATTGCAAGAGCCTGCCATCCCCTGAAGGTAAGCAAGCCTCTCTGGTCAGAGGTGGAAAGGTTTTCTGCTTTGTTATAACTCTAGTAACTATCTAATAACCGATGCGCTGTCGTGTTCTGTGTTTATGACCTGAAAGTCGCTCTTGCTGCTGTAATTTAATGCCATTGCGTGTGCCGATGTGCTCGCACTAAACCCCAGCGTGACTGTGGCAGGCTCTGCTCTGGCGTGGAGCTCTAGCTGTGCGCGCCCGCAAACGCATAGAGCGCGTGGCAAGCTCTCGGCCTGCTGGGGGAATAGTCAGTGAATTTTTGTGATGGGTAGAGCTAAAGCTGTCTGGATAGTTTTCTTAATGCTGGCTCCCACATTCTTCCTGGCTTCATGTTTTGGTTTTGTTGGGTTTTGGGTTTTTTTCTTCTTCCCTGAAGAATCACTGAAAATACCTCTATGCTCTTTGCTCGGCTATTGCAACACTTCTTATTTTCATCTGTAGTGAGTGCTGGCAGAGATGGTTTGTATAATTTGTTATTGGAAGTCTGCTGCTCTTTGGTAGTGCTGCAGACAGATTTTTTTTTTTTCTTTCTGTAAATACAGATAGTATTTATCCAACTTTATGTGACATTAATGTTTTGATTTGCAAGAAGCAGCTCATAATTCAGAAATACTGTGCGTTGTGAAACAGTTGAAAATGCACAACGCATTTAAAGAGATTTTTATAATAGAATATATTTTTCTGTGGCGTTTATTTTGTTCCTTATTTCTATGTAGTATTTGAAAAAGCATTAAGATGTAAGTTAGAACAGTAAAACTCATTGCAAGAGGTTAATAAACCTCTGGTTGTGCAGCTGTAAAAAGATCATACTTGCTTCCAACCAGTTTGTACAGTCAAGTTCTTTTGGTTGCAGGGTAATCTAAAGTTTCAGGAATAAGAGAATTTTCATGACAATGCAAATGTCTATTGAGAAAAAAGAGAGACTTCTGACATTCTGTAACCTGGGAACTTCTGTCTACAAATTTCTGCATAACAATTGAGATGAAAAAGTGTTATTTAAGCTTGAAAATGAAAATGCTGCCCCTTTAAAGTAACATTTTACTTTTTTACATTGTCAAAGATGACTGCAGACACTGTGCCAACGCACTTTCAAGGTGCAGCGATAGTACTCTGAAATTTGACAAGTTGAAGTCTTGAATTGAATTATAGTGACAACCTTGGCCCTTTATATCTCCCTTTAAGGTAGCAAGCCAGACAACAGTATCCTGTTAATAATAAATCTGTGTGCTGGCATGATGTATACGCCTGAGAGGAAGGAAAAAGGGCTGAAATATCTTAAATGAGTGTGAAATGAACTAGCAGAAATTGGTTGCTTAATAGATGTGGGTTTTAAACTACAGGTCAAAGATAACCATCCTGAAGACCTCAAGGATACTTCAGAGTGGTCTCTCTAAGAGGACAGGCTGCCTGTTAGGGGGGGTGGTATGAGCACTTTCAGTACATGAATTACCCGTTACCTAGGCTCCTGTCTTTCAAAGGACACAGTCAATTGAAGGTCTCATTTTGTTGGTATGTGGAAAAATCAGATGCCAGGTAAGTTGCTTTTTGTTGGGGATTTTTCTGTGTGGAAAACCTTTGTAGGACCAGTGAGGAGGACTGACCGTGTCTGGGGAGTGTGATAGGTGACAAAAGAATAACAGAATTCAGTAGATGTTGTAGAAATCTCATGGCTGATTAAAAATTTCAAGCTGTTGAAAGAATACTGAGCTTGGAGATTTTTCAGAGATTTGTTTGTTTGTTTTTGTTTTGTTGGCTTTTAGGTTTCTGGTCCTTTAGGTTATATTCAATTTATGCCTTTGTATATTTTTTTTTCCTTAAAAAAGAAATTTCCAGGTCTCATAGTTTAAGTGGAAGTTTAGGGCTGGTTTTAAGCTATTTGTATTTTTATAATTAGAGGTAGCAGATAATATTAGAAATAAAATAGTAGTCAGTGTCACTCAAATTGTTTTCTAGCTTACTCCCAGCTCTGTTTATTTGACTAGGCCTCCTAGCATCCATTTTGCATTGGGCCTGAAACACTTGAGACGGCTTTTGTTCCACAACAAGTAAACTGCGTGCGTGCAGAGCTGGTTAGCAGTAGGATCCTATAGATCCAGATGCAGGGGTAAGTTTATGAAGGCAGCAAATGTGGCTTGGTGAAATGCCCTTGCCATGTACTTTTAAGAAGACATGATGTCTGATAACTTTCAGCTGTAAATCCCTAGGCCAGCCCAAGCTTTTTGGGAGGCTGCTCGGACTGGGGTGAGGTGTCACACTGCCAGCCAGGAGCATCTGGAAGAGGAGGTTCATGCTCCACTTCTCATCAAGTCTCTCTGGGGCTGAAGGACAGGTGGGATGGAGGACATGAAAGTGAACAGTACAGGGCTGTAAGAAGCTGCATGCAAACTAACTTAAAAGTCTATCAAGCTAGTCATAAAAAGCTCTATTTCATATTGTAGATGGTGCTTTTAACCTAGTTTCCCCATGTAAACCTCTGTGCTTAGATCCAAACATGATGCAGACGTGATCGGAAATTTCATAAGGCCATCTGCTTGGATTTCACTCTAGAGTATCGCCTGTGTGATAATTGCTGTTTTTATTAAGCTTTCTAGTAAACTTTTATTCTTCCTAAAGATAAAGCAGCACTGAAAGAACAGCAGGTAGAATTTGTGTATTGTAAAATTGCCCGTCTTTGCAGGGAGTTTCCTTCTATTCTGGTGGAGTGGCAATTCTGCCATGCTCTAAATAGCTTTTTATTATCACTTAATACCTGTACACACAACAGTGTGAAAACTGGGCTTATTTTTGTGCTTTTTATCAGTCTAAAGACTTGTTCAGTTTATATAAAAGTGTTATACTAAACATGTAATATACTTGAGGTCAGTCTTGGCAGTATTATGGGGTTTTCCCCTTTTCTTGCCCCTACTGAATTTGAAGGGAAACTAGGTTCTTTAAAATCTGTAACAGTGAATGTTTGCTGGGTGGTTAAGGATATATCTGCTTGTTTTCTGTAAGTGCAGAGAACATACAGGTAGAAAGGCAGAAAGAAAATGGAAAAATTCTGGCCAGAAGTCTTACTCTCAAGCTAAGAGACAAAACGTTTAAAGATTTTTTTTTTTTCTCCTAGGAGTTATTCTTTGTTTAAACAGTTCTTCGTGCAGTCTTTCTTATCTTCTATTGCCCGTGAGAGTGCAGGAAAAACTGAAATAGAGCATCGCAGTTCTGAGGTCTCTGAATGAAATCCAGATTTGCTTCTGCAGGTCCCTAAGACCTCAGGCAGATGGGTCCAGGAGGATCATCTGTATTCCTATTTCAGTTTGGTATGTCAATGTTGCTGCAAAATGAAAGTCATCCATAGGCAGAATTCAGGTTGCTTTTTGCACGTGTTGGTGCTTATCAGGGGACAGAGGCTGTTGGTGGAATTAGCTCAGCTGCTTCTCTGCTAACGCAGTCCCAATGCAGTAATTTGGACACTGTTCAGCCCTGTTGCTTTCTCTCCAGGCCTCTCTCGCTCAAAGGAGGTAACTCAAGTGAACCACCCCAAAATATTGGCTGTGCTGCATCAGGCTGTTGTGTTCAGGACTAAAAGTCAGGGGTGCCCTGGCTCCGTTGGAAGCAGCTCCGTGGTGATCCCTACAGGATTCACCTCACCCATGCCTGGGTTGCAGGGAACAGTGCTGGGCAGAAAAGGCCCCTCTTTGTGTTCTCTTGGTTTTGTTGGAGACCCCACGGCCCAGCTTTTGTCTGGGCTGGGGGAGTAATTTCTGGGCTTAACATGAGCTTCTCACACAAACTTTGCTCTTATGCGATTTAAGGCTAATGTGTTTTCTTACATTTTGCATTGTACGCTAGACACGGCTGAATTGGTAGAGAACTTCCAAGCAGGACTTGTTATTATGAGTTTGATTTCACAATTTAATACATGATTTTTGAGTGTCTCTGGTCACTAGCTGAAGAACTGTATAGGAGTAAATTTCACTTTTCTTTTTTTTCTTCTTTCTAAAACCATGGCTTTCTGATGATAAACCACAGTATGTGTGATTTCTGGTCACTCAACCACCACAACTCATCAGATAATCTTTGTACATACTAGTAGCTGATGAGACAGGTATTTCACGGACAATTTCATGGCTCTATCCAACAGAAGATTTAATCTTCTTCAGACAAAAAAAAATCACTCAGTTTCAACACTGAAGAAAGGCAGTAGTGACTGCTGAACTGGTTAAAGAAAAAACATAAACTGATTTTTGGTGGATGTGGGTGCAGTGTGGAAATTGTCACGCTGTGATAAGAAGGACTCAGACCTTGCAAAATCAAAATCCCAGAAAGAATGCTTGAATACAGTGTTTAGAGTACAGTAAGGTATGCATGTGTCTTTCCTGAAAATGTTTACATTATATTTGTATGAATTAGCTGCTGATGTGTGGTACAAATGTAAATAATTTTTGGCATCATAAATGAGAATACGTATTTTCCAACCCTTTCTATTGGAAGACAGTTAAATCACATTATAATGTCTTAAGTTGCTTGAAACTTTCCTGAATATTAAACTTTTGGGTAGAAATCTTTGAAGGCTCATATATGTCTCAAAAGATCTTTGAGGGAAAGGGGATTATATGAAAATTATAGCAAAAGCAACTCTACCATTTCTCAGAGCAAGTCTATGAAAAGTGAATTGTTTTGCCCATGTTAGACTCCCATAGGAACGTTGCCGAGAAGCTTGAGTATAGCTGTTCTCTGACTGAAGTGCTTATTGAAATTTCTGTCAAGTCCTATATCTTTTTGCCATTTTGTGAGTGGGGTTTTTTGGAGGTGTGGGTGTCATGTTTAACAGTAGCTCAGATCTAACTATAAACCTCTGGAATCTGTTTTCACCGTTACAATATTACAGCTGGCTGAAACTTGGCATGCCTGTTTTCAATGAAATGCCAACACTGAATTTTTCTCTTTTGAATGAGGATGAAAACAAACATTAATTTGTCCATAAAACTGATTTTTCAAAAAAACACTATTTCAGTTTCAATGAAGCACTATTTTAAGGAAATTAAAACATTGTATTCTGCTTTTGACTCTTCTAATTGTTCCATGTAATAAGAAATAACATTCTAAATGATACGTCTTTGAATGAAGCATGGCTTTTATAATGAAAAAATGATAAGCTCAAAATGTCGATTTTAGTTGTTCCATTTCTATGCTTTAATGGAAATCCTGAAAAGAAATTCTCAGAACTTCAGCTTCATCAGAATGGCCATTTCCACCATTGCTCCTGAACCCAATTAAGTCTTGTTAGTGTTCAGAAAACAACTTAATTTCAGTATCGTGCCGCAGTTTCCATGCCAGGGCAGTGTTGACTCAATGAGACGTCTATGTAGCTGGTTCTGTTTATGGTCAGGAGACAGAAACCCAGAACACTACCTGTCTTTTGGTCCTCCCTCGCCTCACCCCTGTTATCTGTGCCTGGGCAGAGAGAATGTAGCTGTTGTAAGGAGGATGCAGAGGACTTCTTTGCATTTGGAGAGCTGGAAATGGGAAAAGGAGTGTCTGTGGTTAAAGTGCAGAGTAGACTAACTGGAAATTAAAGAAGAGATAATTGGATGAGTTGGAGATGAGCTGTGCTGTGATGTCAGTGGGCACCCTGGGTTTGGCCACCATCCTGCCATCAGTGAGAATTACAAATGCCACTGAGAGAGAGTGCATTGCTTCCCTTTTGTGGGTCTCGAGAGGACTATTTGGGCCAACTCAATGTCTTGAGTATGGTAAAGTAGATCTAGCTATTGTCTCTGTTCATATTCTGCCTTGGGGGAGGTAAATATGGAGGAGATAGTTCACTATTTGCAAGAAACAGGGAGATGCACAGAAAATACACAGCAGTAAAATTTCAAGCAAATGAAAAGCAGGCCTGCCATACGTAATATGGTGTAGAATTTGTTGCCAGAGGATATTTTAAAGGCCAAAACTATGAAGGATTTGAAAGGGACCAAAGCAATTTAATAGGAATGGAGGATGTCAATACAGTCTTTGGCTGAAAAAAATCCCTAAGCTACAAGTTATTTGAAGCTGTAGGGCTCCCAAGGATGCAATCATTCAGCAGATGTTCTGCTGCTGTTTAGCTCCCTAAATTGTGAAATTGTGAGTACTGCTGGAGTCAGGGTGCTGAGTTTGCATCTTTGGCCTTGTCAGAAATGGTGGTCATAGTTTTGTGCAATGTTTGGGTTTTTTTCTCTATGCATGTTTTTAAGGACCTGAAAAGGTAAAAAAAAAACCAAAACCAAACACAAACCCCCAAAACATTAAGAGTATTAAGTCAGCAAGCTGATGTTGCCATAAGTAATGGAAAGACATACTTGGAGTGAATTGTCTCATCCAGTGGTTCCGCTTATGGACAGGGTCAGAAAAAATAGCATGGGTTTACAAAATATCAGATTTGCACATGAGAGACAGTAATGAAAATCAAAAGCTTGTCTTTGTAACATAGCTTTGTTTGTTGTTCTCTGTTTTTTTTTAATTTATTTTAAAAGCTACAGAAGCTTATGAGAATTTCAGTTGAATTTTCCTCATCAGATAGTTTCAAAGCTCAAATTCCAGTCTTGCAAATGTGGGCCTTTGCCATATCATCTATAGTATGTACTGACAAAATCAAGTTGAAATTGAGGACAATGGTTTTGTTTGTGAGCTCCAGACTCTTCCTTAGCCTGACACAGAGTCAAGGAAACTTGCCCAGTGCTCTTGTACCCTTGCCCTAGCAGTCGACGAGAGATGCCAGTGTAAGGTAAAGGGTCTTTTCAAGGACACCTGAGGGATGAGGGCTGTGAGTATGGCCTTCTACCATTAAAGCTGCATGTTAATGACTTTGTGGTCCTCCCAGTATCAAAGGTAGTAACAGGAGGGTACCCACAACCAGTTTAGTGGGAGCCTTAGCACATTCGCCTTTGCTTCTCATTTGGGCACTCTCCTGATTGCAGAAGTTGGCGGGGGTTTTGTTTGGTTTTGGTGTTTTGTTTTTGTTTTGTTTTTTTCCACAGAGATCTGTCTTAGATACACAGGAATGGAGTTTAATCAGGTGGAGACAGCTGTCTGTAGAATTTCAGAGCTTTGTTGTGGGCCACTGAGGTCTTAGTGTCTCTCTGGAAAGGTCACAAGGATCCTTTTGAAAAGAATGTGTTTGACAGCCCAGAAGCAGGGTCTGTATTCCTCTCATACTACAGATTTCAATTCCACAGGACTTCTGGTTTCAATCTTTTTGAAAAATGAAAGTGTCTGTTTTGCACACTTGAAATGAGTAGTGGTCATGACTGGATTGCTGGGGCTTTTAAAAAGTTTCTTTTAATTTGTTCCTCAATTTTGCTGCTATTAAGTTCATTGTTATTTTGTCAGTAATGTTGAAAGTATGAGTCGCTATGTATTCCAGAGTGTTCTTAGAAATAGTGTTTAACTTCTATCTCAAAACTTTTATCAGGAATGTTTGAGTATGGGGTATTTGTTCAATGTAATGCTACTCTTTTTCTCAAAATGACATTTGCATTTACCTTCCCTTCCTCAAGGCATTTACTATCCAAATGCTGAAGGAAAAAGGGATTTGTTTGTTGTTATATAAATATGGCTTTGTTTTGCCAAATTCACCCTTTCTTCTAGAAGAAACCCACAAGAGAGATCTAGGGAAATGGTAGCATCCCTGTGATTGACTTAAATTTTCTGCAGTGTATGTGGTGAGAGACGTGTGAGCATCGACAGTGTGGTCCCACAGCCCTGCCTGTCTGCAGGACTCTTGGACAAGGGATTCCCTGGGTACCTGGAGGCTTTGAAGAAGAGAGTAGTGACATCCACAGAGGCCACTGCCTTTTTGAGCTGCAGCCTGGCCTTTCTTTTCCTCCTTAGCTACCTCACTCTTCAAATATATATTCAGTTGTTGTCCAGATCCCTTGATAAAAGCCAGAGAAGGGATTCAGTGGCTGTTCCTGGAGGGATGTGAGCCCTGGCACTCGCTGCCTGTATTCCATGAGCTATGGAAACCAGGCAAATTTCTGATTCGCTTTCCCCCAAAGCTTCTGAAAATAATTTAGAAGAAGCAGAAGTAAAAACTATGTGCAAGACAGAAATAAAGCTTGTTGGAATATAATCCAAAATCCTCAATCTCATTAGGCAAGATATAACCATGAACTGGTTATCTAAATGAAGCTAATAAAATTTAGCAAGGATGTCTGGTTTAATCCCAGCCAGCAACTAAACCCCACACAGCTGCTCACTCACAACCCCCACAGTGGAATGGGGATGAGAATCAGAAGGGTAAAAGTGAGAAAACCTGTGGGCTGAGCTAAAGACAGTTTAGTAGGTAAAGCAAACCAAGGAATCCATTCCCCACTTCCCAGGGGCCGGCAGGAGTTCAGCCATCTCCAGGAGAGCCGGGCTCCATCCCGCCCAACGGTGACTCGGGAAGACAAACGCCGTCAC
>JANZLQ010000065.1:5557438-5572390 GCA_026212715.1 Elanus axillaris
TCTCCCCTGTCCAGCTGAGGAGGGGGAGTGATAGAGCGGCTTTGGTGGGCACCTGGCGTCCAGCCAGGGTCAACCCAGCACAGATCCTTTGGGCACTTCAAAGGATGCAAAACATGGAGGTCAGTGCAGTCGCCTTAACATGGAAGTTGGGACAGGCTACAGGCTCCTAGAGAGCAATTTGGCTTTCCCTGAAGGAGACACTTAAGTCCATTGCCTTCACTAGTGACTATAATGGGAGCTTGAACGCTTTTCAGAGACCCCTAAATGTGGATGTTTTAATCTCAGATAGATGCCAGTCAGAGCAATTACCTTGCATCTGGTAACAGTTTGGGATTTTGGCGTCCTTGGTTGTTAATTTACATTATGAGAACTTAATTTTTGTGCAACAGCAGTTTTCACTAATAACAAACCTTTAATAAGCTTTTCCAGTTTAGTGCTGGCCTTCTTTGTTATTTACTACATAATGTTGTGGCTAGAAAACCTATATATGGATGTGAATATGTAGCTGGAGAATACTTAGTTCAGTATTTGTTTGAGCTGAAAGTGGCTTGCTGGGAATAATTTGTACACAGGCATGCATCTACTCTCCCTATGCGCGCACACACACACACCATGAGCAGGTTTCTTATACCATCTGATTTAATTTCAAATTATCCCAACAGCGCTTTGCATTATTTACAGTGTTTCTACACAACAAATTATATCAAAAACTATTTATTGATGACTTTTCATTTGGTCTTGGTTAAAATAATACATGTAACAGTAGAAATCCATCCAGGAATAGCCTCTTAATTACTCTGACTTCTGAGCAGCAGCCCGTAACACTTTGCTGTTTCCTAGGCTGGATATCAAATCTTGCCTGGATTGTTGTGAATCAATACATTCCTATTTTGTCTCAAGCAGTAACATTATAAAAATCAAAGAAACAACAACAAAAATCCCAATAGCAGCATGAATATGTAAACCACCCTGTTTGTATTATTCTAATGCAGTAATATGAACAAAATAACTTTGATACATTGGCTTCATTTTACAGAAAGGTTATGGGTAAATTATCAGTCATGGTGTTTGACAGACATCATGATTTAAAACTGTAACAACAGAATCTGGAAACCTGCTAATTCAGGGTGTTTAGATGTATGTTCACTATCAAATAATTGAAATCAGGTTTGTGAAGAAAGGTAGGAGAAAAATTTTATATAGATAGAATTAGATCTACAGCCCTAATAGAAGGGGGTTTAAATTTTTTTCCTTATATATTACAGTAATACAGGCTAAAATACTTTTGATAATGCCTAGGAAAAGGAGAAGGAAGGATTGAACTTGAGTAGAACACTAAGGTTTCCTTTTGATATTTGTAAAACTTGGTTTTGAAAAGAGCACAAAATAATTAGGAGAACTTGTAGAAAAAACTAATTCTGTAGTGGTGAAGTTGAGTAAGATATTTAAACATATGCTCAACTTTAAACATGCAATACATTTTTGGGCGAGATGCACCAAGAAAGTACCTTCCTTCTACCTAAATTCAAAATTTAAAATTTCAGGTTGTTTGCTCAGTTACCACCTAACCCAGAGGAAATCAAAGTTTATTTGCAGAAAAACTTCAATATGTTCCATGGCCTTCAAATATTTCTCGTGAGAATGAGAATTCATTGACAGAATAATGGTATCAATTTTAAGATGACTTTGCCTTTTCAGCTTTCCACACTGTTTATCTTTGGAAGCTCCTACCCAGTGTAAAGGCACTTATGGATCCTGTTGGGGCCTGACTGCCCCATTGCACCGAATGGGAGAGTTCAGGCTTTTAAATTAAGTTTATGGATTAGACTGTACAGCTATTTGCTACTGAGCTGACCTTTCCTTTGTCAAAGCATAAGTTGATGTGGTATATAAGTTGCTGGGGTGTTAATTTGGGTTTGTGGATGGTCTTTTTTGTTGTTTGCTTTCTACTGTTTGAAATAATTATGTATAAGGTAGCTTTATTTTTTTTAGACTTGGTGAAGCAAATGCTTTGTTTACTTTTAAATGATTTTTTTAATATCTTCTAGTTATGTTTGCATATAAGCATACAAGGCAAAGCATGATAAAGAACTAGAGATTGAAGGTGGAAAACTGATGCGGCGTGCTGTTAGGAGAAATGCTGAGATACTTCCTTGACAAAACACTCCCCGTTATCACAGTTGGTGATGAAACACAGCAAGTAGGAAGGTAACAGTTATCACAACCTGGGTCATTCGTTCAACTTCTGCATGCAGATCCCACTGAACCTGAATAGGTGCTTCTGGACTGTCTGAGGTTGAACACACACAAGGTGCTGTCTCTGGCTGTAGACTTCCAAGGAAGAGTCAGGGCTCAGGTTGTGGCTGAGATTATTGCGGCTCAGCTGGTCTGCAGTAACCTGTGAAGCGCGGTGTGTGTGCTTAGCCCGTAGCCAGTACACAACAACTGTACCTGGTGTAACCACGTTTCATTGTGGGCTAAGGGAAGTCAAGTCCTTAGCCCACACCAAGTGCAAGGTAGCATGTGCAGAGATAGTTGGTTGTTGGCCTGAGCGTTGAGTGCATAAACTGCAGTAACTTGCTTGATTAGTTTACCTGTTTTGAATGCTCTGGAGAGCTGAGAACTTGTGGCCTCATCAGTGATGCCCTGTGACCACTGCTGGCTTCTCCAAACTCCTAAGTAGCTCAAGAAGAGGATCCAGAAAAGAGTGTGCTGACAGGGCATCTCTTTAGGATCACACAGCGATGAAAGCAAACAGATGCATTCCTTGCAAAGGGTTCAGCACTTCTCATTTTAGAAAGTACTAGTTGTTTATCCCATCCTTGCCTCTCTGAAGGGCTATTTAGAAACTGGGCCAGGATCTTTTAAGATCTTCTCCCCAGAACTTTATTTTTGAAAGTGTTTTCTGCAGATTGCTCTCTTCTTTCCTGTAGCTGGCTTCTCTAACCTTGGCTGTTTTGTGTTGAATCTTTCCCACGTCCATCCTTTTTCTGAGTCTGTCCTGCTGTGTGACTTGTGTTTTGGTTTGTTTTTTTTTAAAATCACTCAAACTTATTTTTTCCTCTTCTTTCTTGTCCAAGATTCAGTACATATACAGATATGGTTCTGCTTTGGAGAAATAGCTAATCCTTTAAATTTTTGCTGACTTCCCACAAGGAAGGTGGCTGTCTTAGATTTTACCAGTACTTTGTTTAAAATTATTTGTGTTCATACAGGTGCTAATTGAAGTTGGTCATTTGTTGTCTGCCATGGCCAGTCTTCCCTTGATTGCTTGTCAGAGCAGGCATGCTGATCAATGTTGAGCCCTAAACATGAAAGGAGCGGGATGTTCTGGGAGCTGTATCTTTCATCCATGTTTCTTGGTGAAGGCTGTAGCATCACTACAAATTTAATTAATTAATTAATGACTCTGCAATATGATGGTGTATCAAATTAATACAGTATCTATATTCTATCACATTTAGTGTTTCGTGTTGTGGCCTGTCTGACTCTGATGCCAGTGATGGCCCATATTTCATTGCTTTTATACAGATTTCACTTGCAATCTTTTAACCTCTTCAAGCTTTGTCTCAGATAAATTAGTTGTTCAGCTTATTTTTAGAGGTGAGTTTATGCCTGTCAATTAACAAATAGAAAACCTCTCCCTCACTCAGTTCTGCCCATGTTCTGTTCTGTTTTGTCTTTGATGCCTCAGTAAACGGCGATTTGATGAAAGAAAAAAAAAAACCAGAACCCAAACCCAGCAAACAGACAGTAAAAAAAAAACCCCAGAATTTTCCAAAGGTGTTGCAGAAAACAAGGATGACAAACTGCCAGCCAGACTTTGCTTATAAATCAGATTGTCTTTATTTTCATGCTTAGCAATTATAACCACATGTTTCTATGTCTTCTGCCTGTATCATCTCTGATATTTGGATTCCAGGGTTAGTATGGTACACTCACTCTGTACACCCATAATGATGGGCTTAGGGAGGCAGGGTGCTGCAGAGACCCTAATTGCTCAGAAGTGATACATTAATTACTGATGTGGTGACTTTGTGCCACCAGACTCATTGCCACGCTCTCCAATGGTGGGTCAGTGGTACTGACCATGTCGGATACCTATTCTGCCTGATGAGTTACAGTGCTGGGGAAGGAATGTGTGGAGGACAGCTTTGTAGTCGGATCTTCTTAAGCTGATACATATTACTCTGATCTTGCTTATAACACTTTAATTTGGGGTGAATAATGTCTGAGACTTCTGTAAGTAGTGTTGCTTGCAAGCTATGGATTTGGACACATGCTTGATGGGATGTGCATTTCCTTCTTTATGACCACTGATGATGAGACAGGCATGGTCCACAAAGATAAGATCCAAGCTTTCCTACAGCTCAGTTCTAGAAGTGTTCTGAATGAAGGCTTTTTTTGTGGTCTCTGTTGTGCACTGGGCTGCACAGTGTACAAGCGCACAAGATCACAGGTACTTGTCCATGTGCTCCTTCAGCTGAGGCCTGTTAATTCCTTCAGAGACCACTTCTGCACCACTGTCCTTAGGAGAATATTAATCATAACTTTCCACTGTTCTTGGTTACCTCAGAGCTATCCGCATGGACATTTTGGGGGTATCTTGCAATACAGCTGGACTTCAAAAAGTTAGATTTTTTCAGTACTTCTGTCTCCCAGTCAGTTGTTATATCAGGGCAAAGTTAAAGCCACCTAGTTTATATATAAACGTTGGAGCCCAGATGTCCCACATGAGTCACAAAGAAAATTCTCTGAGCTGGTTCACTGAAAATACTGTCTTTACTTTCTCAGACACCCAAGGAATTTCAATCTGTGCAGAACTTATGAAACAGTATTGAAATTCAGCATAGCATAGGAGAATTACATCATGTCGCACATGCTCTCAAAAATAGCATCTTGCTGATGGCATTGAAGTAACTATTAATTGTGCATTTTTTCAGTTTTTTCAAGATGTTTGGAGTAATTCTATATACAACAGGAAAGCAAAGGCCTCTTGTACTCTTGTGTACTGCAGGAGGTAGACTGTAGCCCAAGGACCTGAGAGAGGACAAAGCATTTCATTTTGCCCTCAAAACTTTATCTGCTTTATTTTAATTGGCACAGCTGTGTCCAATCTCCATTTCCCTGCCTCTCTTTGAAACTCTCTGGATGGTAGAAACTGTTTCAGGTTGGAAGTGTGACCCCTTGGAGGCAGACAGTACATCAACCGGTATCCACAATGGCTAAAATCACCACTCTTAAACAGGGGATACTGCTGCAAGTACAGATTTTCTCTGGCAAGAGCCAGGTTTTACGCAGTGGGATTTTGCTGCAACTTTAACACTTCAAATAGCTCTAGGTCACTCGAGTAAGATCTTTCAGTAACAAATTTCTCTCATAGAGGGGAGAACCAATAAGTTCTTTGTTCACTCCAAGCTTGTTGCTCCCAACGCAGGGCAGAAGAAAGTTGAGACCAAGGCTTGCCATTGACAGATGTGTGCTAGCAGGAAATCTCCGGGAAGAGGGTTTTGGCTGGTGCAGTTTGGCAGGATAAGAGCCTCTTTTTGCTATCTCAGTTGGTGTGAAAAGACGATTCATGCCTGGGAATCTGTCCCCATGTCTTTTTGTGCATGTGTAGTCACAGAGCAGGTGGCATATCGATTGTACCATATAGAGATCAACACATGCAAATTGGAATGAACTTAAATACAGGGTGACTCAAGATGGAGGTGATGTGTACCACAGACTTGGGAAATGGTATTGCTTCTTGTGGCTCTGATCTGCATGCTGTCACCCTATTCCCAAACACACATGCGCCCTTCTCCTTAGACTTGGCAAGCAATTAAGCCATCAACTCTGGTGTATTTGGAAGAGATTATAAGCTCATGTGAACCAGGACATTTGTTTCATGGCCCTTGTCTGGACTTGGAATGCAGATATGTTCTGAACATCTACTGATTTGAACAGTAGATAGATATGTTCTTCTGCTCCCTCATTAAATTACCTAATGCCTCGCATGTCAAAAAGACAGTTTTAAAGAGGAGGAGGTAGGCCTTTTGATCACAGGAGCTGTGTTGATAGCCTAAATATGATGAAATCCATGTTTTGCATTTGTCTATGTTAGTGTTTGAGCATGGTTATATTTTTTTAAATCAGTATTTCTGTTTTGGTTCATAGAGGAGTATTGGACCACTCCTTCCAGGATGAAACTAAGCCAGATGAAGTGCTCCAACACCAGTGTGTATCCATGGAGTTATTTAGAAACAGAAATATCGGACAGGAGTTACAGAGAAATAGCCATCTTCCCTCACACTACATGTGTACTGTGGATGTCATGTCCTCAACACCAGCTGTTTCACACTACAAATCCTCTGTTGGGCTGTGCTGTTTCCTGACACAGCCCGAAAGCGCTGTCGGCAGGAGCAAGGATGGGTGCTGTGACTTGGGGCACCGTAGTGGGGGGGATGTCTCATCTAGGAGATACAACTTGGTTCCACTTTGGGGTCTAAACTAATAAAACATGCCTCTCCTTGGAGAGGTAGAAGGCTTGCTTTGTGATCAGTGGAAGAGATGATCAGAGTACCTACAAAATCTGCATTTAATACGCTCTGTCTATATCAAGAATATCTTGTGAAAGTCATTGGCTAAGGTCAGCATCTTATAGTGTTGTTCTTTGGCAAGTTAGAAGTCTTTTTGCCTCAGAACTGCTTTATGCAAATATGTTCCTATATAGCAGTAAAATTACATTAACAATGTTTTAATCGTAAAAGAGAATGCTTTTAAGACCTCTGGCTTGCAGCGCATCTGGTCCTCTTGTTTCAGTGTTTCAGAGAAAAAGCTCAGTGTTAAGTACTTGGCTAGTTTGGGCCTGCAGGCTTGAGAACCTGGCACGGCTTTCTTGTATGCTCAGGTAGATAATAACTGGGCTTCAACCTTGCACAGCTGTTTTGAAACCATTTTCTTTTCATTATGCTTGTGCGTATTGCAGTTGAGTTCATCTTTCCATGCATAAGGCTGACTCACCGGTGTGTTGTGCAAAACCGGGTATGTGTGCTGCTCTTGCTCTTTCTCTTTGCGTACTTAAATGAATATGTACTTGTTAAGGGAAAGTGATGATGGTAATAGATCCTTAAGTGGGGCAACTTTTGTACAGTTAGAGGAAACTGGACTCCTCAGTGAACATGCAAATTTGCATTTGGTGGTCCCTCTTCCTACTGATAATGTTTCTTGAGCTCAAAATGGGGTGTGTTTTCCTCTTGCCACTATTATTAAAACTACTGTAATTAAACCCCATACTTATTGTCATCACTACTTTTAAAATGCTGGGGCCATGGATCTCCTTGCTCTGAGGGGGTCTTGCCTGCAGTTAAGAGGATGGCAGCTTTGGGCCAGCCACACTGCTGTAGCTACACAGCCCCACTCCTGCACGTCTTTCATTCCCCGGTGTCTCTGCTCACATAAACTAAAGCAGAAGCATAAAAATGCTCAGATAGCTTCTGAAGACTTTCTGGTGCGCGCATGCATTGCTTATGCCTGCAAACATCCAGGCTGTTAATCTGGGGAGCTGCTATCGAGTTGTGCTCTCGCCCATGTGAATGCCATCTGAACGAGGTGCATGCAGTCTGCCTGCCAGGATGGGCAGAGGAGCTTGTTCACGCTGCCTTCTCCTCTTCTTCTTGCCTTGTTACTGCTCTAGTCTTTACTGCATCCAAAGGCAAACCCTCAATCCCTATTGGATTTTCTAGGTTTCTGAAAGTACTATTTCTACTACTAATGTGGAAATAACATGGATCAGTTCAAAGCCCTACCCCTTTTTCTACTACAGAAAGATAATTCTTTACATAATTGTGTATTACTCTTTGCTTTTCTGTCTGGTAATGGATTTTTTTTTTGGTAAATAATACTGTTCACTGCTGCCACTATTAACCCCTCTTTTTTGTCACCTGTTTTACTTGTCACATTACAATATCGTTATTGAACCTTGTCTCAACTTGCACTTTAAGACTGTAAGCCCATTCCCTTGTTAACTCCACAAACTCTTGATCAGATTGGAATCTCTATTACCATAATGAAAATATTAAACAGTAATTTCTTCCTCAGATAGCAATAGATGTAGTATTACTGGGACTCTTGAACTCCCTATCAAATAGAAAATGTAATACCTGTAGCTGAAATGAAGCAAAATACTCTGGCTGCTGTGCTAATGTGAAGGAGATAAAACTGAAGATGTATGCAAAACCAGTGACAGTGCTTAGTATAAACGTTTGTTCAAACTTTATGAAAGGGTGAGGGGAAATACTACTCTGATTGTATAGTTTGATACCAACATTTCTATAGAGGTGATTTTTCTCTGTTTTTTTTGAGGAAACAAATTATCAAGCCCTCTATGTGCGTTTCAGCTGTGGGTGTTAAAAGGTATGATGATGCTTCCCTCTCTCAATCTCTTTCTTGCCTCTCTGCAAGAATTTGATTCTTTGATCTTTGTCAGTGCAGGAAAGCTAAATGCTGTCTGCAGTCCTGTTGGATTATTCCCAAACTAGCTTCTTCCATTAAGGATATTATTTTTAAATATATTATGGCCTCTGACCAGTGCTGAAATATCTTTTGAAACTAGAGCCATATCTCTACCTTTACTGGCAAACACAGTGATGATGCTTCAAGTTTGTGGTGTTGCTCAGGTCTATAACTAATGCCTTGTGTCCCATGGAAGCAGTCCAATGGGATAGTCATTGAACAATTTTGTCTTTACGATTACTCACCTATTTCAGACAGTTATGCATTGTCTGCAAGAGCTTTTAACTTTAATTCTCCTGTGGTATGGAAATGCATAATTTAAATACTATTATAATTTGATTCATGTTTTCCCTGTCATATTGTGAAATAGTATTTATGGTGCTATGGCAAGAACAACTTTTATGAGTATCTGTTGCTCTGGCTGTATCTCAGTGTTTAATCACTCTACCATGAGCAGTATACTTGGAAGGGTAACAAGCTGTGAACATTCTGGTTCATGAGAACATATGCAACAAAATTATTAAAACATTAGTCTCCATAGATCATGTTTTCTTGGTGTATTAATACATTTCAAGTGTTTGGAGAGGTATGAGACTACAGTAATAAATTTATTGGAATAGAAGTGTGGAACCTATGCCTTTAATAACAAGGTAACAGGATTAGTGAATACAGTTAATACCTTTTGCCTTCTGCCACATTCTGTGAATCGAAATGATTGACAGTCAGTTCTCCAGAATGATAGAATCGTAGAATCATTTAGATTGGAAAAGACTCTTAAGATCGTTGAGTTCAACCATTAGCCTAGCACTGCCAAATCTGACTCTAAGCACCATGTCTACACATGTTTTAAATACCTCCAGGGATGGTGACTTGTTGGGAGAAGAGCCCAGCCCCCACCTCACTACAAGCCCCTTTCAGGTGGTTGTAGAGAGCGACCAGGTCCCCCCTCAGCCTCCTTTTCTCCAGGCTGAACAGCCCCAGGTCCCTCAGCCGCTCCTCACAGGACTTGTGCTCCAGGGCACTCGCCAGCTCCGCTGCCCGTCTCTGGACACGCTCCAGCACCTCCGGGTCTGTCCTGGAGTGAGGGGCCCAAACCTGACCCCAGCACTCGCGGGGCGGCCTCACCTGTTCCTAGGTGAGGACAATGAGTCTGCGCTTAAACTATATGAATTTTAATTAAGATAGGATGAAAAAGAAAAATCCTCTGTCAAAAAAAGAAAGAAAAGAAAAAGCAGTTTTCAGGGGCAAAAATTACAATACCTGCATAAGGGGATCTTTTTAATTTTTCCCCCAAATAAATATTACTTTACAGAATAGCATAAGAGAATGTGTTTGCCTTCCTGCTATTCCCCTCAGTTCTGGTTTACCTTGTTTCCTTAAAAAAGTGAAAACCAAATTACATATTTCCTCAAAAGTTCAGTTTGGTCAAGTCAGCATTTTTGACAGGATATGCTTTGCCCAACTTCTTCCAATGACAATCTTAATACTGCACTCAGTACAGTGCTGACTGCAGCATCAAAACCTGATAAAAGGGGGAAAAAAAGGAGGGATTATTACTAGAAGTACAAGTCAAAAAGGATAGGCTAGATCATGGCTTGTATTTGGGTGATTAGATGTGGTTTGTAGTAGCTGGATTTTGCTTGTTTGCTGAAGTGGATTGGCACATAAAGTGTCTGACTTTTACATAAAATGACAGTTTTAAAATAAATTAGTTTTTTAAGGATTTGTGACTTTTGGTCAGTTTTTTCCTGCAAATACATTAATGCCTCTGACCTTCTGCTTCTTCACATTAATGCACTGTTAATTAAGACAGTATTGCTCTTTATGCAGAGATTCTTTTCAATTCCATTCATTTGAATCAAATTACATTTTTAATAGCATTAACTTGAAGGTCAATACTTTTTCTTTGGTGTAAACTTTTAAATCCTTGATAATGAGATGCCAGTTCGCAGAGCAGGGAGGGACAGCAAAAAAAGCTATTTGCAAATAATGCCATTTCCATTCCAAAATGTGTCGGCTTTATCAGCTGCATAATTTAGCTACTTTTTTTATCCCTTTACAATGCTGTTTTATAGAACCTGCTGAAATCTATTAGTACCACGTGCTTGTGGGTGACCCAGGGCCAGGCTTTGCGCAAAAAGAGGTGTCAAACATCACACCTGCTTGTGAGAAGTTAAATATTATCACAGTTTAAAGAGCACATCCCAGAAGATAATCCTGTTTGCTCTCATGACCTGTTGGCATTCCTTTCTTTGGTCTTCTTTTATCACCTCATAAAGCTGCTGAGCTTTCCACAGAGGTGGAGGGTTTATTTTTCTATAGTTTTAAGATGTCTCATGAACAACTGGTCTTCCAGTTGTGAATCCGTAGTCCAGAGTAATTTAGGGTTATTTATTCAGATAAAAAGGCCAGTCAGGGTCATTTGAAAGGTAGTGCATTAGAGCAGATTTTTATTTTTATATTCTTATTCCAAGGAGAGTGTACCATCATTACTGTTCAAAGATGCTCTTTTCATTTTGAGCCATGCAAGCCATTACCACAGCATCTTAAAGGTTCACTTTCCCTAAACAGAAAAATCCAGCGGTCACTCCACAAACAACGCCTCTTTTGATCATTACTATAGAAACAAAACCATGAAAACCTTCATGTGTGCGTATCTGTAGACACAGGTATGGGCATATACCTTTAAAGGGAAAGGACTCCCTCCCATCTCATATGTACGACTGACAGTTCTGGGATTTCTGTGAAGAATCCCCCAGGGAAGATTGAAAAAGACCCTGCTGAGGAGAAAAAGGATGAAGAAAGCATGTGCGTATTTCAGAAGGGAAGTAGAATTTCATAGAGTTGTGTAAGCCTTTTATGAGGATCGTTGCTTTTGATAGCATAGGCTAATATGCAGGCCAGTAAACAACATGGGTTCTGCCTGTGCAACCGATATTTGGTGTTCGGCTGAGGAGAAGAAGAAAGAGAGTGTCACTGGAAAGGAAGTTCAACAAAAATGTTGATGCGAATCCCTTCCATGTGTACATATGATTCTTCGCACAAGCACCAGCGGTCACACTTTAGAAAGGGAGCTCACTATTTGCTTGAATATAACCCTGCTCCTGTTTTTACCAGCTTGAGGGAAAAACAGAATCTGCAGAGTCAAATGTATGAATGAATATTTTCCCAACACACATTTTTATATCTAGACAGCTTTTCTACATTGCCATGGCAAGACAGGGCTTGTTTACAGGGGGAGTTTGTCTAAGCATAGGACAAGCTGTCAAAGTAAAAAAGCTTCTGTGAAATGAGGCCTGACAAAAGGTTTTATGATCACCTGGAGAGCATCATTGATTCTAAAGATGTTATCTGAAGAAGGAACTCCTGAAGATGGAGAGGAAGGAACTGAAGAGGAAGCTACTAGGATAATCCAAGAGGCAGTCCTTACGCTTTCTGGAAAGACTACAGCCAGGTGCAGAAATGAATGATGTAGGATCATGGGTAAGGCAAAACAAAGCCAAAAAAGCTACATATTTGAGAAAAAGGAGGTGACTGAGTAATAAGAACAAAGATTCTGTTCCGCAGTCAGAGCCTAAAGATGAGGCAGGACTGAGGCACAATCCTGTAGGTCAGGGTCCTGCTAGTAGGATAAAATATGAAAAAGAAATTGCAGTGGTAACTTTCAAAACCAACAGAAACAGAGGGTAAGCTTTTGATTGACTTTGTGTTTAGAAATGTTTGAAATGGTACAGGGTTGGTAGATGATAGCTGGTGGACAGAAACATTTTGGGGGTATGTATGCATGGCAAATAGGAGGGACTACACAGAATAGAATTGGGGAAGGGGGAATAGAAACAAAGGGGCAAATTCAGCAGAGAAGTGCGTGAGTGAGTTATTACATGTGCCTGAAGAAAATGTGAAGAGATGGCTTGCTTTGTCTTAGGGGTATTTGCCACAGTGCCTCATTATTGTTATTACTTAACTTCAGGCAGCCAAGTTTGAGAGTTTTGGTCTCAGTGTTTACAATCATGAGTCAGGGGAAAAATCCAGAAAGCTTTGAAAGTCATTCCAGTAAGGTCAAGATCCTTCGCAAAAAGTAAATTTTGTAATTACTTCTAACACTGAGCATCCTTAAGAGCACCCACCACTTTACAAAACAAAAGGAGCTGGGCTAGGTGGATCAGAGCTGAAACAGCTCCTCATAGACTCTTATGTTCAAAGAGTTAGGCTGAAGGAAACCTATTGCATATAAAGCCAAGAGTGTCTTGTTAGTATACGTGAAATCTATTTCAATATTCATTATTAATCTAGACCTAGTTGTTACAGAAAAAGAGGTAATACATAATAAGAATATTTCTATACAGAAAAAATCCTCAAAAATAGCATCTAAGCAGTTAAAACTGAAATATACACTTTTAGTTTTTATGCCTTTCCTGATGTTGTGCTCATCCTTCCACTGCTCCACTGGGTTGCAAAGTTGGTAGTTCCATAGTGCTGAAGAGGGTGTTGTGATGAGATGTCAACTTCTGGTGTCTTTCATCAGGAGGCATATGATGTTGATAGTTTCTTCTTTACCTTCACTCTAGAATTCACTTAGGGTAATTTTTACACATTTGGCAACATGCTTTTACATCCTTGTTTTCCATCGACCTGCAGCTGCATGTTGCATCCAAATTTACTCTATGTCGTAACTTTTATGTTTTGGATACTATTTCTTTGTTTCTCCATACTATTTCATTACATTAGAGGTGATACTGTACAAAGATAAACAGAACTAAAACAAATTCACCCTAGACACCTAGTCAATTAGAAAAACTGCTGTTAGAGCTAAACCAAATAAAACAAAGCTGCAGGCAGGTCAAGAAAAGCTCAGGCAGACTGGACCTGAATGCCTTTGTCACGAGGCCTTGCAAACTTGCTACAGAGCTTATCTACTGTCACTAGCAATGGCAATGGCAATGCTGTATTACAGGTTGACATGGTTATGAAGGAAGTTAAAAGGAAGGAAAGTGGAATTTGTTCGTAAGAATTTCTTCAGGTTTTCTACTTCTGGAACCCAGAGCTTTCCAAGCTGCAACACTGAAAAAGTAGAGATATTCAGTGACTGAAAATTATTTCTGTACTTGATCTAGTTGATAGTATTATATTAGAAAGCAAAGATTTTTTGTCCAAGATCAATAAAGGGCACAAATTCTTCTCAGTACCCTTACCTATGGCTCTCCTTATCAGAAATACTTTGTTCCCTCTTCGATCTCTCTTTTGCTTTTTTTCCATATAGGTGTATCTCATTTACACAAAATGCCCCAGGTAATGTAGGAATGGGACATCTCCTATCTATAGGATATCAAAATCTTTTATTGTGAGATTGCTTCTTTCTGCTATGTTAGGAGTCAGCAAAATCTATGTCTGTCTTTGCTTCTCTTACCAAAGATCAAGTATTTCACAGTTCTGATTTATTTCAGTCTGAACTGCCACCAAATGCTCCTGTGTTTGATGTCTGCAGGTTCTTTAGTCTGTATGCTGAAATAAAGATTTCAACATATTGACTGAAAAATGTAAAGTAACAATCTAGTCTCTGTTTTATCCTAATGCACAATGCTCCTGAAAACAGATGTTATTCGCTATTTTCTCTCTGGAGTCAGTGACCTTTCTTCTAATCCTTTCCAGCAACTCTTTCTGGATTTTAAAACCTTTGAAGCTGCTCTCTCACTGACTCAGAGCTTCAAGCAAGACAAAATACTATGACTGTAACACAGCATTAATGTTCATAGTGGAGCTGAAGATAAAACAGATTATTTTTCTCCTAACAAGAAGGTTCAGACAGAAAATCTGATCACCTCCTCTCTATCCCCAACATTTTTTTTTTTTTTGGTTGGCTGGTTGGTTGGTTGGTTGGTTGGGGTTTTATAGATAGGGAATTCTTTACATCAGTAATTCCCCTGAGCATAATTAGAAGTATTATTTTCCTAAGGTGAATGCTGATTTGAATATGACTATCTTCTTCACTGGAAAATCTTCACAGTAAAATATTTACCACATCTGGTTTATATGTTTCTGCTGCTCTTATTTATGGCAGAGTATGTATGTGGATGGGGTCTGCGTGGCAAGGTTTTGGTAGTGGGGGGGTTACTGGGGTGGCTGCTGTGAGAAGCTGCTGGAAGCTTCCCCCATGTCCGACAGAGCCAACACCAGCCGGCTCCAAGACGGACCCACCGCTGGCCAAGGCCGAGCCCATCAGTGATGATCGTAGTGCCCTCTGGGAGAACGGATTTAAGAAGGGGGGAGAAAAACTGCTGGGTGAGCAACAGCAGCAGAGAGAGGAGTGAGAACGTGTGAGAGAAACAGCCCTGCAGCCCCCAGGTCAGTGCAGAAGGAGGAGGAGGAGATGCTCCAGGAGCCGGAGCAGAGATTCCCCGGCAGCCCGCGGGGATGAAGACCCCGGTGAGGCAGGCTGTGCCCCTGCAGCCCAGGGAG
>JANZLQ010000065.1:5572490-5584485 GCA_026212715.1 Elanus axillaris
CTGCTGCCCACACCCGTTCTGATACAGGCCAGGATGCCGTTGGCCGCCTTGGCCACCTGGGCACACTGCTGGCTCATGTTTAGCTGACGGTTGACCAACACCCCCAGGTCCTTTTCTGCTGGGCAGCTTTCCAGCCACTCTTTCCCAAGGCTGTAGTGGTGCATGGGGTTGTTGTGACCCAAGTGCAGGACCCGGCACTTGGCCGTGTTGAACCTCATACAATTGGCCTCAGCCCATCGATCCAGCCTGTCCAGATCCCTCTGCAGAGCCTTCCTACCCTCCAGCAGAACAACACTCCCGCCCAGCTTGGTGTCATCTGCAGACTTGCTGAGGGTGCACTCGATCCCCTCATCCAGATCACTGATAAGAGCTTTGCCAGTTCTGTTCAATATCTTTATTTATGTCAAGGTAAAATTTACCAACAAGTCAGGTTATTTGTGGGAGACTTTCTTTTCAAGTTTCATTAATGTTTCTTCAAATTTATCAAAGAAGAAAAAATTGCCATTTATTCCAGTGGTAGCTTGGTACAGAATGGTGGATTGCACTTATCTAGTAAAGTAATGGTTGCAGTAATTTCTTCCTTCCTTCCCCACTTCCCCCCCTTATATGTATGTAATTGAATGATGCCGTTTCTGTGCCCTCCAGAGCTTTCCAAGGGAGAAGAGCTCAGAAAAGGACTAATTTTGAAAAATATTGCACCCTCCATCTGAAACAGTGTTTCATAACTTGAGAGAATGACAAGCCTCTTGAGTCTGTTTTTCTAAAAGGTTTAAGTTGGGTGGCTTTAATAGGAAGTAGTATTAAAATTCCATTACTCTAAAATGGTCGAAGTTCAGCTATCATTAATTGTCATAGACCTTAAGTGAACAATTTCAATCTGGAGATCTGTATCAAAGTAGCATTTATTATTAAAGCTAATTGTTTGTTTAATTATTCACAGCACTGTCATGAATTAATTTATCTATCATCTGGGGCTAGAATTTGACTTGAGTTTTAGAATAAATTAGAGAAATGTTTTGTACAATTCTATTTGCAGCATATGTGATTGAAAGGGTCACTTATTTTCTCCTTAAAGCTTTTTTGTTTACCTGTTAATATAAATCTCAAATATGAAGAACATAATAGTTCTTATTTATGGACTGATTCTGAAGTTTTAATCTGATGTATTGCCTGGTATTAAAAAATAGTTAAAGGAGGATTACAGGACTTTGAATTAGCTCCTACATTTACTGCTTCTAAAGAATAAAATTAAGGTAAGTTGACCACCATGGTAAATGTAGACTGAGGGGAAAAGCTGGTATTTATTAAATATGTGAATCCCGCCTCTCTCCCCCAATCACTTGTGTGTATGCTTAGGTCTGAGGCTACGCTATCTTCAGCTCTTTTGGTATCGGACACCAAATGTTGAGAACTATGCTTCTTTTAAAGTGTAGTATACTAGCTATCACTGAATTAAACCCAGAGAAATAGGGATGGTAAGAGACCTGGCCATATGACCACCATGTCCCCACACATGATCAGCTCGAGTTCCTCCCCACCAGTGCCTGGAGGTTGTTCAGGAACAGATCAGGAATGAAAACATTTCTGCTGTTGGCTTAGGACACTTAGACCAGTTTTACTCCTAGAAAAACTTGATGAAGCTGCATGTGTTCTGGACTGTGCCTGTTCACTTTTCTCTTTTTAAGTATCCTTATCCTGGTTTATTCAGTGTTTCTCGTGAGTCCTGTTTTCTAGACCCCTTGGTATCCTCATGGGCATTAACTGAGCTTGCTTTGGAGGCTTCACATCTTTGTTGAAGTGCAGTGATATATAAGGCTGGGCGCTGAAGAGAGCAGGATTACTTCACATCTTGCATATCTTTGGTGTTTCAAAGCACTGGCTGGTTACTCTCAACTTGATATGGGTTCTGCATTTAGTAAGTAGTCCATTCCTACCGATATTAAAGAAGGAATTGAGCATTGGAATACCTAGGATGCATTCTTATAATACTCACTCTGTAGGTGACGGTTTTCAATCAAGGCTGTGTAAGGCAGAGATACATGACCACAGCAGTCCAAAGTATGCTTTTATTGTATACCTGTCTAGGTTTTTTCCTTAATTTACAGGAGTCCTGAACCAAAGTAGCTTCTGAACTCTGTTGGATGCTGAATGTTAATCAATGAAGTTGCCTAAAAAGTTTTTGGACCTATTTTAGACTTTTAACATAGGCTACATCATGTGTCACTGTATTTGGTCTGGAAAAAGTACATTTTTGGTTTTCTTCAAACTTCTGTTTGCTAATTTAATTTCATACTTCATGGCTCGTTAGAATTAGAGACTATTATTTTCTATTTACCTTTCTAGATAATGATTTTACAGAATTTTACTTACTTTCATTGTCTCCTATCCCACATTCAGACTGAACAGTTCTACTGTGTAACCCTTCTAATACAAAATACTTTTCCATTAATTTGTTGATTCCTTCTATATTTCTAGTCTGAGACTTTTGTGATGATAGTTAAAGACACCAGAACTCCATGCAGTATTCTAGCTGGGAGCATGTGATGTGTATATATATAACTGCATGCTGAAGCTTTCTCTCTTTTTTTTTTTTGTGTAATTCTTCCTAATATTCTGTCTTGTCCTCTGGACAGCCATCAAACTGAGTAATGTCTGTGGTGGCTTTAGTTGTGTAGGATTTTCGTTGTTTTGTTGTGTGGGTTTTTTTCTTAACTGGAACATTTGATGGTGGATCTACACTACAGATCCTAAATGGTATTAGAAAATTTAAAGTCTATTATTGCCTGTTGATAGCCAAAGCTACTCTTTGTTATGTGCCTTACTTTGGCATTTGAGTTTCACTTGCATTTTTACTGCCCAGTTGCTCAGTACTGTGGGATTTTTCTGTAGCTCTTCATAGTTTTAGTTTTTTGATAATTGCTCAGGGTTACTGAACATGCTTTCCATTCATAATCCTCCTGTCATTAAGCACATATTAATCTGTCAGCTGATCTTTCCTCCTGTTTCAAGATAGCAATGTTTTTCAGGGCTTTTGATATGGAACCTTGCTGGTTTTGTGACTGCTGTCCTCCTTCCTGATCAAAGGCATTTTGTAAACCCATGGGACCACCTTTTATTTGCATGCTAGCTAATTCCTTCAAAGAGTTTTTAATATTTTTGTCCATTATCAATTCTCTTACTAAGGCTATGTTGGCCCTTCTTCTACATATCATGGATATTCATTTACATAATGATGCTGTTCTTTACTGTCATTTCCAGCACCGATGCTGAGTTAAATGATAGATTGTACAAATGGGATATTGCATGATAGTTATGATGATACTTTGGCAATTTCACGTAAGAACTCTTTTGAATCCCTTGGTGAGCACCATCCAGTCTTGACAATTTGTTACTGTTCTACAGCTATTCTACTGATACATCAATTTAAGACAGTTTCTCATTCTACATGAAAGAAAGACTTGGTGTGGGATCATTCAAATATCTCCTGGTGTGAACAAGTCTTGTAGCCCTTTTGCTATCTGTTGTTGGCCACACAAGCTCTCTTGTAGGTTTCTCATTCGTATATTGTATTTGAGGAAAAACTATTATTGCTGCTATGCCCTTAGCAAATTTTCTACAAATTCTGTACTAACAAGTCATACTGTTTGACATTTGTCAGAATTGAGGTGTATTATTCACATGTGACTTCTGTGACCAGTAGCTAATTTCTGTTATCTTACCAAACAGGCAAACGAGGTGATTATTTGTTTTGGTTTGTTTTATACTCATTCCAGACCCTTGTCTCTGATCCTTCCTTTTGTTATGGAACAGGAGCACAACAGGAGGCCCTTCCCCAGCACTCCTGGAGGGATCATCTAGACATGTTGTGAGGTGCTCCCTCGCACCCAGCGGGCACACTGCGGCGTGAGCTTCCCTGGGCTTCACACGTTACAGGGCAGATAATATACTACACATGATGCTTGAAGCTAAGGCAGAAAATGTGTGAGCGCCTGCTGGGCTTGTATTTGTGTTTGCTTTCACCAGTAGATTTTGAAGTTCTCTCTGCTTTTTATCTCTGTCTGTTTGTTACCCCGCTTCCCTTTCTCTACTGGAAGAGTGCAGCCCTCCTCCCCTGCCCTAGTCTATGGGTATGTGGTTTTGTTTGGGTTTTTTCTCAGAGGTGGAGGCCCAATTAGTAGATGTCCAACTTCATCTGCTCGCTTGGGAAAGTCTTGGCAGATGAAGAATTTCACTTTCCACCCCCCCCAAAGGCTTCATGCTTTTGATAGCTGTTTTGTTGCTTTACCAGACAGCTTTGAGGAAAAAAGTTTGTATAAAGGTTTAGGTGAGTAGGTAGAAATTAGAAAAGTAAGTCACCTTGGAGGTTCACAGCTTTCATGTCATTGGAAAAAAAAGTCTTACATAAGAGGATGTGTGCATATGTTGTTGGATGCTTTGGGGATATTGGAGGATGCTTGGAAAGGTAAGGAGTGAAAACATGACAGGGTTAATACTCATGAAAGTATGAGTAGGATATTGTTCTTCACATTGTAATTTACATCGAATATTTGAGTATGATTTCATTGTGCCATGATGGGCACCTACTTGAGCACACTTTTTTTGCTTACAGTGATAACATTTCAGCTCCTGACATCTTTATTTTATGAAAACCTGACTCTTCTTTTCAGATACCTAGCAGGTGTTATTACTTTACTTTTCAGCTGTTATTACTTTAAGTATCTTACTCTAGTGAGAGGAAGCAGGACTGTGTGAAATCAGAAAGATGTGTGTAAAAACTTAGACCTTTTTATCTAGTCTGTTAATGACTTTTAACACTTCTTTAAAAAAACAATGAAAAAATCAGCAAAGAACCCTATTTAAAAAATATATTTATAGACACACATTATGGGGTAGAGTCTCAACTAATGCAAGTTGTCACAACCCTATTACAGTCCAAAGACTTCCTTCAGTTTATGCAAGCTGAGGCTTTGTATGTGTAAGTCTTGAACTGTGGGGAAACATTCAATTATTTGTTTCTGTCTGAGCGTGGTTTGGGCAGTGAGGGCTCTTCTGCCACTGTCGCAGAGCGACTGCGTTAAGGGCAGCAGGGCTGCGGTGGGCTCCTGTGGAGTTGCCGAGAGCAATTGCAGAACCATTGTGGAGAAGCCCACTTGAGGCCAGGTGGGAGCCAGGACACATGCCTTCAGTCTTTGGGGAATTCTGTTGCCAAATCCTAGGAAGTCTTTGAGCATGCATGAATTGAGTCTTTCAGGAGCCCAGCCTTTTAACTCAGTGCAGATTTTTAGAGATGAGAGAGGCATGGTCCAGACAGCAGAGCAGCTGCCTGGCCATTTTGAACCTGGGCCTCTAACAGCTGTTCCCAGCTCGGTGCCCTCGTTGGCCATACGTCTACACGGGATCTCCACCTCATTCATGGGATGCAGGCTGTGCACCCACAGACACAGGTTTCCTGCCAAAAGTCTGCATCTTGTCCCATCTGAGGAGTGTCCAGACCAGAGTAACTGGGATGTAACATACCTCAGTGTGTTTCTGGTTATCCCCCCCATCCAGGCTTTTCTCATCTTCCCTCCTCCTTGGGGTGCCTCTACTCTTTTTCCAACCAGCATCTGACCAGCTGGTCGGGATGATGTTCTAGGACCCTGGGGAAAGGAAAGGGTGTGGATGGGCTCTGCAGACTGAGGAGTCTCGGGTTGGCAGAGGTGCTGGGGAAATCGGAGGGAGTCTTCCTCAGATGCACGGAGCACTTATCCCTGCTCTAATGGATTAAAAATGCTCAAGTTCCTCAGCCAAACCACTGCCAGCTCATTTGTTTGCGCTTTAGCATGGGCTAAGTCGTGGAATTATTAAATCTGAGAAATGGCTGGAACTCTCTACTAAAATGGGCAATGTAAAATGAACGCATCCTAAAGTAGGTGCCGTGGGTAGAATATTTCCATTGACATTATTCAGATGTCAAAGTTGTAATTGACCCAAACCAGTCTTTTATAACAAATGGTATAATGAACTGCAAGTGGTGCTTGCAGCCTCACCTATGTGTATATACAGATATCTCTGAATACTTCTTTAAAAATAATAGTATATTACTACTCCTTAGCTGTGTAACTCTTCATTCTAGAGGCTTGAGTAACTTTGTATTCCTGTACGGGTGACCCTTCAAAGCCCTTGTGAGCTGGATAACAATTCAGTATTCAGTTAATACTATGGCATATAGAAGTTGAGTGTCTCTTCATCTGGCTGAATGTTTCACTACAGAGTTCTGGTTTTATTAGTAACACTGTTATTAATGAAAGTCTCAAGTTGTTAGAGTCTTTTGGTAGTGTTTGGTGAAGATTGAGCAAAATGGAATTCAAACAGGTTATTGGCTGGAGAAAGACGTGTTTACAGGATTAATCATTTGGAGAATATTTTTATATCTAATAAAGGGCTTGATTAAAAGATCCTGCAGTCCTCCGAGACATTCAGATGCTCAGAACAATATACTTAGGTTGAAAAATAAACAGTAAAAAACCTACAAAAGACAATTGAGAGCACACAGTAATAAAATGTGAATATATCCTATTTTATTGTTCAACTGCTATTAAACCTGTTATGGAAGTGAAGTTTGGTAGTACATACTGTCCTGTGAGCCAACTACAATGTATTTTATGTCATTACTTTTTTTAACCCTCATAGTTTCTATAAAGCTTCGAGCCTTTTTTTTTTTAATCTGTCAGGAGACAGTCTTAGAAAAAATGAAAATACAGCTTTAGCTGAGAGGATAAATGTACTTTGGTTCTGAACTGAAACATGACTATAAATTGCACGTTCCTACCCAGGAGATCTGATCTCTATATTTTTAGCCTGTTTCATTCATTAATTTTAACGACTAAAAAGTCATCTCTCACTGCTTTTTATCCCAGTTGGTTAGTAAACTGTCATGTAGCAAAAAAATAGATTTTATTTTGCTTTATGCTTAATCACTGAAGTTGATAATTAATCCCCAGCTGTAGGGCCAAATTTTTCCAAGTTTTGTCAGTCAAATTCCACAGTATAAATTATTTTAAATGTTGAAGAGTTGCATTGGTGTAACTGAAGGTATTTTTTTTTTCTTGGGCATTTCTCTATCAATAGCCCTACCTGGACAGAGAAGAAATTAGCTTGTCCTTCAAAACCAGCTAGGCTGAGTGTTTCAACTGCTTGGTTTGCACTGCTACAATTAAATTGTTTATAAATTAAGGTGATGCAATCAAAATACTTGAGGTACTCTCACCAGCATCTCCAAGAAAGGAACCAAAGGAGAGAATTCTTGAGGTGGGACCAGTTCTTGGGAGTTCAGTGGGCTTTGGACCATGCTTATGAATATGTTCTTAACTAGTTGTTAACATCATAAATAAATATGCCTCATAGCTGTTGCTTTCTTGGGGTTTTCTAGGGGGTGGGGATATAGGAAGGATTGGCCTATTCTTAATCAGTGCTAAAATCAGATAAATAGTTTCTAATGTCTACTGCTGTTTCAGACCGCAAATGAGAAAGTACTATAAAATGTATACTTGTTTTTCATTTGTTTTTAATTCAGGCTTTCGAAACTTTGCTTTTTTCTAATTTCCCGCTTCTGCTGACCTATTTTGCTAATATGCTTACCGCCCTGTTTCTTCATTAAAATAAGGCCAACTAAATTTACTTTTATGTTTATTCAAAGTCTTGGGGAAAGAAGCCATTCTGTTTTCTCACAATGCCCCCAAAGGACTGTTCAGACATAGTTCCAGTAATGTATATTATGGAGGAATTTATACATGCAGGTGGACAGAATGAATTGTATTTGGACTGCACTCTTATAACTGTAGTCACTCTCCTTAGTCTGTATGGGGGGATGTGGGTAGAACTTTAAAAGTGCCTGTGCATTTGCTGCCTTAACACAGGTGCATTACTGGGGAAGACAGTTACAATCTGGAAGTGAAATCTACCCTGAGATATCAGGGATCTGCCTTGGCACTTGGCGTGCTTTTTCTGGAAGAGTGTATTCCTGGGTCTGTGGTGCAGGTGTCAAAGGCGGATGAACCAGAAGCCGTAGTCTATCCGTTCCCATCGCAGCACGGGATGGACGTGTGGTGCCTCCGACCTGCTGCCCCTCGGAGATCTCGGGCAGTTCCTGAACATCCAGCTGGGTGGTGACAGAGCTGCTGAAGAGCAGGAGCGAGCCCACGGAGGGGGGGACTGTTGTGGGAGCACAAAGTGTGCCTGAGGAAGCTCCTGTCTCGGAGGTCCTGAGTGGTGCCCTGAGATTCATGTTGCCAACACTTGAAAGCTAATGGGAGCCTTCCCTCCTGGCCCGTGTTCACCAAATACAAACTGGTTTTCCTTCTAGTGTGAGAGGTTCTGAGAAGTGAGGGTGAAAGGGTGCAGAGGGAATCCCATGTTTTCTTTGATCCATTCAGGAGATATTACTTCTGCTGCCTGGCTTGAGACATTCAAGGGCCCCTCTGGAATGGAGTACTGGGAAATGTTTCATCTGTTCCTTGGTATTTGGATTATGGAAAAAGGGCAGACCTTAAATCTGATATTTCTATTCTGTATTTTGTAAAGGTCATCTGTGTACAAATTTATAAAAAGATCTTATCGATTCCTTCTGTGGTATTCTTATGCTGGCTAGGGAACCTCTAACATGGAGAAATGAAGTTGTTCCTTGGTGTTATTTCCATTTAGTGGCCTGCAGAAGGAAGAGTTTAGTAAGATAATTTGTGAGCATGTAAGTAGTTAATGGGCATGATCAGTTTAATTTGTCTCAAGTGTTATGTGCAGGTGATGCTTACATCCAGAGATTAGATGTTATCCAAAGTGAGAAGTTACTACCTTGATGTGCAGAGACTAGCTTTACTACATTGTTGCCTAACTGCTGGCTGTTAGAAAAAATGCTTCAGTAGCAGGGTTAAACACTGGGGAGTAACTGGGGACAAAACTTGCTCTCAGTTATTTCAATTAACTTCAAAATAACTGAGACATGTTTTATGGAATTGCAGGGGGGTGATTTATAGCCCCAAATATGCTTTTGTGCTCTCTTTAACTAGCAGGGTTTCGGGTCTGTATTCGCCTTTTGGGGCTCTACAGTAGCTGCCAGTGTGAAATTTTTGGAGACTGCATTAATTCTAGGCCTGCTTTTCTGCTCTTGGCAGGTGAGAGATGCTGATGCTCAGGGGCTGAGGTGGCCCCGGTATGGCTGCAGCGGGGAGGGTCTGTGCCTGCCCAGCCCTGCCCATGGGGAGAGCCTTTCCAGTGGGTGCATCGGCTCTGAGTTAGTGTGGGAGCCAGGAAAAGTACTAGATTAATTAAATTCAGCTTCTTCCAACAGTTTGCAGAAAGGTAGGTAGGAAGAAATTGCTAGGGATTTAGAGGGTAGTGTTCTGAATGGTAATATAATTTGACAGGTAATTCATAAATTTGGTTTGGTAGCTCAGTTTTACTTTACAAATGAAAGCAGATAACTATTCTCTGTAATTAAGTGATAGCATGCTCAGTTTCCAGCAAAACAACAGCTGTTATCTCTAAGGCATCTTTACTAGTGTGAAGAAAATTTGGTGGTATAGGAATATTATTCCTATTTTAATACCAAAAAATTAGATTGCTTAGTTATTAAAATGAGTTTCACCAAATCGTGCAAACAGCTACCGTACGTTTCTGAATGCATGTACTGGAACTCCATACTGAGATCAAATATTCAGGTTAGCTTCAACTGATTTACTTAACTTGCTAATTTAAGCAGTAGCTCTGCACCTATAGCACATCAGCAAAGGAAGCCAGTAGGAACCTGACTTTGTTTGCACTATGAGGAAGACGTGGTGGACCAGATTCATTCCTGCTCTTAAGCTATGTACAGAGCTAGCCTCTATCTTGCAGCTATAGGAATTGTTCCTATTGATCAAGCTCGATATATCTAGACACCTGGGGAATAGTTCTGATAAAACTAATGTTTTATTTTGTTTATTTGCTTTATTAGAAGCCTAATGCAGTCTGTAAGGCATAACCTGACTGGGTACCGCAAGCTCCGTGGGCCCAAGGTGTCATGCCAAATGTATCTGTGTGCAAAATGTGATACAAATGGAAGCGTCTGGTAGCTGATCTGTAAGGAAGGAAAGGAGTTGTGTTAGAGGAAAACAAGCATGGTTTGGCTGGAGCCGGCAGGAACAGCGGTGCCTGCAGTAGGAGCTGCAGGGTGGAGAGGGAGGGTCCGGCCAGGGGTGCTTGGGCATTGTTCCCATGGCCTCCCTTGTCCAAAGCTCTCCCAGGAACTAGGGCTGCAGTCTCTGAAATCAGAGAAATGGAAATTGGGCTGCTTGGCCTCTCCTGTTGTGCTCTACCTGTTACTCTTGGTTCCACGTGTTTTCTGTAATTTGCCTTTCATCTCTTTGCATTTTGATTTTTAGTATGGAGAAGAAGAGGTGAAGAAGTTCCCAGATGCTTCAGGTAGAGCTGTTCAAATACTAGGTTCGAACCTGTGTGTCCAGTTATTGCAGCTTAAATTATAAGTCACCTCCTTTTCCAGTTCTGCAGACGGCTGCTGGGAAACCAACCCAAAAAAGTAAAGTGTGCTAGATGAATTATTTTGGCATCCCTTTAAGTGTTCAGTTCTTTGTTCATCCGAAATTATTCCCCATATTTAATTTGAATTTGTGAATAGTTTTGACCATCTTAATGGTATTTTTTAGTGAATGAAAATTTCTGTGGAAACATTCTATCTATATAAGTGAATTCTGAGATCTTAGAAATATTAGAATGATAGATGGTTCTGTGGAAAGAAATGCTCAGTGGTTATTATCTGGCAAATGCCCCAGATACTTCCAAGTTCTCTACAGGCAGTTTGACAAAGTACTTGGTTTTCCCACTGTAATTCTGTATTACTGAATTCTGCATAATTCAGCATTAGCCTTCTTAATCCATTTTGATATGTCTTATTGTAATAGCAAGGCAGTAAAAGCAAGACTTGAACCGTGAGCATTTGGTTCTACTTGTCAGGAGGTGGTTTGGTTTTTTTTCTTCTTAGAAGAGATATGTAAAATGGGGAGGGTTTAAAAATAAATTCCTTCTTAAGGAGTAGGACCTGGATTCTGAGTTTGCTCAATCGTTGCACTGTTTCAGAGATAGTATAATCCTTACAGTTTTATAAGCAGGTTTGAGACTCTTGGCTTGAATGCTTGTAGGTTTTTCAAGTCTGCTTTCAGGTGTTTTAATCCCCGAGGCAGATCCTGTGGATGAGCGGTGAAGGGCCAGTTCTCTCTCCTCCGGCTGCTTGCAGCTCTGCCTGGGAGAGGGCCTGGTATGGGACATGGAATTCCACTTAGTCTTTTCACAAGGGTGCAAATGAATGCAACCCAGTTAAGATTTAAGAGAGTTAAGGTTTAAGGTGATTACTGTTGGTTTCTGTCATTTTTGCGGGTGACTTGAACTGATGGAGGAAGTGCTCTACATTCCATTCAAATGGGGTCTGTGATGCATACACTTGTGGGGAAAAGGATTATTGTCTATGGATTGTAAAGATCACAGGGGATCAGTTTCCCTCCATCTTGCTCACAGACTCAAGTTGTACCTTCTGCAAATCCAAAGTAGCTGCACCTGGTCTTTAAAGGTTAGTGCAACCTTTAGAATGAAGGTAGAAGATGTAGAGCTTGGTTTCCTCCTGGCCAGTTTGTGCCTGAAGCTACTGGTTCAGCAGAGATGCATATTGGGAGCAGTCTGGCATCTCCCTGTATTTCCAGTTACAGTGCCAGCAGCATACTGGAGGGCTCCTCTCCCCCAGTTCTACCTTGTTCCCTGTTTCCCCTCTGCTCGTATTGTCATGTCAGCAGTGCTGGGTCCTCAGGATTTGTGGGTGCTTTTGTTCCTCACTAGTCAAGTCCTCTAAAATCCTCCCTAGGGTTAAACGTGGCTTAGGCAGTATGCAAACTCCATCTCAATGATTTTTGACTAGGGAAATAAATGGTCTTGAGCAACTGAGGAAAAGTGTGACTTGCCTTTTTTTTTTTAG